>JACVVK020000006.1:3442500-3557500 GCA_018292915.2 Batillaria attramentaria | reverse complement strand
CGGAGCAACCCGTGGATGCACAGTCAACGGGACTGTAGGGTACAGTCCTGACTGGTACAGTGGGCAAACAACAGTACGGGCTTGCCCTTGAACTGTGTGAACCCAAACAATTTCATTAGTGACGAACAAATGTCACGTAGGATGAAGCAAGAGAGAGAGAGAGAGAGAGAGAGGGAGTAACCGTTATCAGAGAGGTCCGGTTTGGTTTTCTTTTAGGCTAGGAGGTCAACCAGTCACCGTTATTTTGATGTTACGGGTATGTCCGTGGTGTGTGTGTGTGTGTGTGTGTGTGTGTGTGTGTGTGTGTGTGTGTGTGTGTGTGCGTGCGCGCGCGCTTCATTTTAAACCACATCTGCTGAAAATAAGAAAGCGCTGGTACAGACAACTAGCATATTTACGATACATTTAAATTCTCTGCCAGGCGATCAGGTCCTTTGTCTCATGCTAACACAACGAGCGACTCAAACGCCCCTGCTTACGCCTAAGCCTCCGCAAATCACCCGTTACTTTGTCCATGTTGCTGGTGAGGCGGCCTCAGTCACCGAGTACCTGTCGCCCACGGGTTCACTAAACGGAGAGCGCAGAAAGCTGACATTCCGTTTAAACTGGGTCTGTAGGCGCTGACAAAGACCTATTCAACCACATGTGAAGCCGTCATGTACACTGAATCCAAAAAAGCATGGCAAGCCCAGGACACAGGAGTTAAACAAAATGGACAGGCGTTTTTCCAGTGCCCTGTCAGTCAACAGTTAGATGACGAGTACTCCCTGCGAAAGCCGTTATATTAAAACAGTTCATACAGTTCAAGGGCAAGCCCACGCTGTTTAAAATGTAAGCATATATTCATATAAGGATAATACTAACGTATTAGTGCAAGTTGTTTTCTGGGCCCGAATGTAAAAGTCGAGGTTACTTTAACCCGCGACATTTGTTCGTCACTAATGAAATCGTTTCGGTTCACACAGTTCAAGGGCAAACCCACGCTGTTTAAAATGTAAGCATATAATTATTCATACCTTCAGGATAATAATAACGTATTAGTGCAAGTTGTTTGGTTGGTAAACGGCCCCACTCTGTCTAACCGACAATCGGGAATCCAAAAGCGCTTCGTAGTTTGCGGTGCAAAGAAGTTTGAACACACACGGCTAATTGCAGGCCAACCTCGAACCTCGAACTAAACTAGCTCTAGGGTTTATAACTTTTTTTTTTTTGGTTTAAACCAGGAAGCGTGTCCATTCCACCACGGTGCCTAAGCCGTTAAAGAAGGATTTTTTTCTACCTTTCTTCGTTTCGTTTTTTTTTTTTTTAATTTAATTTTGTTTTGGGGATTCTTTTGTCCTAGTCTGGGTTAGGCCCGTAGCCGTGGGTTAAATTAACCTCGAGTTTTACATGCAGGCCCTGGCCCTCCTCACTGCATGATTATGAACTGATGCTGTAACTGGAGAAAGCACAATTTTGCACTATCGACACGTAGGACTATCGAGCGTAGGACTATTAAAATATCGGACTATCGATACAAAATGCGTAAACTTGTCGGACTATCGACACAGAGGACTGTCGGCCGTAGCACTATCGACACGTAGGACTATCGACACGTAGGGCTATCGACACGTAGGACTATCGACCGTAGCACTATCGACACGTAGGACTATCGACACGTAGGACTATTGACACGTAGGACACGTAGGACTATCGACACGTAGGACTATCGACATGTAGGACTATCTGTCGACACGTAGGACTATCGGCCGTAGGACTATCTACACGTAGGACTATCGACCGTAGGACTATCTACACGTAGGACTATCGACCATAGGACTATCTACACGTAGGACTATCGACCATAGGACTATCTACACGTAGGAATATCAGTCGACACGTAGGACTATCGACCATAGGACTATCTACACGTAGGACTATCGACCGTAGGATTGTTGACACGTAGGACTATTGAGACGCCTCCTGCACCCGACCCCACCCCTATCATAGTTCTGCTTCACAGAGCAACGTGTCTCTTTAAAAAAATCTATAGATCTGCAAGAGTAAAAGGACTTGAATGACATGGAATGTGGACTAATAATAGACCGGATGGGCTTTCAGGATTCATGCGTTCTCTGTTACATAAGTCTCCACTGACGGCGGGTATTCGCCCAAAAAGACGCACGGTGGGCAAACAATATGAAAAGGAAACTGAGGCACCTTTTTCCGCACCAGCTCGGGTTCATGTTTGTGTGCAGGTTGTTTCAAGAACTGACGATGTTTAAACTGGTAAAAGCACAATTTTTCAGTGGACGGTAAATGTGTACGACGTCGGTGCAAGCTACTGGTGGTGCACTTATTTAAAAAAAAAAATAAAAAAATGAGCGGTTAGACTTTCAAGCGTACAGTCAGTGTTTGACACGTTTGAAATTTATGAAACTCTCTCTCTCTCTCTCTCTCTCCGGGGGAGCCGGGGTAGCCAGATCAGTGGTAGAGCGTTGGACTCTCAATGCTCGGGTCGTGAGTTCGAATCCCGGCCGGCTGGGGCCAAATATTTGTGCAGGCCTTTCTCTCGTTGCCCCGTCTTTGATATCACCCTTACGTGGTGGAAAAGGACGTTAAACACCTAAAAATCCACCCACCCACTCTCTCTCCGACTGTCTCTCTCTGTGTCTCTGTCTGTCTGTCTGTCTCTCTCCCGTCCACTTCTCTACTTACCGCCATATTTCTTGCTTGCTAGTGTTCCGGCCCTGTGTTGTATAACTGGAGTTCCCTCACAATGATAGAGCGATACAAGCCCACAGCCAGCGTGAAGTTCACACACCGCCAGCACAACCCCTGGCTTTCTCCTGGCCAGGTATTTAACAACACAGAAACGTTTCCGGTACGCTCCACAGTTTACTGTCCACCTACTGAAACGCAGTGGTTCTGGCAACAAAGGAAACTATAGACCGGCAACGACTTCCAAACATCACCTTCAGGTCAGAATATGTTGACACTCAAGAAAGAGGTCATTCAAACCACTGGAGTGAAACGTGAATCTCAGTCATGGGAGAAAGCACCTGACTGACTTGAGACCATTTAAGCTGTCGTGATGACGGTCCGACAAAATACGCGCGTATACCTCCCGTCTGAATACACAGCCGCCACCGACCGCCTGTGTGTACGAGATAGAAGACACCTGAAACGAATGAATAGTCCAAGGCCCCAGACACGACACATACACTGTGACCTTACAGTGTCGCTTTCCCTTTACATCTTTGGTATTTCTAGGCTCGCCGCCGGGTTTACGGTTCGCAGGGATACGCTTGGTTAAGCTGCACTGGTGGCTGTGGCGGGGACATTTGTTAAACTGTCTTCTGTTGCAGCTGTGGGATGGCAGTGTACTATGATACCCGTAAATCATCACTGATGTGTGGTCTGGTCCGTCTGTAACTTTTGTAGCACTCCGACATTAGCGGGGCAGCCGGGATGGCCGAATGGTAGAGCGTTGGACTCTCAATGCTTGGGTCGTGAGTTCGAATCCCGGCTGGGGCCAAATATTTGTGTTGGCCCTTTTCTCGTTGCCCCGTCTTTGATATCACCCTTACGTGGTGGAAAAGGACGTTAAACTCCTAAACACCCACCCACCCACCCGACATTAGCGTAGCGCCCGATGACTCAACTGTAGTTGACCGACATGGACAGTACAGAGAGTGTAAAGGATATCGCGACAGGTCGTTGCCAATGTAACTCCTCAACCCCGGCTTCCTAGAAAAACAACGAAAACAATACACAGCAACCATAACAACAGCAATTAAAACTGCAAAAACAATATGGTGTCATCTTGAAATGTGGATTCTGATCAGTTTGACGATATTCTTATATATTCGTGTATGTTAATTTCAAAATCTTAAAAAAAGGTAACTTTCAATAACAGGCCCGGATTTCTTTCAGTCTAAATATATATTGCGCGATGTATTTTGACCGCCAATATTTTTCCTCGTTGGCTGTGTATTATTTTTCTTGAAACTTCCTCAATTTACGTAACGAAAGAGCGATTTTGTGGGAATTCTGTTTCAAACGCAAAAAAAAAAAAAAAAAGACAGAAAAACATCCGTCATCGACTTTTTCTTTTCCAAAATGATTTACAGCACTAGAATTAACTCCGACAAGAACTATATGACTAATTTACACTGCAGACTTCATGTTATCTGATTCTAAAAGAAACTGAGTGGACCGGACTGCTGAGTTACTGGGTGTCAGCTGTAAGCATAACTACAATGTACTACAAAGTGCTGTGCTAACAACGCAAGCATAAAACAGTGACAGCCGAGCAAACAAACCTGTCTTAAAGTAGCATTAGTGAGGTAGCATGCCCGCCGACACAATCAAGCGTACATAGCTTGCAAGGTAGTCAACAGAGACATTAGGGTCAACAGCCGGTTTAGGACGTGCATGCGAATCGTGCTTGTGGAGCGGCTCTGAGATAAAAACAAAAACAATGCAAGTGTTGTGATAAGAGAAAATTGAGCCATTCACCCATGTGGGCCTTGGTTGTGTGTGTGTGTGTGTGTGTGTGTGTGTGTGTGTGTGTGTGTGTGTGTGTGTGTGTGTGTGTGTGTGTGTGTGTTCGCGCGCGCCGTCCGGTGTGTTCACGATGGCGAGGCAGGAATCGTAAACGAGTGAACATGTGAATCTTGACTAGGTTTGGCAAAACAAACAAACAAACAAACAAACAAACAAACAAACAAACAAACAAACACAAAGAAACAAGCAAGTAAACAAACAAACTAAAAACAAGCCAAAACAAACAAAAACAAAACCCCCAACAAACAACAACAAACAACAAAAATAAAAGAAAAATCCAAATTTACAGTCCTGCTCAGTCACCAGGGGATTTGATTTGATTATTAAGGATCTGCAGGCGGACGCCTCATACCCACTAGGCCTAACCCTCTATGCGCGGACACCGAAGCTGTTTTTGTACTGTCGCCCTTTTTGCCTCTCACAACCCACGTAACCGCGGATTTAGTTTCCGCGCCGATGTCTGCATAATCAAACACACATCAAGCCCTTTGTGACATCGGTTAAAGGGGCACAGCCCAACTTTTCGAAGTTCACAGATCGACCTATCATGATGATGCTTACGATGACAAAAGCCGGTATGATACCGCCAAGACACGTGAGCTAGTCCTTGCTAAGATGCGAACAAACATATACGTCTACTAACTGGTCAGACCACGGGGGTGCCAAACGCTCTGGGGCAACACATTCTTGTAGCACTCAGTTTCCACGCAAAGGACAACAAACATAACAATAAGAGTGCTCTAAGACAATCTACGTGTGTTTACGGGTCCGGTGGCACGTAACAGAATCTGTTCTAACTCTCTTTATGCCAAGAGAGGTTTTTTTCAGTATCACACTAACATACGGTTGCTTCCCTTTAACTGTTAGAATCCCGCTTTGCCACTGCAGCGTTTAGTTCCGCACTTTATGATGTCATGACTAAAGATAGAAATAGAAAGCTGGAGAGTCCCAAGATCGGACCTTTGCAGCGAAGCGTTGTGAACGCGAGGGCCTCAAATACGGACCTTAGCATAGAGAGAGACAGAGGGACAGAGAGACAGAGAGACAGAGTTTATTTGGGGCTCTTTGAGAGTTGTTCATTCTAGGACTGACCACTTTTAACTGTATACGCACTGTACCTGAGAACACCCCCGTGCCACATGAACCAAAGCTTGGATTAGAGTTGTGGCATATTTGTTAGCGTTTAGTGTCAGTGCATGCATTACTTCTTGTTACAATCGAAGCAAGACGAATAGCATTATTCACCGTATCATTAAATGGGCTGGTGACCATGACCTGCCTGGATTTTCCCTGTCACAATACCCAAAGTTTTTTTTTTTTTTTTTTTTCAAGCAACATTGCGATTTGAAATAATCATACAAAGGTATTGTAAAGTCTGCCGCTAACTGCTAAATGACGTATTTCCTTACCTTACTGGCAACTAGCCTATTGCCCTGCGTCTAGCGTAGAACTGAAGAAGAAATCGAACCTGAAAACCCACCTCTTCCGTCAGGCCTTTATTCACACTTAAATAGTCTGACATTGTTTCAGTGCCTTTGGCTGTGATGGTATATCTGCATCAGGCCGGTGCGTGCGTGCGTGTGTGTGTGTGTGTGTGTGTGTGTGTGTGTGTGTGTGTGTGTGTGTGTGTGTGTGTGTGTGTGTAGATACGTTGTAGTGTCTGGCATAAAGTTTGCGAGACCATGCAATGTGTTGTGCTCATCAGTTATCAGTGCCGCCACGGGACGCGATTGGCTGATTTCTGGGGGCTCGACCCTTTTGACTGACAGGAGTGGAGTCGTACATTATGCCAGTAACGTCGCGATCGCTGCATTATACTCACTTGTCTGGGTGTCACAGTCAGTGAAGTGGGTAGTATATGATGCCTGGGTCCATCGGTTTACGACGGCCGCAGTAATAAAGGTTGATTCAGGTAGCTAATTCACTTGGAGGGCCATAAGATAACGTTGTTTAAGACACTGAAATTGACGGATATTTTCAGAGCGGAATTCATTACTAAGTGCCTCAGACTGGCATTTCCAGCAGTAGCCGAATGACTCATTGTTCAAGAAACGACTAAATGCAGAAGATCAGAATAGTAATTCAAATCGCTGGAACATGAAAGCAGCCCGGCTCCCGTTTCTCATTAACTGTCGGACCAGCCTGCAGTATAGTTGTACAATGCAGGTACCATGCCGGCAGTACTGTCACACCATAGATGTCATTTACATCAGCAGTTTTTGCACTACGGGTCTCACTGGATGGAAAACTAGCTTGTAATTTGCAGTGGTAGTCAGTGTGTCAGTGTCGTGTAGTGTAGTGTAGTGTAGTGTGGTGTAGTGTAGTGTAGTGTAGTGTAGTGTAGTGTAGTGTAGTGTAGTGTGGTGTAGTGTAGTGTAGTGTAGTGTGGTGTGGTGTGGTGTAGTGTAGTGTAGTGTAGTGTAGTGTGGTGTAGTGTAGTGTAGTGTAGTGTGGTGTAGTGTAGTGTAGTGTAGTGTAGTGTTGTCAGTGTTGTCAGTGTGTGTGTGTGTGTGTGTGTGTGTGTGTGTGTGTGTGTGGCCGCTCAGTGTAACCGCTGGGTCATCTCAGTCCTATCGGCTTCACTAACCGTGACGCCAGTGAAGCCGATGACAGAGATTCCCGCCCACCTGGCCGGGACGGACTCAGCCGCCGGAACTCACTCAGTGACAACTTGACTGGAAGCCGGAACGGGAACACTTCAGTACATGATGGACCTGTCCGGCCGGGAACTGACACTGATATATTTCCCGGGTGGGAAAATTTGTGTAGACGCCTCCCCCCCCCCTCCCCCGATTTCGAGTACCAAACCGTCATACCAGCCACGCTGGCAGGCTTATGTATGTAAGTTCCTGTGAATAGGTCATGACTCAAGTCACAGTGTACGTATCGTGGCTAGCATTCAATATAAAACCCCAAGAGAGTGGTGCCAAAATGCTGTACATAAGAACAGGCACTCTCGAAGGCTGCTTTACATTAAGACTTAATGTAAAGCAGCCTAGGCACAAAATCAAAGAATGTTCAAATCGTTTTCGGACTTTCACGGTAGAAAACAACAGCAAAGAATAGCAGACGACGCCTGTAGAGGGGAACTACTCGGCTTTGTTATCTGCAGTTATCTCCCGTCGGCCAAGATGACGGACCGGGTAAGTCGGAGGCGTATCTAGTTGTGACTATGGCCCTTTTCGGAGGCCTTTTTCGTACTAATTAATACTGGATTAAAAATTTCACATTTAAGGACTTTGATCTTTACGACAGAGTAGTTGATCTACAAAGTTTAGAAGCGTTTCTTGTCTGTACGGTCATGGGTCTACGTCATACTGATTTCTCCATATTGATCGTGTCAGTAGGATACGGACTGAACGAAGTGCGGTCCATACCATTAAAGAGAATCAGTTTGGACTTTGACTGCTTCCTTTTTAATTCATTTGTTTGGTATCCTCATCGTATGATGCGATTTTACAACACTTATATGGCTGGTTGTGTTAATGAATGCAGAGAGACAGTTTTCATTTCTGGGACTTAGATTTTATAAGTTAGAATGATGGTAAAACTGATTCAGAAGTTGCAGAGGGTCACTGTAGATTTTCCCTAAAATTGCGATTCTTGCTTCCGCTTTTGAGGCAGGTTTGCTAATAGGTTATACTTTCTCACACGTTCTGGTCTTTCCCAGGTTTTTGTTGTTGTTGTTGTAATTGTAAAGAATAGTATACGAAAATAATTGGAGCTAATTGCACGCACTTTGAAGGGTGTTTTCGGTTCTGCTCGATGCAAAGAGACGTAAGACACCTTTACCTACTCACTTTGACCACTCCTTCCCCACAAACATGCACAACATATCCCTGAATAACTGGCGACCACGGTCGTTTTCATCCACGTGATCACCAGCCAAAATGGCGTGCAGATGACTGCTCGGGCCGTGGTCGCCAGTCATTCAGGGATATTTGATAAGTGCGTGCAATTAGCTCCAATTATTTTCGTATACTATTCTTTACAATTACCTTTTTTTTTTCGTTGGGGGTGGGGGGTGTTAGCTACGGATATAAGATCACACGCTAAGGTGAAAGACTGTTGTGAAATTAACATGTAGCATACAAGCCTAATGTCATGCCCTCTGATTCTCCGTGGCAACCCATCTGCTATCTTTTTGCCGTGCAATGGCACAACCGGTAAGTCCATGGCATCACTGAATCAGTGAATGCAAGAAGTGGTGATTTCAAGATGAAAGACAGTGACGTAATGGTCTTTTCAACAAAATGACGTCATAGATTTACTGTGTTTTGCCATTGCATGGCAGCTTTGTCTGAAAGCAAATTGAGGGTTCCCTGCTATCAATACAGAGAGAAACAAGAGAGAGATGTGTATATATGATGTTCTGGCAGGCAACCCTCAGAATCTTTGAGTTTGACAGGCAATCGTACACCTGTGATTTGCTTGTAGAAGTATTGGTGCACTTTGATTGGCTGCACTGACTTGTCAGTCGGAATCTGGCTACATGTCATTTACCTTGAACGCTATAGTATATTGAAATCCGCTAACCTTGTTTGAACCTTATCCCTGGAGATTTTTATTAATGTGCCAGTGCTTGTGACACCACACACAAGCGCCCCTCTGTCATAAGATTTGTGTCAGGTTAAAAATGGCTAAAATATTTTATAACCATTACTGTGCACACATGTACAGATGAAGTAGTGCTGTATATATATAATATTAAAAAGCACAGCACAGATTAACATTAGTCAGAATTATATTTATAGTAATTTGTCTCGTCAAAGCATCCAACATTAACCTTCCGGCTACGTCGCTAAAAAACTTCTTAGTCCTACATCGTGTGAAACAACTTACCCATGGTTTTTAAATAGGTAATTTTCGACTTATTCCTAGTCCTACGTCGTGGGAAACAAATTACCAATGGTTTTTATATAGGCAGATTGCAGCTTATTCCTAGTCCTACATCGTGGGAAACAAATTACCCATGGTTTTTAGACAGGTAAATTTCAACTTATTCCTAGTCCTACATCGTGGGAAACAAATTACCCATGGTTTTTATATAGGCAATTCACAACTTATTCTTTAATTACTCTGCTAATTACAAGGTAAACAACACAATTTTTGGCATGAACATAGTCAAACCATTTATTGACAAAGTCATGAAATTTCTAAGGTGTGACATAAATATTGACCGAGATACGTTCATCTAAAGCAATGTGTGTGCAACTTTTTACCCACGACGTCGTCCGAAGGTTAATTTGTGTGTTTATATATGCACTGTTGATGGTATCCCTGATGTGCTGATCAGTAAATCATAAAGTTTCTTTATGTCTTGTGAATGGTGTTACAGTTGTACTATTGGTTGGTGGTCTAGTGGTTGAGACTTGTCACCAATGTGAGAGGTCAGGGGTTCGAGTCCCACTTGCGGCAAAGACTTTTTCCTTCTCGTATGTGGCACCGTTCATTCAGGCCGATCATTGGGGGTTCCCTCCGGGTGCTCCAGCTTCCTCCCCCTCTGCTTTGGAAATGTTCAGCCCACCAAATTTGAAAAATAATGCAGTTCTAAATTCCGAAATTTAAAATAAAAATAGCTGAGCTGACCCTTCGCACCACGTGTTTTTGTCCAGTGTGTGAGAGAATGCATGTGATTCACATGAGCGTGTGTGTTCAGTTCAAGGTGCTTTGAGCCAATTCATGAAATTGGGTAAAGTGCCTATACAATAGTTGAATACTCATTATTATTATTATTATTATATGAACACGTATGTCAAAAGCACTTGCATGTGAGATCTATGTGTTCGCACTTCTATAGCCAATACACACCAATTACAGACTTGGAATCAACATGACGTTAATGCAGATTTCTTCTCACACAATGCGGTGTTGACATTAAACATCGGGCCTGTAGTCTATTCAGAGTTGTTTCCCATGAGGGCAGACAGGGGCGCTGGGGCATCTGTGTGTGGTATACTGGTGGCAGCTAGTGGTGCTGGAATCTCTGGATGCAGGAAAAATCAATATAGGCTTGCCTTCCCAGGACTGGCTGGCTGATTGGTCTAGTTCTTGCAGGCAGTATCAGGAGCTAGCCTATGTCTTCACTCTAGTGGAGTTGATAGTGGCAGGCTTAGGATTTTGGCTGTGTAGCTTTTGGCAGTGTTAAATTATTGCAATGCTGTGTATGTATTGGTGATTTTCTCGGTTGTCACTGGAAATGGTGAGGCAGCATTGATACATGCATACATTTTGCTGGCTGTGTTTTTAACAGTTATCTGCGTGTCGCCCTCTGGTGGTTTCTGCCCTGTCGGGGCATCATTGTGTATAATACAGTCTAGCTTATTTATGCTTTACATTATGTACTGTAGTGTGAAGCTGTTTGCATTTTTGTGGTGTCCTAACAATACAGTGATACATCTTAATTCACAGTCACAAGCAGCGACCTTATGTGCTCCACGTTTTTTGAGGAAAAGGTCGCGGAAAGGGGGGGGGGGGGGGGGGGGGGTTCGTCCTCCAGTAATATTCAGCAGCAGGGTCAGTGTGACATGGTCAGTTTTTCTGTCTTTTTTTCTTCTTCTTTTTTTTATCAGCTATTTATGTAGACTATAATATACTTCAATACCGGGCTGGTCAATTGTACAAAGTTGTAGATACTAATGGACAGACAATTAGTTTTACTGCAATTAGTTTTATAGATTATTTTGATCAGAGAGCAGCCTGTGTTTCTTTTGTTTGTACAATACACAGTACATGTACTGCTATTCACGTGTCACATGTTGAGTGTAATGGTCGGCATCCTTCGAGAACCTTGTTAGGCTTAAGAGAGAACATACGATTTGGTGGCAGCACTGTTGATACAATGTATATGTATTGCCACTGGCATTTTATAGTCTATTGACCAACTGTTTACATTTACAGTGTGCGGTATCACGTTATCACGTACCGGCAGATTTGTTGCGTGCTGTAAATTTAATTGATTCTCATGTGTGTCCTCATTTATTTCAGGAGTTCCGGTCCATAAAATGCCCATCAGAGGATTTGTCACTAACCAACTGTGTGCTTGTGCATGATGGCGATTTTCCCAACACAAAGTAGGTGGTGTGAATTTTTTTAAATTTTTTTTTAAGTTGTTTCTTTTTTTAATATTAAACCAAAATGGAGTGTGTCGTTGGGAAATCTTAGGTTAAATGATAAATGTTGATTTCTTCCCTGGTAACATTATGGTCTTGAAGTACATGTACAAATATCTTTATCTTGCACTGGTTGCAGACGTATTGCTACAGTCAAATGATAATTCAGATTGGTGGGGAACATAATGTCAGTGGACAGATTGGTTCAGCAGGAAATCTGGAAGCCATGAATGAGCACATGCAGGGGAAAATAAAGCATCTTCAGATTTGTGTTCTTAGATTTATTTCACAGCATTTTTTATTTTGTGACACATCTAGATTTTATGCATATGGTTTATTTTTACTTACTTGTATTTATTTATCTATTTTTTTTCCCAGACATATTCAGGTTACACCAACTCCCCACAGCTATTATGTTTTCACAATCTTGGGACACCCATCCACTGGTCCGGGAAAACTTGCATTTAACGCTGTCCAGGTTTGTTTCTAAATGACTTGTTTTCAGCAGTGGATGATTGTATTGTTAGGCTAAATAGATTGCAGCACTTTACTGGATTATGTTTCTAACTTACTTCATGTGCTAACATGTTAAATTACTGTAGATGGACAGGGTCACATACTTTGATATTTGGGAATCAAACACTTTGGACAGTGCTTCCTGCATGAAACATTCATCACCATGCCTCTAGTTTATTCAGTATTTTACATACATGGATTGGATGGATGGATTGTTGCGGATTTGGAAATAGTGTGCATAGATGTGGTATGTTTATGCTTGTTGCCGTCTGATTTTGTAGAGAAAATGGGCAGGGATAGTTCTCAACTCCGATGTGAAAGTCAGACCTTACCAGTTCAACCAGAGGACACAATGCATCGGTTCTCTTGTCTTGGAGATTGACCACTTGCAGAAAAAGAGGTGAGTATCATGATGAAGTCTGTTTGAGTAAAACAAATTGAGAACAGGATGCGCATGCAGTGTATGTTTCTTCTGACAGCTGGAGAACTATTTTGATCAGAGAAAAACGGATGTGGTGCCTGCAGTATTGAAGAAATCTAATTTGTGTTGTTAGTGTGAGTATAGCGTCCACAGGGATTGCTTTTCAAAATTTATCTGTGGATAAACCAGATATTGGATCAGCTGCTGAGATGATGAACATCACTGCCTAGTTTTCACATTTTTTTCAGAGAATAAAACTTAATCTTGTGTGTTGAGCATTAGTGTTTTTACATGAGAAACAGAATGTGGGCGGTCTTCATTTAAAATGCACTTACCTCAGTTTTCCATTTTTTGGAGTCCTCAGTTTGACAGCTGCCAAACTTTAAAACAAACAAAATACATTTTTGGATAGAGGTGATTGTCACTCGTAAGGGCTAGGCTAAAGAGAATTGTTTTAACACTTTTATCTCTCTGTCTAGCAACACACCACCAGCGACTCTGGACAGTGACAAACTTGCGGCAGAGTTCTTGATGACATTTGGCAGCCATGCTCTTACTGTGGAGCAACCCCTGGTGTTCAGCTATGACAGCAAACTCTACAGCCTCCGGGTTAAGGAGATTGAGGGTAATGATATCAAAGGCTCTGCCTGCTAGTCTTGACTTGATCTGTGCATACATTTTGCACTGGTTCAAACAAATGAACAAAAAAAACAAAAAAAACAAATGCTCACGTTAATAAAGAGCTGAGAAAAAAACAAACAAACAAACAAACAAAAAAAAACCCAGTGTAATATTTTTTTTAAAACTCTTTTTTTCATATATATACATACACAAATACATACAGATGCAGGCACATACAAGATCAAGACACAGTTTGACACACGGGCATGCACTTAAACAGGCATTGATTGCATGGCGACCATTGTGTGTACATACCTACATAAACACATACCTACATACCTACATACATACATGTATACATACAAACATGTATGCATACATACATACAATAGAAACCACATACATACGTGTGGGCAAAAACAGTTATTATCACAACGTCACTGTAACAGATTTTATAGTTAATGGCCAGATTGCTAAGTGTTCTAAGATCTTTAGTTCACGGAGGACCGAAGGGCTGGGTGTACCGGGTACATGTACATCCTTTCCCAATCACGTCAATTGTTCATCCTGTGGAACAGTGTAATGAATTTGTTAGTTTTTGATAGCTGTCATTTTCAGCTGATTATTGTAATTTTTGCCCCATTAACCATGTTTTGTGTTGGTCCATTTGCAGTGCTGGATTTCTCAAATGCCAAGTCACAGATGGCTGGGAAACCCAAAATTGTAAGTTTGAGCCACTGATCAGCATTGTTGAGGGAAATTATGCATGATAATACTGTTTAATATAGACATGTCTCAAAACCTGAAGCTGAAGATTTTAAAGATTTTGTTAACTCTGCAGCAGCTATTACTCACTTTGTGACTACATTTACTTCAGTTGGCCTGTGTGCTGTTGAGAGTTTCTGTACAAATTCCATGATAAATACATGTGAAGATGATCATATTTGTTTGTGTGCAGGCCCAGATGGGTTTGCTAACACCAAACTCAAACGTCATCTTTGAGAAAACAGAGAATTCGAACCTCAACCTCAGTGGCAAATCCAAAGGGTAAGCAACAAGACATGATGAATAGTTCCAGAAACACAAATCCATGCCCCAGAAACTCGGACAAACAACCTTACGCCACTAGCTGAAAAACCGTGAAATAAATTTGGGGTAATGTGGCATAATTAACATTGTGTAAGCTACATCACTTGTGACGTATGACTGACTAGTTCTGTCAGTAACTTTTTGGCACTTTGAGCACATGGACTTTGTCAGAGGCTTCAGTTGTGGCCTGACGGTTTCCGAAACTCATTTACACATTATTGATCACTCGATGCCTCGATCACTACCCAGTGTGTGCGTGTGTGCCTCTGTGTAGAAAACGATAGAAATGAGGATAAATGTAATTGGTAATATTAACATTGTTGCACATAACACTGTTGCACCCCCCCCCTCCCCCCCGAAAAAAAAAAGGGGTTTGAAAAATAAAAATCTTACAACATCCATCCCAAGGCAATAGGAAACTATGCAGTGTATCGTGAGAACCCCACGCCCCTGACTGAATACTGGTTTAGTTAAACCTATCCCTGAAAAAAAAACAAAAAAAAACAAGCTGAAAAACAAACAAAAAACAACTAGCAAACAAAAAAGGAACAAACAATAAGCAAAACAACCCCCCCCCCCCAAAAAAAAAAAAAAAAAAAAAAATCTACACATATACCTTAGCAACTGATGGTGGATAAAGTGTGTTCACTCTGCACACTATAGAATGGATGGATAAGTGTGTTCATATTGCACGTCTGCAGGAAATCCAGCTACCAGTCGATCATCAACCCTGACTGGGACTTCAACAAGATGGGTATTGGCGGTCTAGACAAGGAATTCAGTGCCATCTTCAGGCGAGCTTTTGCCTCCAGAGTGTTCCCACCTGAAATAGTGGAACAGCTGGGTAAGTCACTTGGTGCAAGGTGTTTGATTGGATGTCACCTATGTCCTGTACATTCCTTTTTCTGCCTACAAAGGGCAGGACAAAGAATGAACGTTACTTTGGTGACATTTGGACAGAGAATCTGTACACACCAGACGCAGCCACGCACAGAAATCTGTCAAAATCCAATCTGTTTTGTAGTCCTTATACATGTTAGAGTTTCCTGTTCCCCGACATTTGTTGCTGCTTGTCAGCTTACACGTTCTACAGCAAGCAAGAATTCATTGTACAAGATCTTTGTAAGCTGACTTCCCCCTCAGATGTGAAGCAGGTGGTTTCACACATCCTGCATTGTGAGACAAACATGTTTATGAAAACTTTAACGTGTAGTGCTAATAGTACTTACATTTCTCTCCACCAGGCATGAAGCATGTGAGGGGCATCTTGCTGTTTGGTCCACCAGGGACAGGAAAGACTCTGATGGCAAGGTGAGCTACGGAACTGCAAATCAGACATTGATTTCATTGGCAGTGTATCAGCAGTGATCATTGTTTCCACAGTCTGGTGGGAGAATCCTTATTTTTCTCTAAAAGAGTATAGTCAACCCCCCCCCCCCCCCATCCCCCTTCAGATTTCTTTAACATCATTTATATAACAATTTACAAATAATTATTAAGGTTTTGAATTCCATACAAAATGTTGGTAACGGTCATAATCCTAGAAGCACTGTGTTGATCGCAAACTGTGAATGGGCTGTACACACATTTTTGCAGTTGAAGTGGGGTGAGGATGGGAGGGGGTGTTGGTTGTTTACAACACTGTGATTGTTTGAAGAATTGTAATTTGTCATCCTGGTAGTTAAGTCTTCTGGTGTCATATTGCTCTCACAGTGATGTGACCAATGCATTTTCTGCTTGTGAACAGAAGAACGTTAAAATATCCTACTAATGCCATGCTGTTTTTAATTTTGCCTGCAGACAAATAGGCAAGATGCTGAATGCCAGAGAGCCCAAGATTGTCAATGGACCTCAGATTTTGGACAAATACGTGGGAGAGTCTGAGGCCAATGTCAGAAAATTGTTTGCAGACGCTGAGGAGGAGGAGAAAAGGGTAAGGTTGGACTTCTGTCACAACTTGTTCTCTCTCCACACATGCTTACACTACAGGTAATGACACAGATTATATAATATGTAAAGTGTGCATATTGTTTTTTGTTTGTTTGTTTTGTTTTGTCAGATGATAGTGAACCCTCTGAAGATGACTTTTACACAACAAAAGCATGTTCACTGTTACTTTTCACTGTACACATGATACAAGTTCGTTGATTGTACCAGGGAAGATTCACATGTAGTTCTGGCCCGAAAGCTGTGATTGAGGATATGTTGCCTCATTTTCTTTTCTTTATTGTAATGCATGCAGGTAGGGATCAACAGTGGTCTTCACATCATTATCTTTGATGAAATTGATGCCATCTGCAAGGCGAGAGGCTCTGTGGTAAGTTTGAGTGTTTCATTTTCTCTTTATCTCAATCTCTACCAGGTAAGTTCGGGGTTGTGCACCATTGGCCTCGCTAAAATAAATAATAATTAATTCATGTCTGCATTGTCTGCATAGATCTAAATTTGTCTCTGTGGGAGTGTTGCATTTTGGTTATGCCCGTGTTTGCTGCAGTAAGATCCGTTAAGGAACTGTAAATCTTGCCTGTTTTTCACATACAGTGCCAATACCGGAAAAAAAAGTAAAAAATCCTGGGATACTCATGCGTGGTACGAAACGTGTTAATTTTGTGCAGGAATATGATGATAACACATTTCCTTATTCTATTGTCTAGGATCAGATCAGATGTCATTTACATGTTCGTGCCTCGGCATGCTCTTATCTCAGTGAGGGAAGAGGTGTTTCTTTATTTCACCTGCCTATGGAACTGGCATGTATAAATATAATTATATTGAAACTGTTCTGAGGCCTTATCTGTTATTGGCGTGCTCTTGTTATCTTACGAAAAAAAAATGTAGCTGAAGTATAACAGTTGTGATGCTGAGGCTCTGTTCTTTCTGGTGACTTGCAGGCAGGAAACTCAGCTGTTCATGACACAGTGGTCAACCAGCTGTTGGCCAAACTGGATGGAGTGGAGCAGTTGAACAACATCCTGGTCATTGGTCAGTACTTTTAATTTTTTTTTTATTTAACCATCTTGTTGTCTCTTGTTTTGTTTTAATCTCTTAGTCAAGTTTGGCAGCCTCTGTTTAATCACTGTGTCCAATCGTGTATTTTTCAGCTTTATGTGTACAATACACGGCTTCACGTCTCTGAGAACTATAATAAAAAAATAAATAAAAAAGTCCGCCTGTAACTGATGTCTGATGCGGATATGCAGCCCTGGTAGTGTTTCTGAACCAATATTGATGTAAGCTCTTGATAAAGGATTATCAGACTTGCAACTAGTGACTAATGGTTGAGCAATTTGTTATGGCTGCCTTTTTGTAGTTTGAATTTTAGTTGTTTTGATTATGTATACAGATGTGCACTGAAATTTCAGTGCTTTTCAATCATTGTTTGTTTTTTATTTTGTTCATCTCCTTATTGTCACACGCTATTGTTGTGACAGGTATGACCAACAGGAAAGACATGATTGATGAAGCATTGCTGAGACCTGGCCGACTGGAGGTGCAGATGGAAATTGGTATGTGTATAGGATATGTATGGACAAATGATGCTGCACTGTTTGTATATTTAATAATTTATGCAGAAGAGTAAACCAAACTGACTGGCAGTTTAGTTTTGTGCAAATGGATAACTTAGATGATGGGTTATAAAGGTATGCAACTTTGTTACCTGTGAGTCAGGGTGGTGAAACCAGTACACAGCAGTCTTTCTGTGGATATGAGTTTTATTGGTTGAAGGGAAACAACTGTGCGCTACGGACAGGAAAGTTTTCTCCTAACGTGATAACTGCCCTTGAATGTTGTAAGGGCCAGCATGAAAGCATGCTTTGTTGCATTTGACAGGAATAACTGCACAGTCGCTAGACTATCTTGTAAATACTTATTCTCATAGAGAAATGAACGAGTAAGTTGTAAGTGGCACTTGCATTGTAAAAACCGCCATACACAAAAGAGAATCTGTAATAGTATAATGGGTTTGGTATCCAGTTTACAGTTTCATCCTAAGACTATTTCTGTCTTTTCCCCCTCTCACCTGCAGGTCTTCCTGACGAGCATGGCCGACATCAAATACTCAGCATTCACACAGAGACGATGCGCACACATGGGAAGCTGGCCAGTGATGTTGACCTGGCAGAACTTGCTGTGCTGACCAAGAACTTCAGTGGAGCCGAGATTGAGGGCCTGGTGAGGGCTGCTCAGTCCACAGCCATGAACAGGCTCATCAAGGTAAGGCTGTTGCTAAAGTTACAACTGTTGAAAGTAGATTCTTTGGGTGAAGGAGGTAAATTTTGAAAGATACAACACCTTCATGTGCAGAACTGAAGAAATGGAGAAACATTTTGGCAGTATTTTGGTACCTCAGGCTCCCACAGTTATGGAAAACATCATTGGAGTATTTTACACCTGTCTTCATGCAATCATTTTGAAAAATTTCAAAGTAGAAAGAGTGTAAAGTGGCATCCCGTAAATTGGGTGTTGAACTGAACTGATGGTGTCTAGTGTGCTTGTCTTATTCAGGGAAATGCAAATAGTATCCCTCTGTTTTAATTGTGTACCTTACCTCTACTTTTGTTGAAACTACAGTAATATCTGAAGAATGCATTTCTCTCTCTCTCTCTTTAATGTAGAATAGCAGGACAGCATGTAAGATAAGCAGCAATGCCTAAATGCTCTGTCCTGATTAAAAAACGTTTCATCATCGTCATCATCATCATCTCTCTCTCTCTTGCTACTTAGTCATTAGTTAGCATCTCCTGGAACCCATAGGTACATGTAACAGTAGTGAAGTTTAATCTTATCTTTTTCCCAGGCCTCCTCCACAGTTGAAGTGGACCCAGACGCCATTGAGAAACTGAGGATCAGTCGTAGTGATTTCATACATGCTCTACAAAATGACATCAAACCGGTAAATCCTAGTTTCTAGCGTTTTCACATTTTGATATATTTTAGGGGTCTGTGTACATGTTATGGTGACTTGGGTAGGAACTGAAAAAGTTAGTGTAGCTAGTTTAGAATGTGAAAGTTTAATAGGAAGCTGTCTGTTCCAGGCGTTCGGTAGCAGCAAGGAAGCCCTCGACACGTTTTTGTCAAACGGGATCATCAACTGGGGTGACCCTGTCTCACATGTTCTGGAGGATGGTGACCTCATTGTGTCTCAGACACGCTCCAGTGATCGCACACCACTGGTCACAATGTTGTTGGAAGGTAGGTGTCTAATTCAGTCTTGTGTATTTCATGATCGTATAAGTCCTTAGACTGTGGTCTCAGACTCAGTAACTTAGAGTTAGTAACAAATGTTTATGGTCACGTTTGGAATTTTTGCACCTTGATACTTTTATAGCTCACACCATGACATTGTGCTTGCCAGCATAGTTCTTCTCAGACTTAAAATCTTTCTGCAGAAGACATCACCTTTTCTAGCAGTTGCGCATTTATATTTTGTGCATACTGCTGCTGAAGATTAATCACATTTAGGTAACCGAACCTGCCTTGTCAAAGCAATTGCAACCGTAAACGCAGTATTTTCAGGTACTATCCTGATGTATTGATCCAGGATCACATTACCTTGTCTCATTTGTCACAGGACCTCCCGCTTGCGGGAAAACAGCGCTGGCGGCTAAGATTGCAAAGACATCAGACTTTCCATTTGTCAAACTATGCACGCCAGAGAACATGATTGGTTACCATGAGGCAGCCAAGTGCCAGGCTATCAAGAAGGTGACCTCTTCCATTCAGTTGTGGCTGTGCTCAGACTGTAATAGAAAGAACATTTCTGCATATATTTGTTTTGTTTTGTTTTTGTTGGCTCCCTTGTGTAACAATGGGAGTCAGCAGAGGCACCAAACTTGGCATGCTGATAGACAACCATAAGACCTTTCAAAACATATCATTTTGAATGACCTTGACTCAAGGTCAAGGTCACTAAAGCTCTCTGTTTGAAAATTTTACATTGGCATTTTCTCTTAATCTACAAACACCAGAGGTTTTAAACTTTGCATGATGATTGACATTGATAAGAGCTTTACAGATATACATGTAGTCAATGGCCTTGTGTCAAGGTCAAGGTCGTACAAGCTATTTTTGTGAAACCTTAACATTGGCATTTTCTCAGAAACAACAAACAGCAGAGGTGCCAAACCTGGTGTGCTGATAGACAGTGATAAGACCTATGCACACATACCATCTTAAATGACCTTAGGTCAAGGTCATTAAAACAGTATGTTGGGAAATTTTACATTTGCATTTTCTCAGAATCTAGAAGGATCAGAAGCCTCAAACTATGTTTGATGATTGATATTGGCAGCACCTTTACAGTTATACCTGTATTCAGTGACTTTTAGTCAAGGTCAAGGCCATGCAAGCGTTTTTTTGGAAACTTTAACCTTGGCATTTTGTCCAAAACAACAAACAGTAGAGGCACCAAACGAGACATGATGATAGACAGCAATAAGACCTACCTTTCTGAATGACCTTGACTGAAGGTCAAGGTCATTAAAGCTGTCTGTTATGAATTTTAATGTTACCGTTTGCGGAGGAACTACAAATACTAGAGGCATTGAACTTGGCATGATGATAGACATTGATGAGATCTCATTTGAATGACTTCGACCAAAGGTCAAGGCCATACAAACTGTTTCGGTGAAAATTGTAATATTGCCAGGGACTCAGAGCGCCAGAGACACTTTACTTGGCATGATAATGGATAGTGATAAGAGCTTTACAAACATACTCATGTGAATGATCTTGACCTGTGTCACAAGGGAGCCATGGAGGCTACTGCCTCTCTAGTTTCATCAGTTTGGAATAGTTCTATAAATGGCTTTCTAAATCTAAAGATGGAATAATGCAGATGTGACGTTGGTGATTTTCTTTTCTTGTTTTAGTGTGCCTTTGTTTCATAAGTGAAAATTACAATTACAATTAGTGTAACTAGCAGGTTACCATGTTCATTTTGCCTTTTTTCTTCAGATCTTTGATGATGCGTACAAGTCACCACTCAGTTGTGTTGTCATTGACGACATTGAAAGACTGCTAGGTATGTTTGATATTTTTTCCAAGGGCCGTTCATAAATTTTTTCTCTCTTGTAATTTTTACTTTCTGACAAAAAGCCTTCACCAACAGTACAAACAACAACAACAGCAAAAACAGAAAACCCCTGGAAAAAGAGACAAAAACTCCAAACAAGCAAAAACTCCCCAAAACAACCACCAAACAAAGAAAGAGAGTAACAACACAGAACAGCAAACCAACTAACATCCAACTAAATGAAAATGTCACAAAAACATTTGTCTTTGCAGGGTTGCACATTTTCCACAGCTTCTATAGGACAAAGTGTCCTGGAAACAGCAAAGTGATAGGACACAGTGTCCTGGCCACTTGGTGGCAATAAAAATTTTAATAGGACAAATGTCCGCTTGAGGTGGAAAAAATAGGACATTTGAAATTTTTATAGGTCAGTGTCCTGGGACCGACTTAAATGTGCAACGCTGTCTTTGAAAGAGTTTTGAAGTGTCCTACTAATGTCTTTATTGTCTGTCTCCCTTTTACAGATTATGTTCCCATTGGTCCGCGCTTTTCCAACCTGGTGCTTCAGGCGTTGTTGGTGCTGTTGAAGAAGGCACCCCCTGCTGTAAGTTCCACAGTCCACTTTTGCATCCTAGATCAGTACTGTAATGGCAGTGTGAAAACTGTCTGCACTCTGAGTGGACAGAAAGGTGATGTTAAAATTGCTGTCCAATAAAAAAAAATCATAGATATCAACTCTCCTAAACTGATATCTTACGCTGAACTTTTTTCTTTTTTTTTCTTCTCAGGGCCGGAAGCTGCTGGTGATCGGGACAACAAGCCGCAAAGATGTTTTGAGGGACATGGAGATGCTGAACGTGTTCTCGACCATCGTGCATGTGTCCAACATCTCTAGCAGCGAGCACCTGTTGGCAGTCCTGGAAAATGCTGACCTCTTCAGCAGAGAGGAGCTGCAATACATTCAGAAAAAGACACATGGCAAGAAGTCAGTATCCTTTTTGTCACAATTCAGTCAATTGTCATCTGGTGTAGGAGTTTGGCTCCCCTTTCCTGGGAAGGACTGTGGTGTTGGTTACACCATCCAATTTTTGTGCTATCGATGCTTGTTTATCACAGGCTTTCTCCCACTGGCCTGTTTGTTGTGTCCTCCACAGTCAAGAAAAGCCCCAAGAATGGGCCTCTGTCTGGGTTGAAATGCTATCAGGTGGACTGTTCAGTTTGAATAGCTGTTCACACAATCTGCTTGGTCTTCTGTCACTTTTGTTGTGGAGTCTTTACAACGCAACTTACCAAAGTATGGCCGGTCTTGGAAGGTTTTTTTCCCCCCCTACAGATGGACATTAGATTGATCTTGTGAATACTTGACACGAGTGTGTATGACTCAGGTAAAGGTGACACAGACAATGCATAACAGGCATCAGTACTCCAGCGCTTCACACTTTTGGCGGGGCTAGATCCCTCTCTGTGGTGAGCAAAACAGACAGTTCTGGGCTCATGTCATCGGTGTGCTTGCCAAATCTCGTGTGTCCTTTATATTGTTCATGGCACTTACGGGGCATGGCATAAACACCGATGACCATCTCCATGCAGATTGCATGCAGTGCTTCACTGACAGAAAATTACAGACGGAGTACTGACCTTCACTGTACATGAGGAAATAGTGCGTAGACTTGCGCTGCATGTATTTTGATTTTTATGCATTTTTTTTCTTTTACAGGTTATTCATTGGCATCAAGAAATTGCTGGTGCTCATAGAAATGGCCAGACAGGTTAGTTTATGCATGCTTGCAGCTCAGTAATACATGTACAGTTTGTAATATGACCTGCCAGTGTTCTGTTGAGTATAGTTTATATGGGTGGCATTATGTCAGTTCTAGGATGGTGGTTCTTCTTTTCCTGGAAATGGCCCTTTTCATAACCCTGTTTTTTGTAATGGACAGAAAGAAGAGTAGAATTGGTTTAGATTGATTTATCTCTTTTAGCTTACAATTTCTTTTAGAGAATGTGTGTATGTGAGATGTAAACAAACAGCAATCTATCATTAATTTTGACACATTTTTTTTTCCAGATGGAGATAGGAGAGCGGGCATCAAAGTTCTTGTGCATCTTGGAAGATGAAGGAGCTCTTGAATACTCCTGATTTTAGCAGTGATCAGTCAGAAGTCTCGTCAGCAGTAATGAAATTTTAAGCCATTCCATTACAGCAAATTAGTGGATTGCCCAGTTTACCCTACTTTGTGTTTAAAAAAGCAGCTTTTACCTCTGATAAGCGCACACACAAGAGTGATCTT
The DNA here is from genome assembly GCA_018292915.2 of Batillaria attramentaria. NCBI lineage: Eukaryota > Metazoa > Mollusca > Gastropoda > Batillariidae > Batillaria > Batillaria attramentaria. The sequence goes on along the minus strand of JACVVK020000006.1, from coordinate 3,533,887 downwards.
ACATGACCACATTGTTACGTGCGTGCGTGGGCAGAACTTATCATGTAAATATCATTGACTTAAGTTGCTGTTAGAATTTTGCCTGTGGACAGCAGTTCGTGAAAAAAAAACAAAAGAAAAGAAAAACAAAACAATAACAACACCAACAAAAAACGCATCGCTTTGTTGTGAATATGTACATTTGAAGGTGTGTTTATTTTTGTTAAGTTGTCTTGCATTAGCAAGAGATGGAGGGTTGGGGATCTTCGTAGGCGGACTATCTGGTTCATATAGGGTAGATCATTGTTTCGCATTTTATGCTGAACTGTTCATGTGTGCAATGTGATATAGAATTGAATCATTTGTTTGTTATTGTTTCATATGTTCTGGTAAGTCTTAAGATTATTAACAACGTAAAAGCCCGGATCCATTAGCTTTAATTAACCATGATATTAAAGTACATTTAGCAGTGGGCAAGCAACAAAATTGCACAACCCTCACCAACCATTATTTCTTCCTTGCATGCTTCTCTGTTCCATACAGCTATAACAGAAGAGTACAAACAAGTATCTTTCTTTGAGTTTCACTAGTTTGAAAGAGTCTGACCTAAGACAGACCAAGAACAATTCTACAGTACCTTACAAAACACCAGGCCCAAAACAGTGGGAGAAGCAGTACAGGTTATCAGGATCAGGTATTATTTAGGCATGAGCTTTTAAAGCCCCTGTGCCAATTTCTGTTTTTTTGTTTTTGTTTTTTTTGTTTCCCAATAAAAGGTGGAGAAGTAGGACAATCCCCCCCCCCCTCCCCCATCTGAGGAGCACTTGACATATTTCCGCCGTTTCCCTCTCTTTTGTTTTAAAACATACTGTTTTTCTCTTTTATTTGGGAGCAGGAAACTCATGCCTGAACCCACAACAAACAAAAAAGCCAAACATTATTTAGACTTGACAAGTTGCCGTCTTATAAGTTGAAGTGTATTGTCATTGTGAACATATAAAGCTGCATTTACATACTGGGACCAAAACATTCTTTTAATTCAGTAGATTTAGGTAGATTAGTGTCATACATGTATTTAGATTATTCAAAATCAGTGTTCGTTGTTGTTTCCTGCCCTTTAAACCAAGTTCTTTGCTCCTGTTTAATTATAATATTCTTGATTGCTTATTCATACTATTTCTAGACCAGCATTGCACGCAGAATTGTGGCACTGTAGCTAGTCATTTGTTCGGTAAAGTTGAATGGCTGTCTTCTTTACAGTAATGTGCAATATTTTGTACACTGTAGTTTGCTAGTGGTGACAATGTGTTGGCAAAGCAAAATGCATTACCAGTGCAGTGTGAGTCGAGCTGAATGGTTATGCCTATTTCTGATCAACACACACTGATCTGATGAATAGTAAAAAAATGTATACTGTTCTCACTGATTGTATTTTGTAGGTGCAAAACCAGTCTTGCTTAAGTCTGGTAAAAAAAATGAAATAAAAGGAAGGTAGTGATAATTGGAAATTGGTTTGCGGAGGAGACTCTTTCAATGCACTGCTGTTACTTAAATGAGAGGATGTGATAATATAGGATGGCAGAGACACAAGCTGAGGCAACAAGGTACAGGATTTGGCTGGCTGATGGAAGTTGAACATTTAAAAGCTTGGTGCAAGTATTCAGGTTTAGATTTTGGCACAAAGACACTATACATTGTGATTGTAGACTGGAAAAGTCTTGTGGGATTTTTGTATGTGTGGAAAATACAGAATTTAGAATGAGTAGAAAACAAAAAACTGAAGATGGCTGCTCTTTTTTTCTTCTTCAGTAATTTAGTAGAAAATAAAAGACTGTGAAGAGATGTGTGTGTTTGTGTGGATGTTAAAAAGTCTTGAGTCAGCGCATGATTTGACTCGGACAAGACTGAACGCCTCTGCCTCTCAGACTGTGGATCACAGGGTAACTAGTAAGACGTTCCGGTGTGGCACAGATAAAACATAGGTGCCACAGCGTCCCAGAGAATGCACGCCCCCCCCCCCCCCTCCCAAGACAGAGAAAGAAACAACAACAGAGAGAGAGAGGAAAAGAAAACCAACCAACAGTGGCCCTACCTAATGTAGTTCGGGTAACCCATGAGTGATCGGGGAAGTCCTGGAATACAGGAGAGGGGCACCATGACCATACGTAATAAAGAATAACGGACCGATGCAAGTGGTTGTAGGCTGAACACAGAATGATGGGTTAAACACAGAACGTCAGAACAGAGTCGTAGACTACATGACTCGTACCTGACGCTTTATCATGGACTGAACGCTGTTTTAGGCGACGATATTTCCTGCCAGGAGCCGATCTTATGAAAGCAACGTCACGGGCCGACAAAATTTCGTAGGGAGACCGTTGAAATAGTTGCACTTAGGTCACCGGACTGCGTAGTTGGGTCGTCTGCTGAGGGGGAAAAAGTTTTAGGCGCCGGTCAAGTCAAAATGACTGGAAAGTGTTTACCGGGGCCCAAACGGACAAATGCTGATTGTTCTGACAACAGGCTGAAGAGGGAAACAGGTACTGAAATAATCAATGTGTTTACAAGAAGCTACTCAGATAGACCAACCAGGAAATCACGGCACGTTGTGTGCGCCGGTACACGTATGATCCTGGAGGTGAAGAAGAGCACACAACAAAGCCGTTTGGGTGATGCCATTCATGAATACAACCTCGGTAAATCAGTTTTTAAAGGTTAGTACAAAGGCTACTCGGCTATACACAAACGAAGAGTCGTGTGTGTGTGTGTGTGTGTGTGTGTGTTTGTGTGTAGGTAGGTGGAGTGGCCGGGTGACAGCAAGTGCACAAGTGAACCAGGAAAACCGGTGCTTATCGTGTCAACAGAGGTAAGGGTCACCTGAACTGTAAACGGACACAGAAGTGAATAGTTTTCACTGACGTTTACACGCCAGATTGACTGGTACGGACTATCAGAAAAAAAAAAAAAAAAAAATGAACAGTGGCTGCCGCCGATCAGGAACGCGGGAAAAAACCCAGCCCTGCCTCAGGTGAAACTGTTTGGAATGGGAGTGGTTGATCTGAGAATGTGAGGCTTTGGGCATTTGAGTAATGATTTCGATACTGATGCCCTAGATCGAGCTCCTTCTCTGTGTAGCAAAATGATACAAACGATGACTGCTTCAGTACTTGTCCAAAATACAAATGATGACTACGTCAGTACTTTGTTTCAAGATACAACGCATCTTGTCATGGGCCTTTTCACAGCACCACACGGAAAACCAACAACCCAGGTTTAAGGCATCGTCAGTCCTCTAAGCCAACAGACCTACGAATCAAAGACAGCACCGGCCTGGCTGCATCTGAAAGTTGACTCCAAAGAATACCATCAGCACCAAACATGATTTGAAGACGCCGTGTTTTGACTGAGAAGACTGACCCATTCAAGTTTTCCATCTGCAGTGTCTATACGCTCAGGTACGTAGATTTTTTTTTCTGCCAAAACTCTTTGCCGGTTCCAGTGGTGTTCCTCCCAGGTAATGGGTGGAATTCACGGAGGGCTCGGAAGTTGGGGCAATTTTTACTCTGCATGATGATGGAGATGAGGATGATGGTAAGATGATGCTATGGAGGTCCGTGTGGTTTGGGACTGCGGGACAGGGCCGCATTCCACGCTTCCTGTCATAAATATCCCGGTATTAACCAGGCCCGGGAACTACGGCTCCTGCGGTGCCGGCCGTGTAATCATCCACGCCGTAAGACGTGTCATAACAAGGGAAGCACCCCCAAAGTCGCACCCGTGAAGTGGATGAATCTCGGCTGTGTGGCAACAGCCTCCCCATTGGGCCCATAGCACACCCGCTCTGGGTAGGAGCCGACCTAGGTAGGAAAAATCCCGCTTGCCTCGGCTGGGACTCGAACCCGGGTCTCCCGGTCCATAGTCCGAAGTGCTAACCACTAAACTATGGGGCTGGTCAGGTACGTAGATTTAAAAAAATAAAATTCCCGGTACAGAGGAACAGCAGAACAGCTCGCGATTTTGCGAAACATATTGGATTCCTTCGTAGACGGAGTCTATGTGGTGGAAAAGGACGTTAAACGCCCAAACACCCACCCACCCTCGTAGACGGAGTCTTTTCTCAGGTAACGACTGGGTGGGAAAGGCGCAGGCTGTGTTTCCGATTACGCATTGTAGTCCGTAAAATACGCACAAAAATCCGAAAATGACGTAGAACTTGAAATTCAAATCGCGTCCCAGGGAGGTACACGTATTTCCGGTACTGCCCAGCCCGTAAATCTTTTTTTTTTTTTCTTCTTCTTCTTTTAACTGTGGCTGGGGAAGAACTCGCAGGAACTGCAAATGACTCCCCGAAATTCCGGAAGAGGGTCCCTGTCACCCGGTTTTGAAAGCTATGGGAAACACTGACAGGCACAGTTACCTTTCCGTCGGTGGCGAGCCCTCTCTCCTGCTCTTTTTGAAAATCCGAAAAGGGGTCTGAGAAGAAGGCTTGCGGTAATGCGTGTGTGTGTGTGTGTGTGTGTGTGTGTGTGTGTGTGTGTGTGTGTGTGTGTGTGTGTGTGCACATGGCGGTATTCGTATGTTTCCGTTGCTACGTCAAATACAGTTTTGGCGACCACTACAGAGTGCGCGAAATTAGCGAGCGGAATTAACCGAGTCGATTTCGTTTTCATCGGAGAGTTGACTTGCAAGGTATATGGTTCTGATGTATGTTAGATTCGCAGGTTAACACAGGCGTGTAAAGGGCCGTGCTAAGCAAAGCGGGCCTGAGAGCAACACTACCAAACCAAACCAAAACAAAACAAAACAAAACAACACAACAACAACAACAAAAACCCAAACCAAACCACGTACACAGCTATCACTACTGACTAGCTTATTGTATGTAGAGTATGGGTAATGTGCTTAGCGTAATCTTGCTGTCTTTGGTGCAAAGCGTGCCTTGATTTCATAAATAGTGATAGCATTGTTGTCTATGCAGTTCTTTAAGAGCAGTAAGGCATCCTCGGTGCTCGTAAAAGGTTCTGCATGTGAATTGTCATTAAGGCCATCGTGTCGTGGAAGCATTGAGCTGAACATGTCATGACCAGTCTGATGAGAGAGCGGCGCCCCTGCCGGTTCGAAATTAACTTTCTGCTTTGGGTGAGCACGTGACTGAAGCCACTGTAGCAGACGCCTCTCTCTAGTTGCTTTCCGCTTCTCCATCAGCATGTTAACGATGTAAATAAAAGGATTTATCGCCGAGTTCAGGGGAAACACAAAGATGGCCAGTGCACAGTTGACCTCAGCGGGAACTGAAATCCCTTTAATGGTCAACAGCAGCAGCAGGCCGAGCGATAGCCAGCACAGGGAATCAGTTGTCGCTAAAGTGATCAGACGCCTGGCGATAATCATATCCCGTGTTCTCTGGCTGGTATCGGTTATCATGAAGTTGCCACGCACAGAGCTGTAGACGTGCAACTGCCCTACAGCGACACACAGATGTAAGACAGCGTTCACAACGGTCAGCACGCAAAGGGAGTTGCCAGGCCCCGGCACGTTTAAGGGTAGTGGCAGACACAACCCCGTCCGATCGTTTGAGCCCCAGTCGGATGTTTCAAGAAACAGAAGAACGATAGCCACAGCACTGCCGAGGGCCCAGACAAACAACGAGAAAGCAGCAGCCGACTGTTTTTGAAAAGAGAACCTGTATCTTGGACAATGAAGGGCTGCAACACGGTCAAAAGTGAGCAAGAGAATGGTTGAGGCAGAAACGACACTTGACAACACTGACAAGAACCAAGCACTCTTGCAGCCGAAGCTGGTCTTCCACTTCTTCTCGTGCAGCACGTAACGACGCCTGAAGACTAAGTCCGCAGTCAAAACTACAGTTGCAGGCGCAGCCATGACGAAGTTGGCCAGATTCAGGTTTGTCACTAGAACACCCGGACCCGTGCTGACCAGGTCGTCCTGTAAGCAGTATCTGACCAAAACACAGGCGGAGTTGCTGAGACAAGAGAATATAGACATAACCCACAGCCAAGTACGGTGGACGTATGATCTCAGTAAGTCCTCACACGAAGATACTACGTCCTGTGGAGAAACACAGTAACGAACATCAAAATGGGCAGGTAGAATCCTCTGGCAGCAAATTCTGTAATTGTCAGTTCTAACGGACGTAAGAAGAGGCGTCTCCTGAAACAGCCCTTCTGGGAAACTGCTGACTAGATTTCCGCTCAGATCTAGAACTTTGAGTTTAGGAAGATACCTGAGCCCGCTACGACTAATTGTGTCTAAGAGGCCATGCGAAACATTCAAGACTTGTATCATTGTAAAGGAAGAAAACACCTCGCTTTTTATCTCCCGCAGCATGGTGCGGGAAAGATCTAAGGCCTGAAGACGATTTTGGACAACGTCTGAAACTGTGTTGAAGAGGAAAACCAGGGGGTTCTTGGCCAGAGACATGTTCCGGAGGTTCCTCAGGCCAAGAAAAGTGGCCACGTTGACCACCGAAAACTCATTTTGACTTAGGTCCAGGAAAAGTAGATTTGGAAATGACATGTTTTTTGGTAAAACCGATAGATTGTTGTAAGAGAGATCAAGAGATACAAGGTACTTGTTGGATGTCAGGTCTTCAGGTCCGATCCCAGATCCGCTGGCGTCCAAGTAACGCAGATGGTTGTAGCGTTCAGCAGGGAATGTGCTATTGCAGGCAAAAGCCAGACCCTGACAGCGACATCCAACAGGACATGTCATATTTCGTGAACACATCCACTCGTCATCCTGCTTGGGACAGTGAAACACACCATCACACACGTGATCAACATGCACACATACTGCTGAAGCCCGACATCTGTAGAAGCCGGGACAAGTGAATTGCTCACACCCAACCTCGTCTTCGTGGCCTGGGCAATCGTACACATCATTACAGCGCAGGAAAACCGGCATACAATAGCTGGAAGGACACAGGAAGTGGGTGTCTGGACACAGATTTGAGTTTTTTTCAGGTTTCAGTTCATATCTACCTTCAAAATTGAACACTACAGTTGCCGGAGGCGGTATACGACGTTTCTCAAGCCACGGAAAAGGAATGGCGTCCAGCATTTTCCTGCAGCCATTTTCGTCCAGTCCATCGGCACAGTCGCCGTTGTCGTCGCACCATTTTGTTGCTGCAATACACTGACCGTTACCACAGACCCGTTCCATACAGCGTGGATGCCAGCAAAAATCTTCGTCTGATCCATCGGCACAATCATCACGGAAGTCACAGACTAGAGAGAAGGGCAAGGTCTCTCTGCTTGTGTTGCAAACAAATTTGGGCATCACTCCATTCCCGGGAACACTGCATGTTGTGAGGTATACATCAATCCCACATCGACTGTCTGGATCACATGACAGGAAGTCGTGTGTTAAGTGACCTGAGTTGCAGTGAATAATATTTGTGGAATTTTTCATTGAAGATGTAGACATTGGAAAGGTGATCCCATTTAAAGGACGTTTGTACGCCACTTGTGGATTGTTTACTTTCATCTCGCAAACGAAATTTGACTCAAGAGGTTTGTCACAAGATATAGCGAAAAACACAATTGTGGAGTAAGCATGGTGATAATATGAACAGGCTTGGTAGTGAGAGCTTTTCAAATGTTGGTAAGATACATTGAGGTGAAATGCCATGGTGCCATCCCTCCACTGCCACACATGTCTGTATGTTTGAGCTAAGAGACCAGAATCAGGCACAGTCGAGGCTCCGACATATACCGGTGAGTACCTCGTCCCGAAATGGAACAGTTTTTGGAAACTGCCCAGCTTTCCCTTTGAAGTGAGGCTGACCAGTCGTCCGCCTTCATTTTGACATTCACCATTAGCTTGTTCCCACGTCAACTCCTTATGCCAGCTGACGTACTTAAAGCATTTGTTTCCATAACCCACTAACCCATTGCAGCCGGGATGGCTGTAGGGACAGTCTCGCTCATCTTCCCCACCCTGGCATTCTGGCTCCAGGTTGCATTCCACATGATGCTTGAAGCTCATATATTGTGGCACGGTGCAGTTGAAAAGCCCGCTGGTCGTTTTTAGTGGAGACTCAGACAAAGGATGGAAAGAAAACAACATTTTGAAACCTGTACTCACATAATACCGAAACGATCTGAATCTGACTCTAAGAGAATTTGCATACACCTCTGGTTTGATGATGGATGATGTATCACACCTTCGAAATATGAGTGTCGCTGTGCCATTTGTAAGTGCGTAAAGACTCAAAAAGTCATCTCCCAGATTTTGGGAAGATGATTCTATGGCACATTCATAGCGAGGTTTGGCAAGGTCGCAGTGAGGAAAGCTGACAACGGTCACATGATCTGGAGGAAGATGCACGTCAGCGGTAGCGTCCAAGTTTACTGGATATCCTGTCCGACCGTCATATCCGGGTGACGTCACGTAACCTGAACTTGGTGACATAAACACCATAGGTAATTGAGTTCTTGCTGACTCCGGTTTGGCCTCGTACGTAAAGCGTAACCAGTCGGTGTGCAGTTCTGGAAGTTCTTTAGCTTGCCCAACACGTACATATACCATATTCGACCGAGACTGTAATATGGGGAAACTTGTGTAAACACTGTCCACAAACAAATACTTTTTTTCACCGTTGATCAGCTCGTGGGGCCAAAACGAGGTCTTATACTTGTTATAGTGATCGAAATTGACTATTTTTATTTGAAGAAAGTGTCCTTGGGGAACTGTTATCAGTAAAATGCAGATTATTCGATCCTTATGAAGGGTCGTGTTTTCAGTCACTTCTGTGAGGTAGACCGTGCCCTTTGTTCCCGTAATGTTGAACTGTTTGTTATTCTTACAGTCTTCCACGCGAATCTGAGTCAGAGCCTCTTCTGTTTTGCGTCTGGTCCGGGCATAACATTTAGTATGTTGAAAGTTGTCACTCTGCTGTGAGCTTTCTATAGTTTCTGCTTTGCCCTCCATCTGAGTGTCGTTGCCATAACCATCTTCCCGTTGGCCTGCTAGCCTGTTTGTGTTGGCTTCTTTCAAGTGAACTACAGTGGGTGGGGTGGTATCCGTTGTGAAGCTGATCTTCATGGGACGGTATTCTCCAGAGCCAGCAAACTGGTGACCGATCTCTGCTATGTTGGTAACAGAAGCTGCATGGTTGTCGGCGCTAGAGCTGCTGTTTCTATGAGCCATTGTTGTGCCTGAGGAATAGTTCATCGTCTGGGAAAAGCTGTAAAGATTGGCGCTGAGGACGGTTTCCTGTGCAAAACTTTCCGTTGGTCTTGCAAGTAATTTTGACGGCGTGGGGCTGTGACGGTGGGCAACGGTGTTGTAGGTTTCTTCATCAACGTGCTCGAAGTCGGTAGACACATGTATTTCCTCTGACGGGTGAGACACACCGCTTGTAACCAAAGGCTGGCGTATGGCGACGTATTTGTCTGTTCCTAAAGCTCGAAAGGCGGTGGATTTTATAGTCCTTTTATTCAAGCTCGTTGGCAAATGGACACCAGGGTAAGGTCCTGCTACTGTATTTGTAGCTTCACTTTTACTGCCGTTGCTGCTGCTGTGAACATTTGATGTCTTGGCAGCGATACTAGTGCTATTACTATGAAAATGCGTTGTCACACTGTGATGTGCGTCTGAAAAACTCGAGTGAATATTAACCACGCAAAGGAACAAAATATTGCTGTAATACACTGTTGAGGATGACGTAGGTGACGAGTGCATGTTGCCTGTTCCAAATGAAATACCAACTTAGTGATTATACCTATCGAGCTACGAAAATGCGATCGTGCTCTTCTGACCCGTTGAGGAACAGGCACGGGTTACTCTCAGTAGTTGCATGTACAATGCCTGTATTGAACACCAAACGTTTTGTGCAACAACTTGTATATCTGTGCTTATGAACGTGCACTTTTGTCCTCATACAGTAAGACTTAGGTGATATTTCTTGGCTAAATACGGTTTCTGCGCAGGTAATTTGTGATAAATTGAAATGATGTAATTTCAATTTGTGATAAATATCACATTACAGCAAACTCTAAAGTGGTCGGATAACCCACAGACAAGAGAAACATTGATATAGATATTTTTCAGATATAATCTTGCCGACGTAAATTATTCAATAACAAATTAATGAGATCTCGGACTATTTTCAAGAATATCTAAAGTAACTTGATATTTCATAAACTGTATTTTACATTTAGTGCGAATATCCGTTACAAATATCAGTCATTAAGACTAACATTTATTTCCACAATTAGTCTGACACCTTTTTGATTAATTCGTGTGATGCTATTATTGTTCATTTACCATGTATACGAAGGAGAATTCGGAATACGCATGTGTATGACTCATACCAAGTAAATAAAAGCAGGAAAGACATACATTCAGTTCACAAATCGGCCATCAATCCTAACTCTGTCAAAGGACCCGCTTGTACACGCGACTTGGACTCTTTCGATAAGACACACCCTTGCTTGGCTGATGCTGTAAATATATGGCTTTCAAATAATCTTTAAAATTAGCTCGAAATGTAAGTGAACTTGAGAAGTAATGACTTGAAACACTGTAAGACGTTCACGTTGCGACTGAATACAATCGTTTTACATTTTGTAAGTGCCGACATGCATATTGCAAGTTTGTTTGTTTGTTTTTTCATCATTTATAAACATGTAAATTGAAAGCATTTGTTTTCCAGAATTCATTGATACAAAGTCGACGACTACGTGTACAGTTTGACGAGCCTGATAGACTGACGAAGCAGATGTGTGGTTGTCGACTGCATGTTAGACAAACTAGAATTTAGTGAATACGTCGAGCTGTGACTTGTGAGAGTTGTTTCTTGGAGGAGTAAAAATCATTTTTAGAACAACAACCCAAAAAACCTCCAAAATCACCCAAAACCGATCCAGAAAAGTAAGCCATTAACATCATATCAAAGGTTATGATCTTGCGCAGTTCAAGCCAAATGCAATGCACATATTTCTTTCTCACTGACGTGTGTCTGATGATGTTAATACCGTCAGATTTTTATCAGTTGGAAGAAAGCCCGTTTCCACAAAGCGGAGATGCTGTAACAAATACAGGTTTTGGAAAATCTGTGCTGAGCGCTCTGGTCGAGAGCGAGAATGAGATCTCCCAAAGCAAAAACAGTTCTTACGACCACGCGCTGTTCCGTATGTCGAGGGATATAAAAAATGCCCAGCTATACCAAGGACAGCACGGTAATATGACCCCAGCATCTCCGGATGTTTGCGATTCCAATCGAAGAAAAGACCAGCTGTCAACCAGTGACTACGAAACTACAAACGTGTACATCATCAACGCTGAAGAGTGTGACGCCCAGGAATGTATTCGACATATTACTAACACAAACGGAACAATCTATCTTATGAGCTACAAAGACAATTCGACTCTCTTGCCATATAGACCAATAAAATTTAGCAAAATGCGGTTACTCTGCCGCTGGCGGATTTCGGTGCCAGAGGGATTTTTCATGAAAGTTGTTCTGGATTATTTGCCAGGGTTTTCATGCCACGACTTCCACGTTCGATTTTGGGAACCTGTGAGTATCGAGTGTATTCCCGGCTATGCTCCAGCACTTAGGGAATGCTTCAACGGCCAGGAAGCTCCTGTGTACACTCTCTCTAACACGGTGTGTGTCAGTGTGGATCCTGAGAAACAAGGACAAAGCAATGTTCCTTGGCTGATCGTTCACTTCGAAAGTACACGGGTCTCTTATCGCCACATTTTACCTATTGTGTACACGTCAGCAGTTTCTGGTTACGTCGCCTCCTTCGACGGACAGCCGAGGCCATATGCTAAGCGAATGTCAGCCTCTCGAGATGTGATTCCTCCGAAGGATCATGTGATGATGATAAGTTTTCCATTGCTTGAGCTGGACACGTACCCTGAAATTATAAAAGACACAAAGCCAAAAGATACAGTCACTCTTACGGAGTTGGCCAGTGGCACATCACTCAGGCTGCCCTACAAATTCGAAGCTAAAGTCTTTCCACCTCATCTCTATAAATCTTCTCTTCGCGTTTATTTTCAGACCTCTGGCGGAGACACAAACCTTGGTTTCAAAATGTTGTTTTCCTTTCACCCAGCTGCAAAAGCGCCCTTCAGATTGGAGAGTGGACTGTTTGATTGCTCTGTAGCACACTACACCAGCTTCAAACACCACCTGGAGTGCAACCTGGAACCTGAGTGTCAGGGCGGAGAGGACGAAAGCGAATGTCCTTTCAGCCACCCTCCCTGTAATGGATCTGTGGGTTACAAGGACAAATGCTTTTCTCTTTTCCAATCGCACGATAATCTCACATGGATAGAGGCTCAGAGCTTGTGCAGAGAACGTGGCGGGAATCTTGCCAGTCTGAAAACCCCTGGAGAGAGGGAAGCTGTCTCGCAGATATTCACATATGGTAGACGACATTTCTTGTTCTACATAGGGGTTCGAATGCCAGACGCTTCCACCGTACCAAAAATGTATGTGAATCTATGGCAGTGGATGGATGGAACTGTTGCGTATGATTCTAGTCTTGCTTCAGACGAATGGGAATGGTATCGTCCGCATGACACATGTTCTTTCTGTCACCCGTCACAAGTTCTGCAAGCACAATGTTTACGACGTATGTGTGGGACGTTTAGCTCAAGTCACAAAATAAACCACTTTCTCTGCGAGTTTGGTATACATCAGTTAAATGAGCCTCATTCTATAAAAGTAGCAGCAACTAAGAATCTGTGGTCAAAGGCGATGATAATCTGCAGTTCTGGTCATGTGACACATGACTTACTAGCGTGTGAGGCTGATAGTCATTGTGGAACGGAGAGCTCAATAACATTATGCAATGCTCCTGGAAGAGACGTCATACCCAGATTTGATTGCATGAACGGGGATCAGAGTGTCCACTACAGCTTGGTGTGTGATCACAGAATGGACTGTGTGGATGGATGGGACGAGACCTTTTGTCATCACATGTCTGGATGTCCAGACAGGACCTGTGACAACTCGCAGTGCATTGCCTTCATCCACTGGTGTGACAATATTCCACACTGTACTGACAGCTCAGACGAAAAGCCGGGGTGTAATCAGTTGTTTAGGTATTTCCCCAACATGCCGGAAATCCGAACTCCGGTAGTGATTGATCTCGACGGCCGCGGTAGCTTCAGTACGAGAGCGTTAGGTGCCTCGGAATCCTGCCCGGATACGCATTTCCAGTGTCCTGGTGAGTACATATACTGTCTACCGCTTTACCTGCGTTGTAACGACATGTATGACTGCCCAGGCCACGAGGATGAGTTAGAGTGCCAGGTGTATACGTGCCCCGGATTTTACAGGTGTCGTGCCTCCAGCATTTGTCTTCATCCTGATCACATTTGTGACGGCGTGATGCAGTGCCCCAAGCAAGACGACGAATGGATGTGTTCGTGGAATTCTACATGCCCTATTGGATGCCGTTGTCAGGGTTTAGCTTTCGTCTGCACTAAATCTTTCAATGCTTACATACACACCGACCTGCGATACCTGAATGCTAGTGGTTCCGGGATGATGCTACAAAACCTAACGACACAGTTCTACCTTGTTCATCTGGTCCTTGCTTCCAACAACATCTCAGATCTGCCACACATGTATTTCTCAAACCTTCTTTTTCTTGACCTCAGCAACAATCAGATAGTGTCAGTAAACTTCGACGTGTTCTTTGGACTCAAAAATCTTCGTTTCTTGGACCTGTCAGGAAATAGCTTAAAGTTTTTTTCAGGTTCTCGTTTCAGTTTAGGCCATCAGCATCTGCAGACACTAATTCTCTCAAAAAGTGACATGCATGAATTTGACAGCGAAGTGTTATCATCTTTCCCCACGATAAACGTCTTGAACCTATCTTTTTCCACACTCCATACAATAGGCGCTCATGGCTTCAGGCACTTGCCTAATCTCATGACCCTAGATTTACAGGGGAGTCCAGTGCAGCTTTTTCCAAGAAATGTTTTTCAAAATGTGCATTTACTGAATTATATCAAGACAGACAATTACAAGCTGTGCTGCAGGGAAACCTTGCCTAGTTATTTCAAAGAAAGCCGATGTCACGCGCCTGTAGATGAGATCTCATCCTGCAAAGATCTTCTCCGCTCAGACCTCTATCGAGCAGCCCTGTGGATCTTTGCTGTTCTGTCTTTATCAGGAAATACCGGATGCTTGGTGTTGAAGTTGTTACTACAAAAGAACAGACCCAGATCGGGTTTTAACGTATTTGTCATAAATCTTAGTGTTGCCGATCTCCTGATGGGCGTCTACCTGGTGATGATCGGGATTGCGGACAGAGTGTTCCGGGGCAGCTACTTGTGGAACGATGTGGACTGGAAAGAGAGCAAAGCTTGTAAGTTGGCCGGCTTCTTGTCCTTGATGTCTAGCGAGGTTTCGGCTTTAATTATCTGTCTGATCACCCTGGATCGGTTCATCACGCTTCGATTTCCTTTCGCTGCGTTCCGGTTTGTAAGAGCGTCTGCTACAATTGTGTGTGTCATCATATGGGCATTGGGACTCTTTCTGGCTGCTGTACCACTCCTTCCAGTGACGTCACACTGGAACTTTTACAGCCAGACAGGCATCTGCGTCCCGCTGCCTGTCACGAGAGAATACTTTGAAGGTCTTGGTTACTCTTTTAGTGTCATGATCGTTTTGAACTTTGTCTTGTTTTTGTTTGTGGCCGTTGGTCAGATCTTTATCTACTGGTCAGTCCACACCAACACCATGACGTCTGAAACAACCAGGAAATCCCAGGACCTGACGATCGCTCGCCGTCTGATTTCCGTGGCCGTGTCTGATTTCTTGTGTTGGTTCCCCATTGGCCTGTTAGGGATGCTGGCAAACAGAGGAACTCCCATCCCTGGCGAGGTCAGCGTAGTAATGGCCATCTTTGTTCTACCGCTGAACTCAGCGCTCAACCCTTTCCTTTACACATTTAACATGCTGGTGGAAAAGCGCAGGAAGGCTGAGAAAGCACAGATATTAAGACGGCTGGAGTCTGGTATTCATATGGAGAACCCAACCATGTCGTCAGCAGCCGAGTCCAACGATACGGAGGCACGTGTGGCGAGCACAGGAGAAGTGTCTTCTTTACCTTCTAGAATTCGTTTGGAGTCAGCTCTACGATATTTGGAAAGCCGACTGGACAGCGGATCATTAACCTACACTGACATTGTGACGTACCTAGAGTCCACATGCAAAGAACGCTGTTGACATGCCCCCTTCTCAGACCCCCCCCCTTCCTGTCCCCTCACATTTCCCCCATAATTTGGTATAACATCGCAATCACCGCATCTATAATTCATAAGGCATGTTTAGTCGAAATACGTTCGGTTTTGTTTGTGGCGCATTCTGTTCGAAAAACACTTTTTGGCATTCCATAAACTACTGATCCTGATGTAGGCCGCTTTAAGAGGCCGTGCTGTGAGGTAACCTTAAGGGATATGACTGCAAACATGTCGTCGAATTGATACAAACCTTTGCCAGCAAATAAAAGTTTTCTGAAACCTTTGAATTTGTTGAGCGTGTGAGTGTATGTGCAAGGATGGTTGAAAAAACAAACAAACAAACAAACAAAAAACCAAGCAAAAAACAACAACAAAAACATTGTAGATAATTTGATAGGTAGAAGTTTTTCATGCAATTAAACTGCAGTTAAATTTAATGCATGAAATTAGGCTTCTGAAAGTGGACACGGTAACACACTCCAGCACTTTTCAAAAAAACAAACAAACCAACCCAAGTTTAAAAGTCTGCATGGACAAACTATCACTGTGTATGGTAAAATAACAGTCAGAAATACCCAGAATAACAGATTTTTTTTTATAACTGCCAAAGTTTTGGCATGCCGGACGTCAATATTTTCTATCCAACAACCAGCGCTCGGCTTGACTTTTTCACGCACCAAGGGAAGTGCCTCTTGTTACCGGACTGTTTACTTAATACAGTGGAATCCGGATATAAGCAACTCGGATATAAGAAAACTCGGTTATTACCAGCGAATTTTTTTCCCCCGGCCAAACTCTTCTTTATTATGTGTTACAAAAACTCGGATACAAGAAACTCGCTTATAAGAAAACTCGGTTTTAGGAAAGCAAATTTCTTGTCCCGCTTGATACAAAAACTCGGATATAGGAAACCGAAAGTACATTTCCAAGAAAATTTCACTCATTCTAAGAAAACAGGTCAGGTCTGACGTCACTTAGGACAGACACATGATTGCGCATGATTTTCTTTTCTTGAATTGGTTCTTTACCATTGTATTCCGTGCAAAATTGAATGTTGGCAAGACGAAAAAAATATGAGAGCTTGTACTTCTTCTCTCCAGCAGCAATGGCGGAGAAAGTGAGACAATCACTTTCTCTAAAGAGAAAAATTGAAATTATTGATTATGTGGAGAAGAATCCCTGCAAACAGAGGCAAACAATTGCCACTGAGCTGCGTGTCCCTGCTTCTACGCTGTCCAAAATCATAAAGGACAAGCAGAAATACTTGCAGCAATATGAAACCAGTAAAAACCCAGACATGAAGCGCAACAGAGGACCGAAACTCGAATCTGTGGACACAGAGCTTTTGAATTGGTTCGCAGCAATACGGTATGTTTTGCCTCCCCCCTCCCGCCCCCCCCCCCCTCTGTCTTATTATTATTATTATTATTACTGTATTATTATTATTATGTTTGTTAATGTGATCCTTGATAAGTGATGCATTTTTGTTGTTCTATTGTTATATGTTGTTTTTAGTATTATTTTGTTTTTTGGCCTGATTGGGAGCTCTCTCTCGCTCTCTCTCTCTCTCCTTAGCTCTTTTCTGTTTGGCTGGTTGGTTTGGTTGTTTTTTTTTTTCTTTTTGTTTTGTTTTTTTCTTTACCACATGACCGCCAGCGCTACAGTTGGGAAGCAAAAACAGTATTTTCATGTTCAAACAAAAAAAAATCTGACATTGAAGGACACAAGCGCACTGGTGTATATTAACTCTACACATATATGTTCTGTGCAGGTCTTCAAGAGAAACCAGATATTTCTTTATTTAATGCAAAACATACACGAACTGAGAAAAAAGAAATGTTTTAAGCCTTTTTTTCTCTGAACTCGGTTAGAAGAAATATCTTTCAAAATACTTTCTTATATCCGACTTTCAGATTATAAGAAAACTCGGATATAAGAAACCAACCCCCCCCCCCCCCTCGAGTTTCTTATAACCGGCGTATACTGTATTTGGAATACATTAATGTAAATTTTAAACCTGCATGCCTCTCCATGACGGGTCTGTACGACATAAAGGGAAATTGAAGTGAATTGTACGCAAGCAGTAGAAGCTTCACACACACACACACACACACACACACACACACACACACACACACACACAAACGAGAACGGGAACAATGGGCTCTCTCTCTCTCTCTATATATATATATATATATATATACGCTTGTTAATCGAAACAAATAAAACATATATATCGATGGGACACACAGTTGATATAGAAAATAATGTCTTGCCGGCACAGGAAACGATCAAACAATTATGTTTCATATTGAGGCAGGTTCTTACCAGCTTGTCCACGAGGCAGTGGGAGTACTCTCCGTCTATCTGGCGAGAGGTGGTCCTCAATTTCACGAACTGTGATGACCTCATTCTCAAGACAATTCTTTAAAAACAACAGCGCATCCATATCGCTGGCAAAACTTTCTGTTAGTGGAGCCTCTTGGCTATTGTGTGGAGAAGGCAATGTTGCTGTCATGTCAAGGTCTGTCTGATGGCAGACCGGACCACGTAACGGGTCAAAGTCATCATTCTGTTTAGGATGCGCACGTGACAGGAGCCACCGGAGCATCCGCCTCTCTCTAGCTGCTCTTCGCGTCTCCATTAATATATTGTAGATATAGATTAAAGGGTTAAGAACAGAGCTCAGCGGCAGCACGAAGAGTGCCAAGGCAGTGTTGACACCACTCGGAATTGAAACCCCGTTAATTGCCAGCGGCAAATAAAGGCCGACTGGTAACCAGCATATTGAGTCAGAAACCGCCACACTGATCAGACGCTTAGCTATGACCATATCTCGCGTTTTCAGGGTGGCGTCACTCATCATAATGTTGCCACGCATAAAGGTGTAGATAAAAAGCTGTCCCACGGCGACGAAAATGTGTAAGACAACGCTCACGAGAGTCAGGATGCAAAGAGAGGCATCAGGTCTCACATTATTCAGTGGAAGTGGCAGACACAGTCCACTCTGGTCGTTTGATTCACATCCGAAAGTCTCCTGAAATAGTGTGACTGCTGCCAAGGCACCGCCTATGAACCAAGCAATTGCTGACACCGCGGCAGCCGACCGTTTTTTAAAACAAAATCTGTTGCCCGAACAATGAAGGGCAGTGACTCGGTCGACGGTGAGCAAGGCAATGGTTGAAGCAGAAACAAGACTCGACAACACCGACAAGAACCGGGCGCTCTTACAGTTAAAACTCGTTTTCCACCGTTTCTCGTGGAAAACATAACGACGCCTGAAGATTATGTCCGCGGACAAGACTATAGCTGCAGGGGCAGCCATGACCAAGTTGGCCAGGTTCAGGTTTGTCACCAACACAGCGGGACCCGTGCTGACCAGGTCGTTCTGCAAACAGTACCTGATTAAAACACAGCCGGAGCTGCCGAGAAAAGAGAGTATGGACACCGCCCACAGCCAAGCACGGTGGACGTTCGACTTCAGTAGGTCATCACATGAAGAGACCCCATCCTGAGGAGCAATGCACAATCGGACATCAAAATAATCGGGTAAAGTTCTTTTGCAGCAAATTCTGAAATTGTCTGTTCTGACAGATGCGAGATGAGACACTCCTTGAAACAAATGTTCTGGGAAATTAGTGAGTGGATTTCCACTTACATCTAGTTTCTTTAGATTCGGGATATACTTAAATCCGCTCTGACTGATACTATCCAGTTGGCTGTTTGAAATATTCAGGGTTTCTACTGTAGCAAAGCATAAAAACAACTCGCTGGATATTGTGCTGAGAACTGTGTTGGAGAGATCCAAGACTTGAAGGCGATCTTGGACAACGTTTGTGAGTGTGTTGAAGAGTAATACGAGGGGATTTCCAGCAAGCGACAAGTCACGGAGGTTCTTCAGGCCAAGAAAAGTGGCCATGTTGACCTTCACAAGCCTATTTTGACTTAAAACTAGGAAACGAAGATTGGGAAATGACATGTTTTGTGGTAACACAGACAGATTATTGAAAGAGAGATCAAGGTATATGAGGTACATGTTGGACTTCAGATCTTCTGGTCCCATCCCAGTTCCGCTGGCGTCCAAGTAACGAAGACGGTTGTAGCGTTCAGCAGGGAATGTACTATTGCAGGCAAAAGCCAAACCCTGACAGTGACAGCCGTTAGGACACGTAAGATTTTGTGAACACATCCACTCGTCGTCCTGTTGGGGGCAGTGAAACACACCGTCACAAAGGTGTTCAGTATGCAAACAAACTGTGGATGCCCGGCATCTGTAGAAGCCAGGACAAGTAAACTGCTTACACCCAACTTCGTCCTCGTGATCTGGAC
This sequence comes from Batillaria attramentaria, assembly GCA_018292915.2. NCBI lineage: Eukaryota > Metazoa > Mollusca > Gastropoda > Batillariidae > Batillaria > Batillaria attramentaria. The sequence continues at coordinate 3,514,342 of JACVVK020000006.1, read as the reverse complement.
AGTCGTACACACCATTACAACGCAAGTACACAGGCAAACAGTAGCTGGAAGGACAGAGGAAGTGTGTATCCGGACACCGGTCAGAACTTTTGTCTAGTTTTATAACATCATAACCTTCAGCATTAAACGCTACAGTTGCTGGAGGCTGTATACGACGTTTTTCAAGCCATGGAAATGGAATATGGTATAGTTCTTTCAAGCACTCTTTTTCGTCCCGCCCATTGGCACAGTCCATTTTGTCATCACACCATTTCACAGCGACAACACACTGCCCGTTACCACAGACCCGTTCCGTGCAAGGCAGATGCCAACAAAAGTCCTCGTCCGATCCATCGGCACAGTCATAACGGAAGTCACAGACTAGAGAGAAGGGCAAGGTCTCTCTAGAAGCATTGCAACCAAATTTGGGCACGACTCCTTTTCCGGAAACACTGCATGTTTTGAGGTATGCATCAACCCCGCATTGACTGTCCGGGTCACAAGATAGGAAGTCATGTGTCATGTGACCTTGTGGGCACGTAACCATGTCGATGGAACTTTTCGAAGCTGACGTTAAGGTGTTGAGATTGATAGCGTCGAAAACACGTTCGTTGTCCTTTATTTGTTCGCGTATTTCGAACTCGCACACAAAGTTAGACTCTAGCGCATTGTCACAATCAACTGCAAAAAACACTCTCCTCGAATATGCAGGATGGTAATACGAACATGCCTGGTAATGCCTCATTTTTAATGAGTAGTAAGATACGTTAAAGTTAAATGCCATAGTTCCATCCCTCCACCGCCACATACTTCTGTAAATGGTCGGCAGATTGGAATCATGCGCAGTTGCGGCTCCGACGTATACCGGCGAGTACCTCTTCCCGAAATCGAACAGTTTTTGGAAACTGCCCAGCTTTCCCTTACAACCCAGGCTGACCAGTCGTCCGCCTTCTTTTTGACATTCACCATTAGCTTGTTCCCAAGTCAATTCCTTATGCCAGCTGACGTACTTGAAGCATTTGTTTCCATAACCCACTGACCCGTTGCAACCAGGGTGACTGTAGGGACAGTCTTGCTCATCTTCCCCACCCTGGCATTCTGGCTCTAGGTTACATTCCAGATGGTGCTTGAAGCTGACGTAATGTGGTACGGCGCAGTCAAACACTCCTCTCGCCAATTTGAGTGGGGTCTGAGACAAAGGATGAATTGAAAATAGCATTTTGAATCCAGTACTCGAATATTCGAGGTATGACCTGAAACGAACTCTGAGAGATTTATCGTGCACGTCTGTTGGGACTGGTGATGTATCACATTTTTGAAACACAAGAATCTCCGTCCCATTTTCGAGCTCAAAAAGACCAACGAAAGGAACTTTCACAGTTGCGAACCTTGTGTCTGTGGTGCAACCGTATCGAGGTTTACCAAGGTCCCAGCGAGGAAAACTGACAACGGCCACATGGCCTGGTGGAACATGCACGTGTGCCGAAGCATCCACTTGTATGGGAAAGGCTGTCTTCCCATCAAAACCGGGTGACGTGACGTAACCAGAGGTCAGTGAGGTAAACACAAGAGGTAACTGAGCTCTTGCTGACTGTGGTCTGGCTTCGTAACTAAATCGGAACCACGGAGTACGCAGCTCTGGGAGTGTTTTGCCTGGTCCCACTTTGATGTATAACTTATTATGTTGACTGCGGAGTAAGGGGAAGGATTTGTAAAAGCGCGCACGTTGCATGTAATTTGTTCCTCCGTTAATTAACTCATAACCTGAAAAGACAGTCTTAAGTTCGTCATAATGGTCATAGTTGACCATCTTTATCTGAATAAAGTACCCCGGGGGAGCCGTTATCAGCAGAATACAAAACCTACTGTCTGGATCTTGAGGAAGGGTCGTGTTTTCTGTGAGTTCCGTAAAGCAGACCGTGCCATTTGTTGCCGTTATGTTGAACTGTTTGTTTTGAACACATTGCTCCACAGGAATCTCTGTTACATCTCCTGTCCTGTTGGCTTTGGTTTGGGTTACGTTTTGACATTCGTGAATGCCATTACGTATTTGCAGGCTCCTGGCACCAGCTCTTTTGTTGTGTTTGTGGGTACCGTTGTCTGGACCGTAATTAGGATTTGTTGCATTTACAGCAGCATCAGCTGTGTTGCTGGTGCTGTATCCATGGTAGTCGTCAGGAGCACCAAACGTTGTCGTAGCCATTGTATCGGGTTTTGCAATATCCCGAGTGTGGTGTTGTAAGTCGTACTGTCTGTCATTGTCCGTGTTATTGAAAGACCCAAAGATCATGGTGGTGTTCCGTTTTGAAGCAGGTGCTTGGTAAACATAATCTGCTTCACTGCTGACTAATGTTAGATTAACATTTGGGGTCTTCAAAGTAATACTAGCGCTGCGAATACTGTGTTTACTTTCAAAGTTTTTGAACAAGCTTTGGGGGTGTGGAAGAGAACTAACAAAGCCTATAATGATATTGCTTAACAAGTAGTGGTATACAGTATGTCTCACATGCACCTTTGGGAATGACGGTGTCCAGCTCATGATTCTTGCTTCTGGTGACAAACTGTTTAAAATGGTTACCGGTACATGTCGAGCGACTGTAATTCTCTACTGGCAAATTCTAAGCTCAAAGCCAGTGGTTTTCTGAAACTGGGAACCATCAAATATATAACATGTGGTATCGTAAAACAAGATACTTTACACAACACTAACGTTAGATACAATTTATGACAAATATTACAGTATTTCGAGGAAGATTTATTCACTGTTATTTATGAGAGCATCAACCTAAAAACTATAATTTTTCATCTGCAGATACCTATAATTGTATTTTGGAAAATATACGAGACTTTATGATATGCCATGTACATATATATTTTCTAAAATATGATAATGATGAAACGAGACCCCCTTAAATGATTGTTTTCTTACGCCAGAGAAGACAAGTATTCAATTCATCAAAATAAAGGAGACATGTCAACCATTGAAATAGGATATGACCTCTCTTTCAGTCGCTCTTTTCAGTGTACTGTTTCATAACCGCTGTTGTTTGCAGGCTAGGTAGATAAATCACGTTTCTAATTATTGTGCAATATTAGTTCTGTCTATTATACGTTGTTCACAAAAAGGTCAGGCATTAAACTTAGATATTTCTCAGCTTTCATATTTGATACGCATCTGAAATCTGATAACCATCTACAAATCAAGATTAGAATGATTGTCAGGCCAAGGTGAATAGTGAGCACATGTTACAGTGTAAATACCATGCCTGATTGTATATGAGACGATTAGTTTGATGCACTGTAGACTGACTGAAATTTTCCCAGATGCTCTGTAACAGTTTAACAATTTACGAGGAACAATTAATCCAACACTGACGGAAGAAAACAAAACCGCGTCCAGAGTAAAATGTTCTGGTGTATTTCAAAGCGACTTCAGTGCACTAAGGTTTGTCTTGTAGTGGTCCTGCTGACCAGACTGCTTAGACCCACTGATTTGAATCGGACAGAGAGAGAAGTGTTTTTCACCAGCGAAGGTTCGATCACCAATGGAGAAGTTGCGAAAAGTACGCGATTTCATCGCGAGTACGCGAGTATATATGAAAAACAGACTACCGCAGAAGACGTCACTTTGGTTTTGCCGTTTACGGATACAAGGGATGCCACAAACGCCACTGTCCAGCAACAACACATCGTGCACCAAGCATCTATCCACAGCTTCAATGCAGAACAGACTACAACTTCGGCGATTGGAAGGGGAGCTAAGAATGTCTACACCATAAACGCGGAAGAATGCAAAAGGTATGACTCCTCTGGTTATAAAGTCCTTCGAAACATCCGTGACATGCAGGGGACAATTTACCTCATGAATTTCAAAGGAAACTCCACTTTCCGTCCACAAGACGTCCTAGACAACTCGGATATTAAGTGCAGCTGGCGGATTTTGGTACCGGAGCGATACTCTATGAAGATTGTGGTGGAAGATATGTCTGACTTCTCATGCACTGAAGTCTCTGTTTATATTGGGGAGAACTGGATGAAAACTCGCGCAGGGTGTAGGGCGCGTCCATCAATGACAAGCCTTCGGCAATGTTTCTATGGAAATTCAAAAGGAAATCTGGTATACACTATTTCTAATGATGTCTGTGTCAGGGTAATGCCAAAGAAACAGGGCCAAAGCGGTGTTCCGTGGGCGATTCTTCATTTTGAAGCTACACGTGTGTCTGGTCGACATATTTTACCGATTGAATACACGTCATCGTATTCAGGCTACATTGCTTCTTATGACGGAGAGCCGAGACCGTATGCGTCAGAAATGTCAGCAACCCGTGACCTTATTCCACCAAAGGATCACGTGGTTATGGTCAGTTTTCCATTGCTAGAGCTAGGTGTGTACCCTGTCAAGCCAAGTGACTGGGCAGCAAAAGATACCGTCACTCTTACGGAACTGCCCAATGGGACGTCAGTCAGACTGCCCTATAAATTTGAAACACAGGTCTTTCCACCGCAGGTTTACAATTCTTCTCTTCGCGTGCATTTTCTGACTACTGTCGGTGGTACTAACCTTGGTTTCAGGTTGTTGTTTTCCTTTCATCGTGTGTCTGAATCACCCTTGAAACTAAACAGCGGCCTGTTTAACTGCTCTGTGCCGTACTATGTCAGCTTCAAGCACCACCTGGAGTGCAACCTGGAACCGGAGTGTCAGGGCGGAGAGGACGAAAGCAGGTGTCTTTACAGCCACCCTCCCTGTAATGGATCTGTTGGTTACAAGGACAAGTGCTTTTCTCTGTACGAATGGCACGATACACTGACGTGGAGGGAAGCCAAGAACGCGTGCACAGAACGAGGCGGGAATCTTGCTAGCCTAAAGACGCCTGGAGAAAGGGAAGCTGTCTCACAGATATTCACTTACGGCAGACGTCGTTTCTTATACTATATTGGGGCTCGCCTGCCAGAGACGTTTATTGCACCGAAAATGTATAGACGTGCTTGGCAATGGATAGACCAAACAATCGTTTATGATATGAACTTCACCTTTTACTTGGAGTGGCGGCGTTCAGATTTAGAACTATGCGCTTTCTGTGACCCACAGCAGGTGGAACCTCGACGTTGTGTATCATTTCCGTGCGATACTAGAAGAATACCTAGATACTACAACATCAAATACTTTCTATGTGAATTTTACACACAACAACCAGTCGTGCATCGTCCAGTAAAATTATCAGTCCTCAAAAATCCTGAATCCAAGAGAATGGTAGTCTGTGGTCGTGGTCACGTGACGCATGACTTTCTATACTGTGAAGCTGACAGTCAGTGTAGGACCAGCATGAAAGATACGTCACCGACATCATGCAGTGTTCCTGGCATCTCTGTTCTGCCCAAATTCGCTTGTAGACATAGAAAAGAATGGATTCACTACAGCCTGGTGTGTGATTTCAGAGAGGACTGCAAGGACGGGTCAGACGAGTCTTTCTGTCGACATGAGTCTTACTGTCCTGACATGACCTGTCACAACTCCCAGTGCATTAGCTTCACCCAGTGGTGTGACGGTATGCAACACTGCGTAGACGATTCGGACGAAACCAGACGTTGCCAGAAAACTGCTGCTCGCGGGTCACAAGGGTATAGGTTTTTGTGGGAGACGACGAGAACCCCACCACCGGTGGTCATTGATTTTGACGGCCGCGGAAACTTCACCACAAGAGCACTGCGTCCGTTGGAATCCTGTCCGGAGACTCATTTCCAGTGTCCTGGTGAGTACGTCTACTGTTTGCCTGTATACGTGCGCTGCAACGACATGTATGATTGTCCGGGTCATGAGGACGAAGTAGGCTGTGAGGAGTTCAACTGTGTTGGCTTCTACAGATGTCGAGGGTCCAGTATTTGCATTCATCTCGATCATATTTGTGACGGCGTGATCCACTGCCGTAAGCAAGACGACGAATGGATGTGTTCCCGGAACGCTACTTGCCCTGCAGGATGCCACTGTCAGGGGTTGGCCTTTTCCTGCAAAAATCCTTTCTCTGCTGATATCTACCCTGGTTTGCGGTATTTGGATGCCAGCAGGTCAGGGATGATGCCTCAAAACCTAACGACACACTTGTATCTTGTTCATCTTGTCCTGGCTTTCAACAACATCTCCGATCTACGAGAAATGCCCTTCCTGAATCTTCAGTATCTCGATCTTAGTAACAATCAGATAGAGTCTGTAAACTTTGATGTGTTTTTTTACCTCGAAAATCTTCATTCCTTGGACCTAACAGGAAACCCCTTGACGTCCCTTTCAAGTTCGCAGTTCAGTTTAGGCCACCAACATCTTCAAACTTTGAGCCTCTCACAGGCTGAACTGCACAAATTTGACAGTAAAGTGTTGTCAGCTTTCCCCAGAATCAGTACTTTAAACATGTCGCTTTCTAAACTGCACACGGTTGGTGTCAACGGCTTCAGGTACTTGCCTAATCTCATGATCCTGGATTTAAAGGGAAGTCTGGTGGAGACGTTCCCGAAAGACGTTTTCTACGGTCTTCATTTACTGCAGTATATCCACACAGACAACTACAAGCTGTGTTGCCGAGAGACTTTGCCAAAACATTTCAACGAGAGTCAGTGTATGGCGCCAGTAGATGAGCTCTCGTCCTGTGAAGACCTTCTCCGTTCAGACGTCTACCGAGCCACCTTGTGGGTCTTTGCTGTTCTGTCTTTGACTGGAAATACTGGATGCTTGGTCTTCAAGTTGTTTGTACAGAAGAGCAGATCCAGATCGGGTTTCAACGTGTTTGTCACAAACCTGGGTGTTGCTGACCTTCTGATGGGCATCTATCTGGTGATGATCGGGGTTGCGGACAGTGTGTACCGAGGCAGCTACTTGTGGAACGATGTGGACTGGAAAGAAAGCAAAGCTTGTAAGTTGGCCGGCTTCTTGTCCCTGCTGTCCAGCGAGGTATCGGGTTTAATCATCTGTCTGATCACCCTGGATCGGTTCATCACGCTAAGATTCCCTTTCACTACGTTCCGGTTTGTAAGAGCGTCTGCTACAATTGTGTCTTTCATTATATGGGCACTAGGACTCTTTCTGGCTGTTGTGCCACTCCTTCCGACGACGTCACACTGGAACTTTTACAGCCAGACAGGCATCTGCCTCCCGCTGCCTGTCACTAGAGAATACTTCGAAGGCAGGGGCTACTCCTTTGGCGTAATGGTTGTGTTGAACTTTGTCCTGTTTGTGTTTGTGGCCGTTGGTCAGATCTCCATCTACTGGTCAGTCCACACCAACACCATGACGTCTGAAACAACCAGGAAATCCCAGGACCTGACGATCGCTCGCCGTCTGATTTCCGTGGCAGTGTCTGATTTCTTGTGTTGGTTCCCCATTGGCCTGTTAGGGATGCTGGCAAACAGAGGGACTCCTGTTCCTGGCGAGGTCAGCGTGGTAATGGCCATCTTTGTTTTACCGCTGAACTCGGCGCTCAACCCTTTCCTATACACTTTTAACATGCTGTCAGAGAGACGGAGGAAAGTGGAGGAAGCACAGATATTGAAATGGCTGGAGGCTGGTGTACAGTGTGACAACCCAACCAAGTCGTTGGCAGCCAGACTGAATGATACGGTTACATGCGTTGGGCCAGTGACAAGAAATGAGGCACCACTTACGTCTGTCGAAGCCGTGCCTTCCTCGGCTCCAGATATCAGCATAGAGTCAGCCCTGCAGTACTTGGAAAGTAGACTGGACAGCGGATCATTAACGTACACTGATATTATGACATATCTACGGTGAATAGTATGGCAGTGTGATGACACTCATGCCTGTTAAAACAATGAATTGCATTCCCATGAAGTCGTTGCTGCTGAAGAATTGAAAACGCTTAGTAGGTAGCCGAGTGAGTTCTTAATGCTACGGTCACAACCGGCCGTACGGGCTCCTACGGCGGGTCTACGGCCAAAAGTCGTGGCAAATCTTGCGAACGGCGCACGAGCGTCCTGCGAAATTTCGAGGCCGCAAGGATGCCGCAGAGCGCTGCGGCCGGTTTTCGACAAAATCAACAAACTCGACGATCACCTGCGATTTTTTACACACTTGCGTTGGCCGCACGGCCACTGTACGGCCAACGCACGATTGCCGCAAGTGCATCGTACGACCTGGACATCTCCGGGCGAGAAAAATAGGTCACGATGGCCGCACGATGACCGCACGAGTAACGCACGGTTGTCTTGCGTGCTCCCCACGAGGACCGCACGATGGCCGCACGTGATCACAGACCGCAAGTCGGTAGTACGATGTTTCCACGATGCATGCACGTCCTCCGTGCCTGCTCCGCAAGGCGGACGCAAGACGCAGGTGCGGGCCCGGGGGATGTTGGTGTGCAATGTAGAAGTGTTGCAGTGCTGTGTCAGTGTCTGTCAAGTTGTGTACGTGTCCATAGGTTTGTCAAACTCTCTGTTAATAATATCCAATCCAAATCCTCTGATGTCTTCTTTCCATAAACAAACTACATATATATATATATATATATATATATATATATATATATATATATATATATATATATATATGTAGGCTGGTCCCTATATGCATGAAAAACGCGCGTCGGCCATGGCCGTCGAACGACCGACGCACACCACGCGTACAGAGCACTTACGATAGCCGTACGGCGCACGCACGACACCCGTATAGCCCGTGCAAACATCGTCAACATCGGACGAACGTCGTACGAAGGCGTACGACCTCCGTACGATAACTGCGAGGACAACGTACGATCCGTACGGCCGTCGTACGATTTTTGACCAACTGAAATCGCAAGACGTTACCCGTGCGAGACTTGCGGGGAACGTACGCCATCGCACGTATATCGTACGCACGATTTGCAACCTTAACTCTTTTTTTTTCAGATCGTAGAAGCCGCAGGCCGCAGACATTTCGTGGAGATCGCAAGCATAAAAAAATCGTGCGGCCGGTTGTGCCCGAGGCCTAACACTTGCCTATGCATGGCAACACACATGTAAATGTATACATGGGCAGTATCTGTCTGTTCGCATTGAAACCTAATTTAGTTCTCACGTCGCGATCAAAATTGGTGGCTATATATACTCATACGGACGCCAGAAAGAATCTGGCGGAAAGAAATCTGAGCGAATCGTCAGATTTATCCACCTTTTCCACTTATTTTCAAAGCACTCACTATAATCCCACGGGTTGCTGGTTCACTGGAAGTAACGCCATTGTTCAGTTTGCAACTTCGCACCGCAAATTCTTTTTACCTCCCATCGCGCGATCTCGGCAAAACTTGGTACATCTGCTAGTTGGCCAACTGGTTATCTTTAGAATACTCTACCTTACGTACGCAGACGGTACGTTTCTTCTCTAAACATGGTGTTTCTCAGCAAAAGCTCAACTCCATGGACGTAGATAGTGTTTTCCCCTGTCTTCACTAAAACATGGTAACTTCGATAGCCGAGGAGGTTGGGCCTCGGGCTTTCAGTGCTCGGGTCAAAAATTTGAATCGCGGCTGTTGTGATGTATGACTGTGTTGCTTTTGTTTCTCGTCGTCTCATCTTCAGTATGAACCACGTGACTAGGGCCAACTAACAAGCCAGCCAACTAACCAACCAGAAACTTTCTCGAAACATGGTGGTATTGTTGTCACACCGCGAAATGACGAAAGGCACAAGTCTGTGAGACTTATACAGTTATGGACATTTTTGTATGTGTGTGTGTGTGTGTGTGTGTGTGTGTGTGTGTGTGTGTGTGTGTGTGTGTGTGTGTGCGCGCATTAGAATTCGGAATACTGGCTGGCTTGCCAAAATAGAGAGAATGCGAACTGACGTAATGGTAAACTTTTTTTTTAAAAAAAGGGAATACATATTAAAAACACAACTTTAAAGTCATTTAACACTAAGAAAGCTCCAACGTTAAAGTTGACGTAAGTCTGCCGACTTGGTCGTTTCCATGTGTATGTGTATATGATTTAGTCTAGATTAGCCGTGTATCTGCATACCTGTGATCCCCCCTTCTTCCTGAGGTTCACACAGTGCACGAAAGCGGCTAAACTAAAGACACACAAACTACCATTCAGTATCTACTGGTGTCCTGGAAGCCTTGAGGGTATCTGTGGCAAGTGCTGTTGGTATACGCTGCTTCTATCTCGGTGAATACGATACAGCTGGATGCAAAGCACTACAGGGCACACAGCAAGGCCACTCAGTGCAACTTCAGGTGCACGTACTCTGCCTGGGATGTCTTTGGCGTAAGCGATACTGGCCCCAGACAACGCATAAGAGCCCGAACCCGACCATCCCCTGCCCACTAACTGATAAGACTGGTTAAAAAGAACAAGCCACTGCACACCAATAGGAGCCACTTCAGTCCACTATTTCGCAAGGCGTGGGCCTTCGCCGCCAGGCCCAAGACCGTTGCAGATTTTGTAAATAGTGGTTTGAAGTGGCATCTAGTGATCTGAAGACTGATTTCAAGTTAAATCGTAATTTTTGCATGGGCTTTTAAGAGTTAAATAGGATTACGTCAACCGAAGTCAAATTAAGCAGACACATATGAATAATCATACGCCATAGATGTTTTATACGATGCTCGAATCAAACCCTTAAAAGCCAGTGGCCAGTCAGTGAGCGAACCCATACCCCCCAAAGACTCCCCCCCCCCCAACACACACACACCTCACTTCAGTACCGCCCGCCTCTCTCCGTTTTGATCAGCTCTGTTTTCTGGCTAGTTTTGTAGAGTTCCTTCTTACATTAAACAGCGCAGTTTGTGTGGTGCGTGCTTTGAAATAAATGTTATGCGATGCCTGTCTGTCTGCCTCTCGTATCAACATCACTGGGTGTCTAAGCTGCTTCAAAACGAACGAGTGTGTGAAACTGAAACGTTTCGACGCTCAGAGTATTGTCCACTGACATAAAGGTTTCGTTGACCGAAAGGATTAGCCGTCGCTTTTCTTTTTCGCTGAGGTGATGGAAACGTCCGGGCAATTGAAACGAAAACATTTTGACGGGTGCGCGCAGAGATGTCAATTTCTCCGGTGAGTTGTATCCCCTATCCCCACCACTGGACCTTGCTTCTACTTTTTTTTTAAATTCAGAATTATCAAGCGATCCACTCCTCGGCAGTTCAGTACAAAACCTTTGCCGTGCAGTGCCGAGGAAAAATAAAATAGAGACAGAAAAGAGTGTTATCTCTGAAAAATCTTTCAAGTATGTGCAATAATGATGAAATTTCTTTAAGAGTAGTCTTGCTCGGATGAAGTGTCTTTGAAGTTTTGTTGCACGGTTACATTCACTGTTCGCAGCTGGCGGGTACTTATATTTTGTTGCCCCAGATCTCGTGTCTTGATTCAAAAGGCAGTTTAACAGTAGCGGATAGGTTGGCCAGTAGACAGACACGCGTTTTAGTACTGGACTGTTTCAAGCGTTTGTTTGGTTTGAACCGTCACGTAGACACGCGAAACGTTTTCTTAAAGCATACTCAGCAAATGCTATAGGCACAGTGACACGGATCACCACAGAGAACGTCGTCTCGAGTCATTTTCGGCAAGCTTTTACTCTTAGTTACTCTCATGGGCATCTAAGCAGTGCTCGCCACCCATTTCACCGGTAAATCACTGATGATTTTATAATGTCGCTTTACCTTGACCATCAGAACAGAGACCTCAGTCACGTGGTAAGAGTGGAGGGAGCGGGGGGATACTGATCATACACCATAACCTTCATAACAGACCATTCTCTTATTATATTACAGTTCACCAGAAAACAGAACCGTTTACATGAGCCCAAGCTATGTTTTTTTTTTTTTTTTTTTTTTAAAGAATGGATTCGTGGCAATGGTGAGCTGTAGCCCTGTCGGGTTGACCCCTACCGTGCCAGCAGCATGACATATTGTCATAATCTTGCCATAACTGCCCTCCGAGTCTGGTCTGCAGCCTGTCCGCTCCGCCGTTAAGAACCTCGGCACTCATCAGCTCCACAGTTATTTTCCCACGATCATCTTGGCGACCCAGCAACGCCAGGTGTCCGGACACAGCCGATGGATCGTCATTTACCGGCGCTAGCGAGGTGCTTAAATTACAAGCACCATACAGTCATCATTCTGTGTTAGGTACTGCACTGTGACTGTATTCGCGGTACTGAGCTTAAAGGGTGCATCCTGTAACAACAACCAAACAAAAACAAAACCCAACAACAACAACAACAACAAAACAAAAAAACAACACTAAACAAAACAAAACAAACAAATAAACCCCAACAATCCAGCCCCAAAACAAAAACAAACTACAGCAATAAAAAGACCCCCCCCAAAAAAAAAAAAAAAAAGTTAAAAGAAAACGCTAAACAAAGCAAAACAAAAAACCCCCTAAACCCCCAAACAACAACAACAAACAAACTAAAAAACAAAAAAACAAACCAAAACCAGAACAAAACCAAAGTTTTTGCCTAGGTTTGTTTTCACTTATACCTTTTTGTTGACTATGCATACCCAGTAGTTTGTGTTTCTCTTTGATTTCTTTCTTGTTTGCTCACTGTTTTTTTTCTTCCCGCAAACACCCATTGGGTATAACGGAACAGAGTCTGACTAGCGCGCCACGCGAGATATGGTCAACAGTCGCCAAACAGCTCCCCCAAACCCTCAAACCCAGGGCCAAGCACCTCACACTTCGTCAGCGATGCACCCTCGACCTCGCCTCGGGAGATACTCGACTATTTATTACGACGACACTATGTGTCGACAAACACAGCCGACGAAGCTTATCACCGATCGCCAACTAACTGACAGACGAAACAAACGACGTGAAGGGAGGGCAGCAAGGGTGGGAGGGCAGTACTTGTACAAACGGGTGGGTGTCGGACGAAGCCGTCCCCTCCTTGTTTGTGGCGAAAATAAAGTCGTAATTTCAATTCACAGAAAATTGTTACTGAGGTTACTGACTTTTCTTTGGTCCCACTTCGTCCTTTTAACAGTGACAAATACGTAATCTTTTCTCAGTTCTGTTCAGTTCGAATTACTTTAGTCAGCTCGTTGGGGCAGTTTGAATGAGGGGATTGGACAGGCATAAAACTAGGACAGTAAGGTAACATCAGTAAACTAAACGCAAACTCATACCCCAGCTCAATTCCCTTACTACTACTACTAATTATAATAATATCGGTACTTACAATGAACACACAATCACTCACCCAGAAACGCACACAACATCCCCGTACACATACCAAAACTACTACTACTACGAATGTAAGTTTAGGTGTTGAAGCTCTGTTACACTGGAATACATATATCATACCACATCACATCACAAATACCTATCAAACACAACCCTCTTGACCAGCACAATTAATAACGACTGAACTCTTCATCGCTTTGGTTAATCCAAATTTTGAGTCGAGTGAAACGTTTCAACGTTCCTTTTTACAAGGCCGGTGTACATAATATTTTGGACGCTAGTTACCTTCTTCAGATATACAAACACTTTATCATTCTTTCTGGGGAAGTTCAGCCTTTTTCAGATACACAAAAACTTTATCATCCCTTCTGGGCACATTCACACAGTTCAGTGTTCACGTTACGTGAAAAAGTGCACGGGAGAACCAACACCCGACAGATGATCATGGCCGGCAACGCAAATACAATTCAACATCACTTTCAACACCGAGCTACGAAAGAAGAAGAAGAACAACAACAACAAAAGAAAAAAAAGAAAGGAAAAAAAGCAACAAACACACACAGAAACAAACACACAGAAACAAACAAACAAACAAACAAACAAACAAACAACAGCAACAACAACAAAAGTACAGAACCGGATTTTATGTGTTACTAAACACCCACATTTGAGTTTCTCTTCAGCGTCAGTTGAAACAGAGAGGGACGAAGGAAACAAAAGTACTGAATTACCAATTTCATTATCAGTATTATTTTATTTAGTTATTCATTACGAATTTCAGGCGGCCGAATAATGCGGTTTTCCCATGTCGCGTGATTGTGTCGAGTGTATACAGGGCATGGTTAAATGTATTGTTGGTGTCTGTACTACATAATTCTTTTCCGACAGTTCTATCCCCGGCTTGATGCTTACGTCAAGCAGGTTAATCCAAATTCAGTGATTTGAATCTAGGCAGGAAAGATCCGTTCACAGATTTACGGCTTCGATATTATGTGCAAATAATGTAAAACAGGTGAATTCCTAGAGGCCATCACCGTGTGCAGATCGGTGCACAAGATCAGAGAGGGGGGGGGGGGGGAGGAGGGGATGTGCAGCTTGCAGGGGCAGCTTAAACTCTGTTTTTGAACTCTGATTGCAACCCCGAGTGTGTCTACGTGGGAAAAGAACGGTAAACCCCAAAACAACCAAGCCTTAGCATCTGCAGAAGCCGTCAGTTCGAAATCATAAATAAATCCGTCACAGTTTGTTTAATTATTACTTATTTCGGACATATAATACAACACCAGAAATTTTAGTTGACATGCTGTTGTCGTCTGCTGCCCTTTACATTACTGAAGATCAGGTGTCCGGAATACTATCACATTTTGTCTTGTATCTCTTTTCTCCGATTCAAGTAGCTCTTTTGTAGATTTTCTTTACTCTGCCAGTATCTTCACACTGAGTGCTATTTTTTTTTTTTTTTTACGATTCTTATTCAGTGTTTGTCATGCACTGTATGTCCGTAAGTACAAATCATTGTCTACACCCAACGCAACAACGTCAACACCAGTTTCAAAACTGGATAATAAAAATAATAATAATAATAATAATTATTCTATAGGCGCTTTACCAAATGTCATGAATCGGCTCAAAGCGCCGCGAACTAAACCCAACACGCACGCTCACGTGAATCACACGCATTCTCTCACACACTGGACATAAACACATTACAAACACGTGGTGCGAAGGGTCAGCTCAGCTATATAAATTTCGGAATTTAGAATTGCATTTATTTTACGGATTTGCAAAGCAGAGCAGAGGAGGAGGAAGCCGGAGTACCCGGAGAGAACCTCCGACGATCGGCCCGATTGAAGCGTGCCACATACGAGAAGGAAACATTCTTCGCCCCGAGTGGGACTCGAACCCCTGACCTCTCGAACTGGTGACAAGTCTCTTAACCACTAGACCACCGACCGCCCATGCGGGTCATCTAATGACAATAATCGTCAATAAATTCAAATCCTCTTCAGCCTTGTCCACCGACCTCGGAATTTTCACACACTCAAACACTGCACACCTGAGTTTGGGTGTTTGTGACTTGAACGTATTTTCCACCACACACGGGTGATATCCAAGACGGGGCAACGATGGAAAAGCCAGCACCAATATTTGGCGCCAGCTGGGATTCGAACTCCCGACCCGAGAATTGCAAGTCCAACGGTGTACCATTCGGCCACCCCGGGCTCCCACTGCACACCCAAAGTTCTCAGCTCTTCTTCCAGCAGCATCTACTACATGGGCAGCGTCAGCTGTCTGCTGGAAAAGTCGGTAGATGTTTGCCAACTCATGTCGGGGCTGATAATCGAGCCTTATAGGCCCACCCAGGATACAGAAAGAGACACCGGGAGCTACACGAAACCGCGCCGATCCTGCCTCAATGACGGAAGAGGCGCTATGAAAAGGGGGACAAATCTGCCTCGTCTTCCACAAGCGTATCGTTTATTGGGCCCCTTTCAGCTCGTCTATTAGCCATGTTTGACCGAGTGATTAGGGAGAAGAAGGGCTGAGGTTAGGAAGTGCACGAACCGAAAATGATCTGGGGATTATATTTCTAGGAACGCTCAGAACCTCTCGAACAGCAAATCGGCGACGAGTGTACGAAAAGACACAAGCTCAAATAATTTTAAAACGTCCTTCATTCGTTTATTTATAAATGTATAGTGTTATCGTTATCGTTATAAATAGGACGCGCGTTGCAACACACACACACACACACACACACACACACACACACACACACACACACACACGCACGCTGCCACGTCATTAATTGGCCATAACGGAAGCTTTACAGGCTCATATCAGTGGCATACTTTTAATCAACAATTTCGTTTGAAACTTCAAACCCATCCGATTCTACCCTGGTGTTTAAAGTTAAATAATATTCAGATTGTATCCTGGTGCTCAAAGCTAGGTAATTGTGCAGGTCCATTACAAATTTCAGGTACAACTTGAAATTTGCGAAGAGAAGCACTTTCATCTTTTCCACAACATGAAGCCTGGCCTGCCTCCAAAACTTGTGCTTGCTGTTGTCTTTTTTCTTTCTTCAAACAAACATCCTCTCCAGGTCTGTTTCACATTTGTAAACTTGAGAGTGTCTTCGTGTTTGTTTGTTGTTGCTTTTTAACTCTTCGCCCCCAGGGAGGATTTCGCTTTGAGTCGGAAGGCAGCGAGTGAGACAGGCAGAGGAACTCAGGAAGACAGTACTTAAAGTGTCAATACGTATAAGCATACAACAGGTCGGTGGTCTAGTGGTTAGGAGACTTGTCACCAATGCGAGAGGTCGGGGGTTCGAGTCCCACTCGGGGCAAAGAATTTTTCCTTCTCTTACGTGACGCCGTTCATTCGGGCCGATCGTCGGGGGTTCTCTCCGGGTACTCCGGCTTCCTCCCCCACTGCTTTAGAAATGTTCAGCCCACCAAATTTGAAAAATAAATGCAATTCTAAATTCCGAAATTTAAATAGCTGCGCTGACCCATCGCACCACGTGATTGTAATGTGTTTATGTCCAGTGTGTGAGAGAATGCGTGTGATTCACGTGAGCGTGCGTGTTGGGTTCAGTTCGCGGCGCTTTGAGCCATTCACGGAATTGGGTAAAGCGCCTCTACAATACTCATTATTATTATTATTATTATTATTACAACAGCGCGTGGAAAACTTTTCATCGCATGCGCTTCATCTGTGCATCAGAATCAGTCACTTGGGTCACAGTTTTCAATCTGAGTTCATTCTGATGACTCTGGCCAGCGTATAAATTGTTCCAGGAGTATACCGCGTACTGAGCAGACGACGTTATTTGGTTGCGGACTGAGGACCAGCTAGATGGCGCTGATCGGTTATTTTGTTATTTTTATCAGCTTTTTCGAGTCCCAGTCTGTTAAAAAACGGACCATCGGCTCAAAGAAAGTCGTATTTCTCTAAAATTAGAATCCACAAAGTCGCGAAAACGGTTGCAGTGGCCGAATGAATAATAATAATAATGAGTATTATATAGGCGCTTTACCCAATTTCATGAATCGGCTCAAAGCGCCGCGAACTGAACCCAACACGCACGCTCACGTGAATCACACACATTCTCTCACACACTGGACATAAACACATTACAATCACGTGGTGCGAAGGGTCAGCTCAGCTATTTAAATTTCGGAATTTAGAATTGCATTTATTTTTCAAATTTGGTGGGCTGAACATTTCCAAAGCAGAGGGGGAGGAAGCCGGAGCACCCGGAGAGAACCCCCGACGATCGGCCCGAATGAACGGTGCCACATACGAGAAGGAAAAATTCTTTGCCCCGAGTGGGACTCGAACCCCTGACCTCTCGCATTGGTGACAGGTCTCTTAACCACTAGACCACCGACCGCCCCATGAAGCGTCCTTTCTACCTGGTAAACAGCCATAGAGGTTCGAAAGCGGCAGTTTTCCATCTCAGTGGGGGGAGCCGGAGTGGTCGAATGGTAGAGCGTTGGTCTTCTAATGCTCGGGTCGTGAGTTCGATCCCGGCTCGGGCCAAATATTTGTGCTGGCTTTTTCATCGTTGCCCCGTCTTTGATATCACCCTATGTGGAGGAAAAGGACGTTAAACCCCCAAACACCCACCCCACCCATCTCAGTGGCGTTACGAACATAGGGGCTTTAAGGCCTAGCTATCTAGCGTCTCTGGCAACAGAACCGCTGTTTTGAGCTCATCACGACCACTTGCTCCGCGTCAATTAGATGATGGGGGAAAGAGGAAAGAAAATAAACGTGGGTGCTATCAGGCAGCGATCGCCTACACATCAGGTAGTTCGAGTCCAATCGTTTGAAGTGAAACGGAGCACCTGTGGCTGTGATGGTGAGGTCGGCTCCATGTCGCTCGGTACCGGTAACGAGGGAGGGAGGGAGGGGAAAAAAGTGTTGAGAGAAGATTCCTGAGGCTTAGTCTGCCATTAACTGATACTGTGCTGCACTGCAGACCGAGGCTATTGCTTGAGAAAGTCGTGGTTTTTTTTGTTTTGTTTTTTAAATGATGATTATTATTATTATTATTGGAAACTGGCCGCATCGGAAAGTCTCCAATTTCGGTTTTATATACATTTGGAATTGTGGTCTTTTATGCCTGGAGGAAGCGACGACAAGACCCTTCAGATGAATGATCCGAAGATGTATCCAAACCCTTTCTTCAACGAAATACATTCACGGGGAAAAAACAAGAAGAAAATGTCCGTCATCGGATTCATGTCTTATATTCAAGCATGCTGGATCCTCTTGCTTTCTTAATGAGCACAATTCCAACATTACAATTAATTTCCTTCTGTATGCGTTGGAGCACATTAGCACAACATGCACACTGTCTTCCTTGTCCTAACGGGATACTAGTGTGCCTTCTCCGTGCATACGGGCTCTGCGAATCACGGACAACTGTGCCTGATCCTGTCACAAAAGCTGTAGTAGAGAAAGGCAATCGTAAACTCGCACTGTTTTTGTTTTGAAACGTTCTGGGCCGGTCAAGTATTCGCAGGTGAGAAACGAAAACAGCTGGTACTGGAAAGGCCACAGAAAAAAAAGGGGGAAACACTTTGCTTTCAATTTTACCATACAAAAAGGGATGGTAGTTTGGTTAGGGTTGTGAAAGAGTTTTATACGGTTTTCATCGAATTGTTTTGTAGTGGCACAACTAAGGCAGACAGACGTCAGTGTAAGTAATTATGCGACACTAATTAGTTTTAGCTAGCTTTTGTTTTCATTTTGTTTGTTTGTTTAAAATTGACAAACAACCGTGTAGGATCGACAAGGCAGTGTGAAGAGAATTGGAACCAATTTTTCTTTTGGCCTAAGTAGTGTACGGACGAAAAAAAAAAAAGGAAAAAAAAAAAAAAAAGGGGGGGGGGGGGGGGGGGGGGGGACTAATTTGGCGATCTCACCGACGCTTGGGTGTAATGCGAATCGAATGTGATAGTTATCTGGAGGGCAACTCCTGGCTGACTTAGTCGTGTTTTCGATTAAACTTCCGCTGTAACCGGCAGCTTATCAGCTTAGAGGATTCATCTGATATCTTGTATGAGCAACGTAATCGATAAATCAGTTAAAAGGGTAGGTCCTTCTTTTCCGTGTAATTCTTGACGATTGGAATCACGGGAATTGGCTGTATTTTTTATGGAGCAGTTCACCGATTTCTTGACAGAATTAAAAATGAAATAAAAGTAAACTGGAATTACTGTTTCAGCTTTAGGACGCAAAATGTCATCTTTATGGAAATGGATAGAATGGTTAAATGTAACAGACATGGAATGCTGTACCCATGGCCATATAGACAAGAAAATCTTGGCCACATTTTGCACATCGTCAAGAACCGAAACCTGCTCCTGGTTTCACCTGGGTAACTGAGGAAATGAAACAAACCTCTGGACTAACCCGACATCCACCCCCCCCCCCCAACTCACCACTTTGACTTCCCATCCCCAGCATCATCAAATGAGGAATGAATTACCAACATACCAATAGAATCATGATCTGCATGCCTGCTACTGAGTCCACGCTGTCGCGACCGACAAATCAGTCACGTGGCCACGCGTCAAGCTGGCTCAAACTTATGGCGCCCGACGAGGACCGTGACACTCGCATGTGTCAGTGGATTTGACAGGCGATAAACACTTCATCCCTGCTAACTGCGACCCTCACTCTCTTGTCACGCGTCGCGGCTCACTCTTGTTTTTGGCTTATGGCTTTCGGAAGCTGGCTTTGATGTATAACGCGCGTTGTACAAGCACGCCTCGTCTTTGGTGGCGTGACACATATCGTTAGTGTCATGTTGTAACCTACTGGTATTTGTGTTTTTTTTGTATCCTGTCATGTTGTGTGTCTGTGTACGTCGTGCATCACCCGTCGCTGGAGTGACAGTGTTACCAGTGTTTTTTTCTTGTTCAGAATTTTTTTTTAAATGTCATTTGTTTTGTAAACCAGTGACAATGAGATTTTGACAACGTGACTTTCTTTTTTAAGGCATAAAAGATCAGGTTCTCAGTCCTGTGTACACATTTGTCCTTCCTACACTAGAGACCCCCCCCCCCCCCCCCGTCCTCCACAGAGAGAGAGAGAGAGAGAGAGAGAGAGAGAGAGAGAGAGAGAGCCGTATTGCTATCGTCAGCCGATTATTTCTCCACTGGCGCCCGAATGTTTTTTGCCCATCAGTTGATTCACACACACACATTCATTTAGATGAAGACTTTTTCCGGAGTTTCTCCAACAGTCCTGGCACTGTTATGAACAGTTTTGTGTAATGTTCTTTCACAAGCACTGAAACAAACAAACAAACAAACAAACAAACAAACAAACAAACAAACAAACAAACAATAACAACAACACAACAACCAACAAAAAAACCAAGCTAACAAACCAACAAGCCAGCAGCAACTACAAAGACAACAACAACAACAACAACGACAAAACAAAAACCCACTCCATGAAAATCGCCGTTTTGATTCTTTGCTTGCGTATTCCAGAGATACTGAAGGCTAACTTATGAAAGGTGCAATAACCTATTTATATCTTTTACGTTCAAACCATTAAAAAAACACTCGTGACATTCACGTGCCAGTGATATGTCAAATGTCCTTATCTTTCATCTTAGCTGGCTGGGAATTTCCATATATGAGTACACAGGAAATCCGCATTTGAAGACCACCTCGTCATTTCGTAATACACGGCGTAAAAAAGTCAATACCGCCTTGTACTTGACTGTTAAACGTTTTCAGCCCGACATTCTCGCCCTTCTCACAAAGGATCATGTGGCCCGTACAAGAGCACGTGAATTTTCGCACACTATGCTTAAATATGTTAGCTTTACGATCAAAATACGGCGTAGAAAAAAAAGAGAGTGGAAAACAATTTTTGAAAGCGATTTTTTAAAATTAGAATTTTATGAGCCTCCTTTTAGGAAAGAAAGAAAGAAAAAAAAAAACAAAAAAAAAAA
Source organism: Batillaria attramentaria (assembly GCA_018292915.2). Lineage (NCBI taxonomy): Eukaryota > Metazoa > Mollusca > Gastropoda > Batillariidae > Batillaria > Batillaria attramentaria. Next base: position 3,493,216 of record JACVVK020000006.1, on the reverse strand, counting down.
AAACAGTTCGCAGTTTTAAATAAAAGAGAAAACTGAATTTATGGTATGTGTTATTTTCTGCTGACATTGGAATAAATCATATCATATATATACTGCTTAAGTCAAAAACCAAACAGAAACAAACCAAAAAAGCCACCCCCCAAAAAAACCCAAAACAAACAAACAAAAAACAAAACAAAACAAAAAACAAACAAAACAACCAAAAACAAAACAAAAAACAACCAAAAATAAGAAAACTAAACAATAAAACCCAAACAAAAAACAAACACCCCAACAACAATAACAACCAAACAACACAAGCAGCAACACCAACAACAAAAACATACCCCAAATCAAACAAACAAACAAACAAACAAACAAACAAACAACAACAAAAACAACAACAACAACAACAACAAAACAAACAACAACAGCAACAACAAAACCCGCCAGACAATGTTTCAGCGATCTGAAAAAGATCGTTTGACCAGTGATCTTCAACCCTGCCCCAGGACGTTTTTGTTCTGTATAGACGTTTGACAAGACGAACCGGGGGAAGTACAGGAAGCAGCAAACATATCTATCTATGTCCTTGCGAGTGCATTATTTACCCTCCCCAGGACGTTTTTGTTCTGTATAGACGTTTGACAAGACGAACCGGGGGAAGTACAGGAAGCAGCAAACATATCTATCTATGTCCTTGCGAGTGCATTATTTACCCTCCCCAGACCTTGTGCACAGAAAGAGTGGATGGTTCCCATCAAGGTCCGTGCAAAAAGCCAGAGGACAATGCTTGAGTGCTGAGAACGTGTGATGTGAGACAGATTTGATACTCTCTCAGCTATCAACAGCAGACTGCGCGTACAGTCGATACAACATACACAGCACTGTATATCCACATATCCCTGCATTTACGTCCGCACAGGAGAACAAACCACAAATTAACAACACAAAAAGTTGAGCTCAATCTGAGCATGTGTATTATATATAAAATGGAAAAGATTTTCGTGGTCGGGTGCACTGGCCGTTTCATATAATCCCCTCAAACAAGAGCTGTCGGCTGCAATTTTCCAAACCCTACATCGCTATTGCCAGTAGTAATGACAGGTACCAGTTCAGAGGCATTCTCGTGCGGAAGCAAATGAACCAAAGTTCAAAGAAACCACGGAAGCACATTTAGGACAATCGTTTTGGTCCAGTTCGCTTAACCGGAGTACAGACTAACCGCACAGTTGCTCTCCGGGATAACACGATAAGCCGCGTCCGTGTGTAGTTAATTACTGACAAAGACAGGTTCAACAAAACGCCGCATCGGCAAATGCCTCCGTCGAAGTGACCGTATTAGCTGACGAATCCGAAACTTTGTGGAAGGGCCATCCAAAAGCAATAAGAACCAACCAACCTAAAACCGAACCAACCGAAGAACCTATCAACCGGCAACCACTCATCCATCCAGCAAGCCAGCCAGCCAGCCAACAACAACAACCACAAAACGTTTTACACTTTTCAAAAGAATTTTGTTTTTTTTCTGTGTTTTTTTCTTTTCTTTTGCTGCTCATTTTTGATAGTATCTGTTTGTAATCTACCTGACTTTCTTGTGTACAAATCTGTTGATTTCAAGCATTCTTAACCAAATAATGGAAACATGATATGACTTTGTCGGTAACGTTAATTTACTAATGTACTACTGGCAGGTGTACCCAGCTTTGCCGAGAAATCGCGCGATGGGAGTTGATAAGAATTTGCTACTCAACTAAACAATGGAGTTACTTCCCGTGAACCCATGGGATTACAGAAAGTGCCTTGAATATAAGTGGAAACGACGGATAATAACATAATTCGACAATTTTCTGAGACAGTTTTTATTGTGCCGGGGTCCCCCTGTAAACAGCAAACTAATTTTGATCGCGATGTGTGAACCCTAAATTAGGTTCCATGGCGAGTACACAGACAGGCAGACACTGTTCGTTTATACATGTATATTTAGATATATATTTAGATATAAGACGAAGAGATAAATTCGTTCAAGCAAATTTTCTTCGGTAATCATGTAGCTACCCCTGCTCCAGTCTGACTGAGAGACTGAGAGCCAAAGAGTGTGAACTGACTTATACCATAACTTTTTTTTTCACTGCGGCATAAGGTTGCGTTTGCATCCCAGCGCAGACGACATGAAAGCTTCCGCCAAGCACTCAGCGTATAATCTCTCAAGTATGCCCCTAAAAATATGAGACAACTAACGATTTGAAATCTTCAAGGATGCCTACACCAGGAATAGATTCATATCCTATTATCATGTTGGGCACAGGATATGATTTGCATAAGATCTGTATGCTTGACTGCATCTCCACCTTTTCCCGCTCGGTGTTTTTTTCCGTTCCGCCGTCTATACCTATCCTACAATGCTACATCGTCACGATCTCAGGAACCCGCAGTGCGCCTGGCCGACACTCCGTTTCTAACGCCGCTATTGCCTTTCTCAGCAGACGGTTTGTTGGAGATTATCTGCGCCGTACGCTGTCCTCCTCCCACCTTCACCGCCCCCAGGTTCCCCCTCCTTCCCCCCGTCCCTCTTTTCCCCGTCCTTTCCTCTACACACCTTTTGCCTCCCCGCACCCACCCCTCTCTACGTTACCGGCTCCCCCCTCTTTTGGCGTTATTGCAGCTATGACCACTATTATGCCCGCCCGCTGGCACCCCCTCTACCCCACCTTTTGACAGATTGACGTAGACTGAAATCTCTCCCCTGCTATGATCGGCCGCTATATAGCTTCAAAGCATGACTGGATTGACTGCTTTTGTACTACTGAGCATAGTCTCGCGATAGATACCCACTCTCTCTTCTCCCGCTTTGGCCGTTATAACCACCAGTCCTCTGAAAGATAGACAGACAGAGACAGACGGACAGTCAGCCACAACTTTCTCTGTCTCTTCCGCCGTGGTGTGTCTTCGTGTCGCGTCCGCAACCTCTCTCAGGCGATACCAGCGACCGTGTGAGACACAGGCAGAACGAAAGAGAGAGGGGGCCGATTGGGGGCGGTTGGCCGAGGATGCAAGCGATTAGTCGGGATTCCAAATGACGGGAGGCTGAGATAGTGCCTGGGTGTTTGTATGTGGGGAGTCGGGGCTAACAGCGCGCAGAGAGCCGGTCTTTCAGATGAAAACAGCAGCCAGCACTCTCGCTGAAGACAACTACAACGCACGGAAGACAGTGGGCAAGCAATATTTCGTTTGGACGACTGGATTATCTGACGGCAACACGTTTTGAAAAGAAAAGCGGATTATCTTGAGTTTTTCATTTTGTCGACCTGAAAAACACCAGTTGCGAGGTTTGCTTTCTTCGGAGTTACAATAAGCAGATCTTTCGACATTTCGAGTTCCGCAGGATATTCCGTTCTCGTTCCTCAGTGTAAAGGAGATGCAAATTATTATTACGTGATGTTTAATTGCATGTGATACGCACGTTTTCATTGGCTTTGAACAAGAAATGTTAAATCAAGCGATGTGATTTGCCGGATTGTCCGAGTCCTCTCGCCTGTCCTGGGCTGCTAAGAAGTAAAGCATTCGACACACTATCCCAGAGTGTGGACACGCCACTTCATAGTTGACTCTGCTGGTGACTAACTTCAGCGCAAAGAAATGTTGGTGTTGGCCCTTCTCCTTGGATTGGTGTAAGTCTGGCCTCGGACACGTATGAAAAATGACATCGAATGTTGCAAGGTTTCTTAAACTTGATTTCACTTATAATTAATGTCGACACGCGTGGTTCAACTGAGAGCAAGGAAGACCATGTCTCAGCAACGAACAAGAAGGAAACTATGCTGATCAACTTACCGAAACTTCGCAATGACTCGTAACGCAATTTTATGTGGACACGATGAGGCTGTGGGCTGGTAGCCATCTGTATTTTTGCCTTGTGTTCCTTTTCGCCTTGCCGGATATTTGGGGCTTTTTTGGGTGAGTATTATGTCATTTCTGGGGCAGCGGTAATTTAGAATATTGTGCCTTGTCTTACGACTTCCACCATTTCAGGGTCAGTGACGAATTATCGTCACCGTCACTAATTGTTATGCAGTCATTTGGAACGATATTTTATTGTTCGTTTTGCACGAAACCCCCTTTAAAGGCAGAGAAGGCGCGCGCACACACACACACACACACACACACACACACACACACACACACACACACACACACACACACACACACACACACACACACACACACACACTTATTTGGTTTAAAAGTGCTTCTTGGATATTTGGTTCCGCACCATAGCCGGCGTTTCGGAATTGCATATGGATTGGAGCTTTCCTTATCGTAAAACATGACGAGAGAATTAAGTAAACCATCACAAGTTTCTTTATCACAGAGATAGTGGGAAAACCTAGAATGGAAATCGTGTGTGTAAGATGCCAGACGGAGGACAGCTTGTTTCTGTTCGTGGTCATTCGATATTCTCCTTTTTGGGATGAGCTTATTTTACTTGATTATCTTCTCTCCAATTATAACTTTAGGTGAAAACATGTGGCCAAAACCGCTTTCCTAAATATTCTTTCGATGAAAAGAACAACAAACAACCAAAACAACAACAACAACAACAACAACAACACGGCCATTTCTAAATCGAATATAACGACGTTTTTCTTTTCTCCCACTGGAAGGCAGAATACAGCACCCACGACAACGTCTTTTGTACTGACTGCTATCTTAGGGTAAAAAGGTGCAAGACAGCGTTTGCTAATGGAACTTCTGGTGAAAAAGATCTCTGGTAACAGCAGGCGTGAAACTGACTGACAGTCATGTCATATATGAGTTCTCCCGGAACCTTTGGAATTCCACCTCCCGTACACTTCAGCAGTAAGCAAAGAGTGCACCCCTCTTCAGGAGTAAACTCTTGGCAGTAAATAACGAGACTCCGAAAATGTCTGGGAGTGTGACCGAAAATGTCTGGGAGTGTGATCTGGTATTCCGTTTCAAGTCAAGCAGTGGCAGACGCGAAAGCCTCATAGATGATTTAAAGTTTAATTGTGTTTTTTGTGTGTTTTTTGTGTGTTTTTTTCTTTCTTTTTTGATACTCGAAAGGGTAAGTTACCGGTATCCTTTCTTTTTAAAGTCTCAATACGTCTGTGAGGCATACAACAACGCTGTGGAAAACTTTTCATTGAATGCGCTTAATCCGTGCACCGGAATCAAGTCACTTGGGACACAATACAGCATCTGCACTGTGGTGACTCTGGCTGGCGTATCTGTTGTTCTACGTGCGTAGAAGTATACCGCGTACTGAGCAGACGACGTTGTTTGGTTGCGCACTGAAGACCATCTAGACATCGCTGACGGATTGGTGGCTATATTTAGCGATTTTGTCGATCGGCGTCTAGTGCAGGTATGGAAGCGATACGCTAAAGAAAGTCATATTTCTCTACTATTTGAAGCCGCAAATGGTCGCAATGACAAAACGGAATATCTGTTCGTTTGGCAAACTGCCTTGGAGCTGTGTACGCGGCACTTTTCCCCCTCAGAACTCAAGAGGCTTTAACCTTGCACGGGACTAGAACCCTCAGCACGTGATTGTCAGGTCCAGTGCTAACCCATTTAAACTAACCTGGCTCCGCATGTAGAAGTCGAGGTTAGGGATTTTAGCCCCGTGTTAGAGTCTAACCTCGAACTAAACTAGCTCTAGGGTTAAATTTTCTGTTTTTGTTGTTGTTGTTGTTGTTGTTTTAAACCAGGAAGCGGGCCCTTTCCAAGAAGGTGCCTGAGCCGTTATAGAAGGATCCCCCCCTTTCTTCGCTTCCTTTTTTTTTTAAATTTAATTTTGCTTTTGGGTTTCTTTTGTCCTAGTCTGCTGGGTTAGGCCCGTAGCCGTGGGTTAAATTAACCTCGACTTTTACATACGAGCCTAGGTCTAGTTGCCGAGGGTGGTCATGATAGCCGTGACCTCACTTCCTGCTTTTCTCGGTAATTTCAAGACTGAACAAAACGCGTCTATGTAAGTCGCTGAGTGTACTAAACAATGAAGGTATACGTGATTCGGACGCTTTAAAAAGAAGGAGAGATAAGACAAGTAGTAACGTATCATGCCGACATTGTCAAAAACAATGCTTACATTAAGACAAATTCTAATTCTGTTCCCAACGCAAGAATCACTGGCACAGCGACCCAGATAACCCATTTAAGCATGCGACCTTTAATCATGCATTTACGTCACGTCTAAATATAATCAGTACCAAGACATATTTCATGGTCACGTATTTCCACAGACGCCCACGCAGATAGTACGATATGGTCCTAGTGTGTTGGTCTCTTTTTACATTTTTTTTTTCAGAAGTGAATAGGCCTGTTTGTGCGGGTGACACTTCTGTGCACTTGAGAACAAAATTAATATGCAATATCCAGGTGTTACTCTCGCCTAGGCAAAATTACTAGTCTATGGTCATTTTACGATATGATAAGCACATTTCGTTTCAAAGATACAAATTTCCCAATTTTACTACTGCGGAATGGAGTATGGAAGGGAAGGGGATGTTAAAGGTGCGTAGGCGAATGCGCCGTATTGCAAATGGGTTCAAGGGGATTTTTTCCTTTTCCATTTCTCGAAAGTTTCTGAAAACTGTTTAAGATAAGATAAAGACAAGCGCCCGAACGCATACTAGTGAGCGTTTTCGGAATCTATCAACGGGTTGGGAATCTACATGAGAACATTGTCTTTTTAATTGTGTCAAGGGGGGGGGGGGGGGCTGGGTGAATGGGTGAGCGGGTTTGTGGGTTTTCTTTTTGATATGTATTGGTTACTACTGCTCTCTATCCCCTCTTTCCACTACACCCTCCCCTCTGCACTCCACTGCACCCTCAGTACTCATCCCTACCCAACCACCCCTACACTCCCCCCACCCCCGTCCTAAAAAAAAAGCACACAAATAAGTTAAAAAGACGAAAGGTTAACATCCTTCTGACCTATAATTTCACGTCGACAGTGGGTACACGGGAAGATGATCTAATTTAAGTCAGAGACATATATAACTGCTTAAATCTTGAAATAAATCGGTAACACTCTGAGGTTGTCACATGACGTGGAGCGCTTGAAGGCGTGTGAAACGATGAAGTGCATGAAAGTGTATAGGTGCGCGCAAGTGCATTTGCAGTTCAAAAATCAGCCCGAATAATTAAACTTAAAACTGGTGGCCTCCGTGCCGCGCATAGAGAGCATGTGATATTTTTTTGCCGGGCTGAAATCTGAACTGTTTGAGCAATTCTCTTCTTCTCGGCGTGGGCGTGTTGGTCTGGTCTGCAAATCAGTTGGTGGAGAGTAAAATGTATCTAACTGACCCAGACGCTCGCCATCTCTCTCCACCCCCTTTTGCCTCGCTGCCGTCTCTTTGATATCACCGTTATGTGGTAGAGGAGGACGTTGAACCCACACCTTTTTCTGTGAGTCTAGTATGCAAATCATCTGTAAGAGGGTGAAATTTAATATTATGTAAGTGTATCACACCGACCCAGACGCTCGCCATCTCTCTCCACTCCCTTTTGCCTCACTGCCGTCTCTTTGATATCACCGTTATGTGGTAGAGAAGGACGTTGAACCCACACCTTTTTTCCTGTGAGTCTAGTATGCAAATCATTTGTAGGAGGGTAAAATGTAATACCTTCCACAGCTCGTTCAGACTACCGGACGCCCGTCTGAGATTTAGCCCCCGGCGAATAACCTCACATGAGAAGCCGTGAACGGGCGATGGCGTAACAGACACATACAATGACATATATGCTAGTATTGCCTTTACAGTTCAACACGTTCACCGGAGTATAGGCGACGGCCCAAGGTTCCCACGTCAAATCTTCAAAACGAATCTAAATGCGGTGAATTTGCGGATTTTGGAAAACGAATTTTTTGGGGGGTCACTTCAAAATTAGAAATAAAAGTGTGTCAATGAAAATGTCAATGTCAGTGTCAATAAAAATGTTTCATCTTAATTGAAGGTATGTACATGTATCAGATGGCAGTCACCCCGCCTTGCAATAAAACTCCTGACGAAGGCGACAATAAAGTGAAAACTGAGCGGTAGGAAAGAACAATTTCTAGGGGATTTTCCTTTCTTTTCTCTTTTAATAGTGTCGTCTCCACACTTAATGTTTTAGGCGTGGTGCAGCCGTAAGTCACGGCCCGACATGCTGCTGATATACTTTCTTTATGCTCCTGATGCTGCTGTGTGGAATGATGTTAGACACATGCACTGGTCAAACCGATTTCCTTAGGGGAGAAAACACAACACAAAAAAGAACGCAGCAGCATAGCTGCTGTGTGCGTGAAAGTATGTATTGTCTGAAGAAACGTCACAGTCTTGTACATGTATCACCGAAACTTGCTGCTGCGCGCAGCAAAACCTGCCCCATCCCATAAAGTTGTTTCTCTATAGACCCAAAACCTAAAAACCCAACCAACAAAACAACAAAACAAACTTAAATGCACGTGGTATAAATAGCTCAGCCGGAGGCTCGGTAGCTGCGTAAAAGTGAAACAGCGTGGTGACTTGTCTTGTGGTCATACACGAATAAGCTCTTTCTCTCGAACCTGTCTAGAAAATGCATGGCCAATGTTAAGCCTAGAGGCGTACAACTTTCATTACTGCCAGATTTTTGTTGCGATCGACTATTCTCAGTTAATTGTGAATATAATAAAGATATTCACACCAGCGCCTCACGAACACCTTTGCTGTATTGTTAAGCATCCAAAGGTGATAAAACACTAAACTGGGATGCGTGGATGTAAATGCCTCTCTATTCCCTCCCCCTCTGTATTTATCATTTGAACTATCTGCACGGTGTAATGTTTCATCCCGAGGGTATGCTTGGGGTCGTGCCCTCAAAATGCATTTTTAGATGAAAATGACTGGCGACACCGATTACATCAGAGAGATGGCAATCACAGCAAACGACGAAGAAGGCGAAGCAGAAGAAGACAAAAACAAGGTCACCTCTGTGACCAACATCCACACTAATAACAGCGACGATGACAAGGAAACGAGAAAGTAAACGTGCACCACCCCCACCCTACACCCACAACCAAAAACACAAGCAAACCACCAACCAACCTCCCCAAAACAAAAAAAAACAAAAAACCCCCCAAAAAACCCAAAACAAAACAAAACAAAAAACCACCACAACAACAACAACAAAACAACAACAAGAACAAAACAACAACAGCAAAACCAAACCAAAACAAAACAAATAAACCAAGCAAACAAAAAACAAAAACAAAGCAGAAGAAGAAGAAGAAGCACAACAACAACAAAAATCAAACAAACACAACAACACCACCACCACCAACAACAACAAATCAAAAAGAAACAAAAAGCAGCACTGTAACAACAGCAATGAAAAGAAAAGTAAGAGCTGAAAGATATTCTAGGATAAGAGTTAGCGCACTCTTGCAACAGTTGCAGCGTTTCAAACTTTTTTTTAATACACAGTCATAATTATAAAGAGTTGCTCGTGCCGCCTTTGTGGCTGAAGGCATGATTCTGCTTAATTCAAATTCAAGGTAAAATCATCGCTTATTTATCGGTTTGCTTTGCAGTCTGACGGCACGTGAGCCGATTCCCACGCTGAGCTGGGAAGTTCAGGACAACGTGATGGGCAACGTGGAGAAACTGACCAGCCTGAAGAGGCCGTCCTCTTCCCGGGAACTCTGCAAGCTTCTCAAACTCCACCGCCGACAGACGAGGATGTGTAGACGTGGCAAAGGCATGGCGGAGACTTTAATCAAAGCCACGCGACTCTCCGTGCTGGAGTGTCAGCACCAGTTCAAGTTCGAGCGCTGGAATTGTTCCTTGGGACAGTACCGCCAGAACATCTTGCAAAAAGGTGAGTACTGTATCTTTAAAAAAAAATAAAAAAACTGAAGGCGGTTGTAGCTTTAAATGTAGTGCCCATTGCACTAATCGGCAAGGAAATAGCAATCACGTTAACACTGAATGTAACAAAAGGAGTTTGTTAGAGGGTATATTGAAGGATATGCTTATGACGATCGCGAATATGACATTGTGTACCAGTTTCTCGATATTTGTGATGGATATTCCTGAGTGATTGGAAGAGATGGATATCTGCAGATCCCAAACACTATAAACCGTTTACTGTTTGCATGCACAACCCCCACATATAGATAGTTATGCCAATTCATTTACGTCTGAATACTGATTTCAACAACAATAAAATGCCGACAACACTCTGATTCAAAACTAAAGCTTCTTTGTTTCTGACAAGGCTTCGTGGATTTACCTAAACCAGTCGCCTAATCACAGAAATTGTCTAGTTCACATCGCGATGCTAGTAAGCCATGCACATGCTATGCAAGGTTTCCAAACAAATCGTGTCTAGTTTTACGTCAGCACTACCACCACCATCTAATTGCTCTGTCCCTAAGATGTGATCCCTGATGCCCGAGGTTCTGGTGCAAGCTGTCACACAGTCATGACACCTCGTCTCCCCTGTCAGTCATCCCTTTTTAATTTTTTTTTTCGTAAAATGGGACAGTTGCTATTGAATCATTGGTAAGTCACGTGACTGGCACGCGCCGTCTGTCAAACATCCGGGACGTTTTTGACAAAGATGAAGAGTGATGTACAGGGAAATCTCTCATCGCTCATGGTTGTTGCTGACCCTTCGCTTACGTTTGCAAACATGCCTTTATTTTTAGCTGTGAAGGACTGTGTGTTGTGCACCATGTCAGTTGCAAGTATTGTTTGTATTGAAAGTGTTCCGTGTTGCATCGTGCAAAAATTTCATCATCATCATCATCATCATCATCATCATCATCGTCGGAACTTCAAGCACCAACATTCGCTACTTGTATACGATGCATTTTCATTCCATCCTCGTCCCTCATTCCTCAATATTTCCTCCTGCCCGTTTCCTGTTTCATCATTCCATCTCCATCTCCCCGTCACAACTTCCTGTACAAATAGCCTAGAACCGAGTGAAATGGACTGTTTTTTATTTTTATTTTTAGAGAAACTACATTAGTCCTCTCCTACGTCTGAAACGTCATGTTCACGGTTGTCTGTAAGCGGTCTCGCTTATACTTGAATTCTATGATAGTGGAGTGGTCATAACAACGCAGCGATTATATCTAGGAGGGTTTCCAACGTCTGAGTCAGATTCAATGAAATATCGCACTTCAGCTAGCATTACTCATACATGCAGTCTGCAAAGACTTTGAAAGAATAAACTCAGAATTACTGAGACGAAATTTACAAGAGCACACAGCTCCTTCGTAGAAGAAAAGTTCTACCCCTATATCGTAAATAAGCAAAGAGCCAGGGCGGCGGGACGGAATGCTCTCAGCTCTCTTCTCTTCCCCCTGTGAGGCAGAATACCTGTTGACAAACATACTCTCCTCTCTGTGTGTTTGCTGACGAGTTATTTACTGCCGCTGGAACAGGCCTCTCTCCCTCTCTGTGGTCCCGCTCTTAGGAAGCCCAGGCTGCCTCGTTGCTGGGGAGCAGGAGAGAGATGTCTAGTTCGGCAGCGTTGTCACCAAGACCCGCTGGTTTTCGGGTGGGAGTTCAGATGGAACAACGATGTCCGGCGCTTATTGAAAGCTATCGGTGTGTCTCTTTGGGTGCAGGTGCGACCTCGCAGGAAACCCACGCCGTAAAGCAGCAGAGCGCGGCAATTTCGAACTGATAGTGGGTGATTTAGGTAGGGCAATATGGCTGGATCTTTTGAGCCGCGGACGGCGAGAGTAAACTGTTGGGACAATGAGATGTAAGGCTACCGTCGTCTCTTGAAAGGGAGAGAGCTTATCTGGACGATGTCTGAAGATGATGTAGCCTAGTTTACCGTAAGTGACCAAGCACACTGTCCACGGGTCTGAAGCTATTTTAACGGCGTGTGTTTTGTCGTTGACTCAACTTACGGCGGTCGTTGAAATTCCCAAGATGAAAAAAGCTGCTCTTATTTTCATAAATTTCTTTAACTGCTTCTACGTCGCCGTGGGAAAGAAAGGTTTTTGTCTGGAAACTGCATCTCACAGGGTGGGCTAGTTTCATCTTTTTCATTTTTTTTAAACATACATGTTTGGTTTATTCACTGGCGATACATTATGCAACTGTACTCACTCACCCAGTTTTCTTTTTTAACTCGACGTGCACCTTTGAAAGAACGGAGGACTTTGAACTTTGAAACAGATCTACCGAGCAGGAGTTGGTGAGAGTAGACAAAAAAACAAACAACTGATATTGTGGAAGAATTTCTTCATTTTACTATTTCTCAAGGAGACAAATGTGCACTATTCCGCAAGGGGAAAGACACAAAATACAAAACAAAACAAAATATAATGAAACTGAAATGCACACCATACACGTTTCATGGACAAACCTGTCTCACTTTTTATGATACTCAAATCAAATCAAATTTGGCCTACACCTACCACAGTTTATACACGGAGACTCATAGCAGGAATAGGCTCAGTCCTTATCCCCGCCAGTCACATAACTTGACGATGTGGCCGTCGCCAGGATAAAACCGGGCAATCTGAGGGATGATCGCGCCGGCTATCGCTCGCGTGATCTTCATTTGATGAACTGCCCCATGCACTGGCCAGCAACGTTACTATGAGTATGATGCTGGAGACAGATCTCTGCATGGACGGAGCAGCACAATTACACAGGTTGACTTACCTGTCGAGAGGGCACCTATCTATGATTATACGCAATGTCAGGTCTGGTTTGATGAATCTGGGCCTTTGGTAGCGGACGGGTGGGGGCTGTAAGGGTGAGGGACAGCTCAGATGTTGCAGCGTGTAAGGCTGTCGAACAGGGTGGGGATGGGAATCTCGGCAAGGTGAAAATTTGAGCAGACGTTCTTTCAGTACTGATGTCTTCGAAACCACAGAGCACAGAACATCATTCCAGTCAGCTTTAAACTTTCTTTACATAGGATGGCTGTACAGACGAGGGATACATGTCTTTGCTTTTATGGTCTAGCTGATCAGGTGGGTGGGTGTCCTTTTCCACCTCATACGGGTGATATCAAACATGAAGCAACGAGACAAAGCCAGCGTGAATATTTGGCCCTAGATGAGATTCGAACTCACAGCCTGAGCTTTGAATGTCCAACTCTGTACCGGTCGGCTGTCCCGGCTCCCCGTCTGTTCGGTTAACTGTTTGAACATATAATTACCATATTTCAATTTTGGAGGGTAAAGTTACAAAAACCCAAAACAAAACAAAACCCCCAAAACGCAAAAAACAAACAAAACCTAACAACAAACAACAACACAAAAATTGTGAATCGTGGAGAGTGCACATGTATGACTATATAATTTCCTGTGCATATATTTTGTTTGTAATGTATGAGTTTTCCCCTCGACAACATCTCACCTAACCGATCTCAGACATGACCATAGTATTGACCTGTCACATGGACCTACCTTGCCTTCTTCCAGCCCTATGCACCTTTACCCTCCCCTTTCTCTCCCACCTCATCCTCCATACCCCGTCACCCAGCTGTCGTTCAAGCAGAGACAAGAAAACAAACCCAGACAGATGTGCAGAGATGGCCGTCAACTAGCCAGACTGGTCAGTGAGGCTGAAAGTGGCGACCGTCCCCTCCCCTCGTTTGTCGCGCATGATGGACTGTCAAGCCACACTGAGTGACCGCTCTGTCCTCAACAGGTTCAGTGTTGGGGGGCCTTGGTTGTCCATCTGGTCACACTGCATAAGGGCAACTCTATCGTCATCAGGGGAAAACAAGGAGGAACGGCCCCGTCCTACAAAGTTGTTTCTCCAAACTTCATTTTATTTTGTCTGTTTTGTTGTTATTGTTGCCGGTTCTCCCCTCTCCAAGTTCTACCAATGACACTAGATCCTCTACGACCTCGACCGATTAGCCACGTGACTGGGGGTGGGGCCGGGTGGGGGAAGAAGGGAGGGAGAGAGAGAGAGAGAGAGAGAGAGGCAGAGAGAGAGAGGGTGGGTGGGTGTTTAGGAGTTTTACGTCCTTTTCCCCCACATAAGGGTGAAATCAAAGACGGGGCAACGAGAAAAAGGCCAGCACAAATATTTGGCCCCAGCGGCCGGGATTCTGACTCTCGGCCCAAGCATTGAAAGTCCAACGCTCTACCATTCGGCCACCCTAGCTCCCCAGAGAGAGAGAGAGAGAGAGAGGTCAGTTCCGTGAACTAAACATTTGACGTCAGCCTCAGGCAGGTCGCCATACAGAGAGAGAGAGAGAGAGAGATGACGTCAATTCCGTTAAGTAAACTTTTGACGTCAGCCTCTAGCCGGCACTGAGATCGTCTGAGGATGCTTGTTCATGTCTTGTGATTTCCCTTTTGGCTTTGTGACTTCTCCGACTGAATTATTTTTCACATGAAATCTGGAAGATCTAGAGGGCTGATGAAATGTCGGAAGCAGTGACGATACTTGCAGATTTTGTCTGTGAACCAAACATTTGACGTCAGCCTCATATCTTGCTTTTGTGACTTCCGTGACTGAATTAATTTTGACATAAAATCTGGAAGATCTAGAGAGCTGATGAAACGTGGACTTAAGTGCCTTGGATTGTACTTACGAAATTGCAAAATTGGAACTTTTTTGACCGGCGCTTCTCGCAGAAACATGAAAAATGTGTTTATCTAAAAGCTCTGCTATTCTTAATACTAAAGCTATAATAGTGCAGTAGTTCATGTCATATGTGCAGTTGGCACAAGTGACAAAAATACCGGAATGATGAGTAATTTGAAGGAGTCTTTTCATAGATATTTGGCCTTATATGCAAACCACCCCTACCTCGGAAATATGTTTCTTACACAAAACCTGTCAGAGCTACAGAGCTGTGCTACGAAAACAGGCAGTATAATTGGATGATCTTCCCAATTTCAGAAAATGAAGCCATTTGAAGATTTTTTGCGAAAAAATTCGTTACATGACCGATTTTTTTTAAAATCGACGATAACTCTTCTGAAAATGCAGTAGGCTAAAAATCGTGAAAGGTAGTTCTGGAGAAGGTGAATTCCCATTTTATCTCAAAGTAAAAAGGCCTCCAACGAGGTGGTTTAGGAGATAGCCATCATTACATCCGTCCACACACACACACACACACACACACAGACACACACACGTCTCACAACTCCCGCCAAAAAGAACGCAGCAGCATAGTGTGCACGTAAGGTGTCTATGACGCAGATTTCGTTACGTCACTGTGTGCGTGAAAGTAAGTATTGTGTGGAGAAACGTCACAGTCTTGTTTTGTATCACTGAAACTTGCTGCTGCGCGTAGCAAAATCTGCCCCGTCTCATAAAGTTGTTTCTCTATAGAGAAACAACTTAATAAAAAGGGCAACTCATCCCGCTTAGGCCCTTTTTCCGGATGACGGTAGACGTAATACCGTTGCTTGTCAGCACACCCTGATGAGTTGCTGGCCGGAAGTTATGTTACTGAGCAAGGCGTGACCTTACTTACGTGAGGAGAGCGCACTGATGTCTATAATCACTAAGACTCAAGTTTAAAGCCATTTGGTCGTGTCTTTTGTCGTCTCTTGGAGTATAGTGTGGCCCAGATATTGCAGTAAATGGTGTATGAAAGCAAACCACCACAAAAAAACAGACTATCAGACGAAATGCAAGGCGAGAATGTTATATTCATAAGCGGCTTACACAGTGCTTCTTGTATCCCATGAGAAATCGATTTTTGGTTTGTTTTTTGTTAGCTGCTTGTGGGTGGGGAGGGTTGGTGAAAGGTATCTTAAACTTAGCTTCAGATGACCGTTTATTTTCCGTGTATTGTGTATTTATGCATGTTCATAACCTCGAAAAAGGGTGGGCAGCCTATTATGATAAACTAAAACTTGACAGATTTTATATGGCTTTACGGGGGCGTTCAGTCGCATATTATGTCTCCGTACATCCCCGCTATACCTGTTAAACTGTATGACGCATACGCATGCTTGTTTATTGCTCTACTGACGCACACGCGTCGGCGTGTCACGTTGACGTAAAGAGCAACTCTTATACAAACAACCACCATGCGAATCAGACTCTTGACTAAAATTCCTGTATGCATGCGAATCAGACTCTTGACTAAAATTCCTGTATGCATGCATGCTCGGCAGGGGGGATTAGGCTCCATTTAGGCAGCACACAGGGCAGTTGGGCAGACAACTGGCTATCTGGACGGGCGCTGGAAACGCTAATTGCAGTCTTCTCGCCGTCGGCCCGCCTTTGGGGCTCTAGGAGGTCCCTCGCCAGCCCCTGTTGACGGGGATACACAGGGGGGCAAATCAGGGTACAGAGTCACGTTTTGCACGGCCGCTTAACCCGTTCCTTACCTGGCTCACTTAGGGCGTGGAAGTGGGCGGCGTTGGCCGTTTGTGAACGGAGGCAACGGGCAGGAGCAGGCAGATTAGCCGTTTATCCATGAACTGGACCCATTGAACCATTAGTGGAGCCCGGCCGGCATTGCTGAGATGGTATAGAGCATTGGACTGTCAACACCTGCGTCGTGGGTTCGTTTCCCGAACCAAAAAAGTGCTGCCTATTTCCTCGTTACGCCGTCTTTGATATCACTTTTTTTCCGTGAAAAGGCGTTGTGGTAGCATAGCAGGTTTAATTATTCACGCTTTCTTTACTTTGGTATTTGTGTGAAGTCAGACTTTACCTTTCAGGTAGCCTTCAACCATAAAAACTTGAGTTCAGTCTGGTCTGGGGGAAAGTACAATACTTTGAGTAATATTTTAATGGGTTCATCTGACGTCATTCTTGTTTCTTCCGGCTCCTTCATCACCGACTCCCTGCTATGCAACGAATTCTTCGTTAGATCGGTGTTCGAATCTGTCAGAGTCTGTATGTATAGACATTCCAGTTAGATAAGCGAAAAGCGTTAACCATGTGTTTCCTTCTTGCTGGCATCGTTATCGTCTCGTTGTCTTTCCCATGGCCTAGCTCGGAGACAAATACCGATGCCAAAAATTCGGTCGCCAAGCGAAGAGTGAGGCAGCAGTCAACCTCCCCCCTGAAGGTGAAGACGACAGAGCTTACTGTAGTAGATCCGGGGGCTCTTTGCCTTCATGCAGACCTCGGCTAGTACGGTACGGTGAGACCGCGAGACAGAGAGATAGAGAGAGAGCGTGGCAGCCCCTAAACAGCCCCCAGGCCAAGTACGCATTAGGATCTTGCCAGGGTTGCGCCGTTCGCCGATTGCCTCCTGTTGTGTTTACAAGCACATCTGACATGTATCTGTTTTTCTTAGCCTGTGTCGGCGAATTTTGGAGTGTCAATACCTCACCAGGAGGGGGATCTGACTGCCTCAGCCGAGGACCCCTGTGCATCAATGGAATTTCAGTGGATAGTTTTTTTTGTTTTTTTTAGTTGTATTTTTGATCTTGCAAAGCGGGGGAGGTGTAAGGGGTTAGGAGTAGGAGGGAGGATTATTTCATGAACGTCAAAGGCCGACCGTCTAATCTGCGCTCGTAGTCCACGTCCCCTGTAACTGCCCCTCAAGAAAGGGTCGTGTCATCCGTGACACAGTGGATGTGCTAATGTGTAAACAATAAGACGCGTATCCCCCCCCCCCCAGCCCCGTCTTCTCTCCCCCTAAAACAAGAAACTGACTGATGCAACGGGGACTATATGATTAACTGTAGGCTTTCTATTTAACATCATCATCATCATCAACAACAACAACAACACCAATAATAATAATAATAATAATAATAATGCGGTTGGAAGTTACAACAGCTGAAAGAACAACATTTCTAAGTATTTACATTTCACTTTAATGTTTACGTGTTCCTATAGTTATCTACGGACTCAAATGATATATATATATATATATATATATATATATATATATATAAACTGGATAATTATGCTCTCTCTCTCTCTCTCTCTCTCTCTCTCTCACACACACACACACACACACACACACACACACACACACACACACACACACACACACACACACACACACACACACACGCCCCGACCGTTACATTCAGACCCTATTTGTCCAGTCTATGTAAGTAAGTTAACAGACACTGCCCAGCCTTCGTGACACATGGATGTTCATTTCTGGAAGACGCCGCGGCGAATCAGGAAACGGGCTAGTCTGACCAAGATCCCACTAGCCGTCCTGTTTTGGTGAAGGGTGCATGCGACTTTTGAACTGACAGCAGCACAAATGACCGATGGTAAATTGCCCTGTCGGCTTTCCGTTTCAGGGTGTGAGAGCCCCAACCATTCGGGTACTAGGCCTATACCCGTCGTGGTTAGGAAGTTGGGAAGCTGCCATTTCGTTCTCGTTATTTTTGTCCTTCGCGGATCTATCAGGGAGTTGCTTAAAATATACGGGCTGATCAGTTGAACGATTTTTTCCCCGTATTGCCCTGAACTCGTTTAGTTTGAGCGCCCAAGCGCGAGTGCAGTTTTGCCCCGAAAGATGTAAGCAACGGCAGTGGTAACTTGTATTACGTTTTCATGAATTAATCTAAAAGCATTGAGTGTAGAATTTGATGAGGCCTTTCCAAAACGAGTTGCTTATTTAAACTTCACACACACACACACACACACACACACACACACACACACACACACACACACACACACACACACACACGCACACACGCACGCACGCACGCACGCACGCACACACGCACGCACGCATGCACGCGCGGCACGCACACAATATGCATAATTTTTTTTTTCTGTTGCTCCTAATGTTCCGAAGGTTGTGAGGAAGCTAAACTGGTTTCTCTCGCTTCACGTGATAAGGGCCGCGAAATCCTCTTGAGAGTTTACTTGGCACAGTATTTTAATTTAGACTGAAGCGTATACCTAGTTAGGGCTGGATATTTAACTGGATCGTGCTGAAATGGCCACTTTCGTATCCTTTTTTTTTTTTTGCAGTACTGTACGCTGCGGTTCTGTCCACTAGCGTCGGACACATGATGAGGATTTCAAATTTCGGGTTACAGGGGTGGATGGGTGTTTGAGGGTGTTTTGTCCTTTTCTTGGTTGGTATTAAAGACGCGGCAACGCGATAAAGGCCAACACAAATATTTGGCTCATGACGGGATTTGAACCCACGGCCCGAGCATTGGAAGTCCAACACTCTACCGCTCGGCTATCCCGGCTCCGCTTTTGACTTACAAGTCACATGAATAAAGTCGCTGTGTTCGTAAACGTATGATTTATACAACTTATAACAGTTAACATGATAATAATAATAATAATAATAATGTCAGTAGTGTGCTTTCTGAAGAGGTTTAAAGTTCACAGGCTGGTCTGTCCACAGTACGTTAGGTGCTCTTTCTGCAACTCCCGCTATTCCTTTTTTTGGCTGGTTAGACGAATCATGTTTAGTACAAGTTCTGTCGCCTTCGACATTTTGAAATCGCATACGTAATAATAATAATAATAATAATGACAATTGTGTCGAAGAGGTTGAGCATTAGCGAACTGAACTGTCTACAGCATAGTAAGGGCTCCTTCCCTCTGCACTTTCGGCCATTTGTGTGTGTGTGTGTGTGTGTGTGTGTGTGTGTGTGTGTGTGTGTGTGTGTGTGTGTGTGTGTGTGTGTGTGTGAAACGAATCATGGTCGGTACAGTCTCGTCTCATACGAGACTTTTATATCCGCATACCTTGTCGCCGTTTGCATCAACCGCCACCTGAAAGATGCCCTAAGCGCCATGAAAGTGATAGGCGCTTAGCTTTCTCTTCCAGATGACGGGTAGACGTGGCACACCGTATACCGTATCGCCAAAACTGCACGAGAGTGACCGTCTCAGCCCGACTGACTGATAGGCTCGCACATTACACAGGAGAGAGTCAAGTGTGCGAGCACCATCCCAGGCCACCACCATCTGTCCGGTATTCAAGACGCCGACTATCTTGCCTGATGATGGGAAGTCGTTGAGGATCAGACTTGTTTATTGGACGAGCTTGATAAAATATTTTCAGCGCATCCCGTCGCAGACTCATCACGTACGTTTTCACACATTTAGCCACGCGAGAGTTAATGTTGTGTCGTGTGGCTTGTTTTGCCAAATGAGTTATACTGAGTTCTGGCTGGCATGGTCGGGTGCAGGCATAAGTTTTACGCAGGATGAAGTGGCGGTAACGTAAACAATTAGGGCAATAAATTATATTCTGTCAGTTTTTTTTTTGTAAACCCCTTCTTGTTTGTTGATGTTCAGTTTGATGCGGAAACCATAAAACATATGCAGATGCACGCTTTTGCAATCATACCCGAGCTTTACATATAACATGTTCATTATAATGGTATTACTCTCCAGTTTCTTGGGCCATGTTCCATACGAAAAAAAATAAACCCACGCACGCACGCACGCACGCACGCACGCACGCACACACACACACACACACAACGCCAAACAAAACAAAAGCACCGTTTGCATTCTGATATTGACGCCAGCAGCCCCTTATCTAGCTGACGTCTCGATTATTTTGTTTCCATTAGATAGACCTTTCTCTGTACACGTGTGTGCGTGTTGGGAGAGTCGAACAGATACATCGCTGCACTTTCAAATCCTGTCGGATGGTGTGCTGGCTTTTCCCCCGTTGTCTGCCATGTTTTGTATCACCATGGTGTGGTTGATAAACCAAAACAAAAAACAAACACAAAAAAAGAAACTATCACAACGTTAAACCTTATATCTGCAACCAACCAACCAATTCTCCTTTCGGGTTCAATTATCTTAAAGGGGAAAAGACCTCACTATTCTAGTCCTTGAAAGTCAACTATAGCTGCTTACTTATGCACTCGGACCGCGAAAGCGAGTTATTCGTTAAAACATCTAGTTGTACGCATTAGGTTCACTCGCAGCTCTTTACCAGAAGAATAATTATATATGTTGGACCTTTCCGGCAGCCCCCAGTAACTGTCGGTAGGCCCCACAAGCGGTGCCGTCTCCTTCCCCTGTGTGCAGCAGTTTGTTTGCGGCCTATCAGAAGCGTGTTGCACAAAGTGTGTGCACAACATTTAAACCACATTTAATGCCTCTGTATGAGCGACAAGGGCGACCCATTTCGTTATTATTATTGGAAAGTTTGTGGGGTCTTTGAACCCGCAGCGAAGTTTAGTCTGTTTCCTGATCCCCCCCCCCCCCAAAAAAAAAAAAGAAAAGAAAAGAAAAAGAAGCTCCCCCTGCAGAGGTCTACACGTTCGTCTGGCCAGCATCTTACGTGTGTCATGGAGGATCTAAGAGCTCAGGGAATATAAGATATACAGTTCAGAAAATACCAAGAGACCACCTAGTCTAGCCACTGCCAAAGAACAGGTAGAAAAACGTCCGTGAGGGAGTTTGCACGTGACACGTTTACGATGCCCATGGCGCGATATTTTCTGATATTCTCTGATTAGGTCTCGTTTTCGCGGCCTGACAAGATATAGGCGGATGCTTCCAGAAGTGCGGTGCCAGAAACCTGTTACGGGACCCTTTGATAACTTTACTGACTCAGGCAATTTAATTCTGATTTGTTGCTCGAACGCGTTCGTCTGTTAATTGCCCTGAGAAATGCATGCATGTTATCCTCCGTCCTTGAAAGTTCATAACTGGCTGGCATGACTTGTGCAGTCAAGTATTGTTCATTTTCATTCCCCAGTAGAGGAACTTGACATAACTGGCTCTCTGTTTCGGGGTTCATACTGTATCATACGCCAGTCCAGGTGGTTGTGAATCTCTTTGTAGAATTAAATCCAAAATCTATCTAAATAATATACATAGTTCGCCTGCGGTGACGATAATGCAGTCATCGTATGCGGTTTCTTAGCATAGTTTGTAGACGACGTGTTTTAATGTACTTACCTTTGGCCTGTTCTAAAGCAGATGCACATTTCCATTTGAGATATATCTGTCTTGGATTTATATCTGTCCTGAATTTATAATTGACGAATTTTTGCCGATTCATGGGAGTTTGTGATGTGTCAGGGTTAGATTTTGTCTCCCGCAGGGATCATGTAAAAGTGTATTTGGAACATGCAGTGGCTGTTCATATGGCGCGAACCGTGAGTGATTTCCGTTCAATCACTGCTCATGGCTCCTTCTCCCTCCCCCCCCCCCCCCCCCCCCCGTTTGGACGTATGTGCTTTGAATTTATAATCAATTTATCAGCGTATACCTTGAAACACTTGTAATGCACTCACTGATTCAGAATAATTCACACCTGATCTTGTCAGATTTAAAATACGACCACCCTGCAATAATCCCCCCCCCCCCAAAAAAAAAAAAAAAAAAAAAAGAAGAAGAAGAAGAAAAAAAAAAAGTTATCTGCACACTTGGGTACGACGCTGATGGGAAATACGCATTGTTCGCACTGTTTGCCCAGGGTAATTAGGCGTAGGCATAAAAACGTCGATGTAATCACAAACCCGTGCCTGATGGAAGATTTATTGCTTGTCTGTCTGATGAATCTCGCTAAATATTCCCGTGAAAAACTACGTCGTTGGCGATCTCAGCTCCCTGTTGCACGGTTTCCGGCATGCTGCACACGGCGGGTATAATTTTGTGTAATGCCGTTCTGTCCTCCTGCCTGTTAATTGGAAGCCTTCAACAGGCTGGCAACTAACACAGACCCCCAGACACAACAGTCCTGCAATTCCATTTCTGCCTTGCGATTGGATTCGGTCTGAATGGTTATAGAGAATGAAGTGTGTCGTCATCGCAGTCAATTATACACCGCCAACTTAATGACTGTGTATCCTGCTGGCCCACCTTCCTGTCTAGCGTTTGTGTGAAGGAAACATTTGCTGTTGGCAAGTGTTTCCCTGCCTGAAATACGCTTCGCATTTTTTTTTTAGAGGGACACCAGTCAGTTACCTTTTCCTAGTTCACACATCAACGTGTTATACTCAGTTACGATGACAAAAGTACACGTGAACAGTTATTATTTATCAACTTCAGAAGCACAGCGAATTCCATTTGGTTCTCGTTACGGTTCACTTTAGTTTTGCGGTTGGAACGACTAATTATAGTGATGATAGTATATTATGACCACTATTATAATCTTTGAGTTTGTACTAATAAAAGAAGTAATAATGGCAAATATTATATTTGGTTGTGTATTATGATTATTGCAATAACATGACGATTCCTGTTTTGCGTAACCCGTTTAAATCGAAAAACAAAAACAAAACAAACATAACTACGTGTTCAACTACACAGTGGTAAATATTATTAATTTTGTGGTTGTGTATTTTGATTACTGCAGAAAATTTAATATGACGATTCTTCTTTTAAGTAATTCGTGTACGGATCGCATTTCAGCCAGACACAACCTGAAACCAAACTAGACGAAACGTATTTCGTGGGTGATTCTAACGTCCACTGTTGAACCCCCAGTGCTTTCTAACAGTTCCACCGGGCAGGGTCTTCAGCTTTCTAGGGACTTCATTCGTGCGTACGAAGTGCATTGAGCTGGATATATCTCTCTTTCAGAGCTGGTCGTCTCAGTCTTTGAGCACGTCGAGAAGCTCATGAAGGGACGTCTATGGACTGCAAGATTCACACGAACGTGCTCGCACTGTGGGGCAAATCGGCCCTGAAGTGATTGATAAATCCCACAGCAAAAAGCTCTCCCCGTTCAGACCCCTGTATTGACTCAGTGTCACAAGCGCTTTGCACTATCCACCGGCGGGGACAACCGGGGAAATTTTAAAATGAAAATGAAAACAACTTGTCACTTCTTTTTGCCTTCCCGAGTGGTGTTCTTTAAGTCAGTCTTTTAGCTGCCAGCAACTCCAAAACGCCCCACGAAAAGCGCTCTCTCTCGCTTTCGACCGAGTCCATTCTGAGGGTCTGACAGGCACCCGTCACGGAGAATAAAGAGCGATTGTATGCTCTCTGGCCGCTCAATTGAGCGCCGTCAGGTCGCCCTGAGACGGCGTTTTGCACGGCGCTCTGGCAGAAAAATGCCCAGGAAAAGACCCCAAGCTTCTCGGCCCATGCCGATCGCCCCGTATGGCCACCCTGAAAGCGAGCGAGTATTAAAAATGTGGTGGGGGACAAATAACTTTCAGTCAGTTTTGAATCATCCCGCGACAGGACTGAATGTTGGGGGAAATCTCATGGAGGGCGTCCAGCCCGCAAGGTTTCTTTGCCCACCTCAGGTGTGGCCTGCACGCTTTGGACTGCATACACGAGGGAAGAGGGGTGGGGGGGGGGGTGGGTGTTAAAGTACTTTTCCACCACATAGGGTGATATCAAACACGGGGCAACGATGAAAAAGCCAGCACAAATATTTGGCCCCAGCCGGGATCGAACTGACGACCCGAGCATTAGAAGTCCAACGCTCTACCATTCGACCATCCCGGCTCCCCCTGCATACACGAAGATTGGGTGCTTGACAGGAGTCATCATGGCGTGACGTACCGACGGAGTACTGTGAAAGAAACACAACAGCAACAATAAAAACAACAACACCAACTACAGCAGATGGCCGATATCCTTTTCACAGATCGCCACAACCCCGTCCCGTAAAGTTCAGATATGGAGAGTAATAATAAACTTCTAGGGCACAGGTACTTTTGCAACAAGCCATCTTCCCTGGTTCTAATCATAATATTGCGAAAGTCCTGGAATGAAAACCTCCCATGCTTCACCCTCCTGTTGGAAAACGTATGACTTCCTCTATAGCTATTTACAGGAAATGGAAACTAAAATTATTGCAAAACACAAGTAATGGGAAAATGAGAAACAACAATCCAAAAAGTGCTAAACTTCGTAAAAGACCCCCGATCGCACTTGCGGTTTGTTGCACCTGACGGGACAAAACTGAGGTGTAAAGGAAATCTTCGTCTCCCTCGCTAGCCTCACCCCCCTGAGGGTTGTGACTGGGGATTTAGTGAAGCGAGAAATCGTTTGACATTAGCTTCAGATAGCGGGCTGTGGGGTCTAACGTCTAACGCTACAAAAGTCCCCCCACGCCAATGCCTTGGACAAAAGAAATTCATAGCGTAGTGATGGGTTTAACTTTCACCTCCCCACTCTCAGCGTTTTGACGTATGTGCTTGTCAGATCCGCCAAGTTAAGTCGATAAGCGTTGCAAAGTAATGTTTTCTTGCCCTTTGACTCAAAACACAACTGCTGAGAGAACTCGGTGCGAGAAGAGCCGCGTACGGTGGAAGTGTGATTAAACAGATTTGAAAGGATTTTATCCATTAAACACGGCATGCATTCTCCCCCTCTCCTACACAGAAACATTCCACGACTTGCTACAGCCATAAATCAGACAATAAAAAATACCGCACTCTATGTCGCCTGTCCAAGTAACTTTTATTAGGGTTCGACGCATTCTTGAAAGTCGATTATGAGTGGGGGGCATGACTCACCCCGGTTGAGTCTTCTTGAAAAAAAAATGAAAAAAAAGGAAGAGTTACGCATTACATGACGGTGTGAATTTCATATCCAGACTGTTTTGACTATTGTAGCTCATTGTTTACTGAGTTTTGTATTTCACCATTTACGTCGACACTACAAGAACAGTCGTACATGTCTTTGCAATGGCTACTGTTTCCGAAAAGAAAGAAACAAACAAACAAATAATCAAACAACAACAACAATAACAACAACGGCAACAACAATTGTCGGCGTCCATTACTTTGGAGTTTTCAAAAGGTTTGTGGCAGAACAGGGCCCGCATGTAAAAGTCGGTGTTAGGGAGTTTAGCCCCGGGCTAGAGTCTAACCTGGAACTAAACTAGCTCTAGGGTTAAATTTTCTGTTTTTTTTAAATATACTTAAATCAGGAAGCGGGTTCACTCCAGCATGGTGCCTGTGCCGTTATAGAAGTATTTTTGTCTTCTTTCTTCGCTTCCTTTTTATATTTAATTTTGTTTTGGGGTTTCTTTTGTCCTAGTCTGGGTTAGGCACGTAGCCGTGGGTTAAATTAACCTCGAGTTTTACATACGGGCCCAGGCCATGACAGTCGCTTACAAAACACGACAGGACTCCACATGAAATGTGGAATTAGAGAAAGTAACAATTCCCGTCGTCGTATACATAGATCAGCGACACGGTGGTAGAATAGCTATAGTTACCCTCCCAACCCCACTTCAACCAACCCCTACCTTTACGGACAAAATAACTGATAGGAAATTTTGTGAAACGCTGAAGCGTGATGGGTGATTGTGTATGCCTGTTGAAACCAGTTATGCATCACTAGTTAGACAGGTCACTGGTTCACTTCAGACAATAGTAGTGTATACATTTCACAGTAAAAGACGTCAGAGTGACAGTTGGATTAGTATTCGTGACTGAAAAACTGACTTTCTTTACTGTTAGAGGTGAGAAAACTGCCTCAGGCGACGTGGACAAGGCTCCACACAGTGACACACGAGGAGAAAGATTCAGCGGTGTTTGGTAGATAATCAGTACTGTATGGTAGACATGTGTCTTCCCGCACCCCCCCCCCCCCAAAAAAAAAAAAAGAAAAGAAAAAAAGGCTCAACTGTAATGTAAGGCGGTCTCACAACACTCACTCCGCTTTCACATCACAGACATTCAAGAAGGCACGCATGTAAAACACCATTCACTCCCTTTCATACACACAAGCAAATAATTATTCCCTTTGACTGAGACCTTTTAAACACAAGAACAAACAATCGGACAATCAATCAATACACTGAATTCACATGTAGTTTCTAAAGGCTTAGGTACTTAATTACTTCCACAAATGACAAACGCAGAAGTCTCAAGTTTTCATAAGGTTTCACAAGCACGCCAATAACCCTACAAGCATGTGCTTGAATAATGAATAAATTGCAAAGCGGACATAACAATCCACTAAACAAAATCAGACATAAAATAAATATACATCAAATTGGAATACACATGATCTTATTCGAAGAGATGTTGAGGAATTGTTGAGGACTTGTTGGTCTTGAATGGGAAAACTGCTGTGGGTTTGACGCTGTCGGTAAGTACGGCTATTCGTCAGTCATCCGGCCATCTATTTTTC
The DNA here is from genome assembly GCA_018292915.2 of Batillaria attramentaria. Lineage (NCBI taxonomy): Eukaryota > Metazoa > Mollusca > Gastropoda > Batillariidae > Batillaria > Batillaria attramentaria. The sequence goes on along the minus strand of JACVVK020000006.1, from coordinate 3,466,265 downwards.
ACCTGCGACGCCAAGAATGTGGCTGGCTGTGAGATGCCGCCCATAAGCGGTGCCGCATCCTTCCGTTGCGGGTGGCCGTTTCTTACCGATCTATGAGAAACATGTCGGAAGAAAAATGTCTTGCAACACACATTGTAGTGTAAGCCGTATCGGGATTACAAAATGTATACTAGTGCGCATGCGTCTAGGCCCCAACTGAAGTCTCGTCAAATCCCGCAAGAGCTCAGGATCTTTAGTAGAGACAAAGAAGGGCAGTGGTCCTGACATCTCTCGCGCTGAAGGGCGGAAATGTGGAATTCCAAGAGGGGTCACATGATAGCCTGTGCTGCGATATTGTCGTTTCAGGTGGTCTCGTGGCAAACGTACAAGAGCGCACAAAAACCCCGAGCGACAAATAATATACAAGTTACAATTATATGCAGCCGTGATGTAGGCAAAGTCTATATTTCCGAGGAGGCAAAACACAGATCGACTGGCATGTGCCGTGCGCCTAACTCAGTGTAGTTCGCGTACAAGTATTAGCGACAATCACGAAGTGCCATTGTCGTTGTCCTAAATTCATTGACGCTGTCTTGAACAGCAACTGCGACAACGAGTGTAAATGAGTGGCTTTGGCAAACTCAAAATCATTTCTAGATTGAGTAAATGGCGGGAGAAGGTTCTGCGCTTACTTTTAGCCTGATGTTTTGGGTTTGTCAATCAAGGGTGTTGTCCAGTTTTTATTTTTTCACGTGCAAGGCCATTGACTCTCTTTGCAACAGGAAATGACCCTGGCTTGTTATTCCACCTTCCGGGTCAGCTGAGTGAACTCGGTGGAGTCTATCTGGCGCCGTAATAATAATTGATATGATTAGTCATTCTGACTGTGGCGTGCTATGCACCATCCGAGGTGACACAAACAGGGATACAGAGTACATCCGCACAGCTTTAGGTTTGATTTACCACTCCTACAGTGACAGTGAATATCGACAGTGACAGTGAATCCCAGGTGTCGTCGGATGATCTTCTAATCTTATTATTTCACGCAGTTCAAGATCTAGTTTTTTTTTTTTGTTTTGTTTTTTTTGAAACAGTGATTTGTTTTATTAAAACAGTGATTTGTTTTATTGAAACAGTGATTTGTTTTTATTGAATTTCTTCATCATGAAATACGTCAATCGCTATCATTGGTACTGTGTCTGCTAATGGACTAGACTGAACATGCATATTCGATAGGCTATTGCATTTCAAGCCGGGATTAACATTGAAGCATCCTCACTCAGATCAAGTCCATTCGACAAGGCACGCATACAAAACTGAGGGTACATTTAAAAACGCACGCTTGATGTGTTAACTTATGCACTCCCAGCACATCTAGGCCAGTATCTAACCCGTATCGCAGGGGAGTCGCTTAGTTCAAACGTCAGTTCCGAGATCAGGAGTTTGTGGGTTCGAATCAATCAATCAATCAATCAATCAATCAATCAATCAATCAATCAATCAATCAATCAATCAATCAATCAATCAATCAATCAATCAATCAATCAATCAATCAATCAAGTCCGTATAAAAGGATATTCGGGTCACAGGTCATTTAAAAACAAAAACACTAAAACAAAGTAAATATCATAGAAAAGTAATTAAAGGGTAATTAGTAGAAATTATCACTAACGGCTGCGAACGGCTATGCATAAAAAGAGGCATAATCGTATCACATTTACATGGCTGCAAGTAGAAAAAAACAACACAACAACAGCAACAAAAACAACAACAGCATACAGACAGAGCCAAAACCTGTACAGGATTTTTTTAATGCCCCCGTCTTTTTAATTCACCCTGGCGGTGGACAGAAGAGGTTAAACCTCAGAACACCCACCCACCTTGGCCCGTATCGTCAACATCTCAGTGTCAGATGTGGGAGGCAAAGTTAAGCACTCTTTATCATCAGTGGCGATCGAAGGTGTAAGATGCAGCAGACGTGGGATTTCTGCCAAGGTACGCAAGACCTCGGTGTCAAAAGCTGTTTAGTTTATATTTGCGTAACGTTTCTCTTTGCCAAGCATTCGCCCCGGAGGCAGTATTTCTCGGCGAGGGAGGAATATTATTGTATTTGCTGAAAATATCGCGTATTCTGTTGACTGTTTATCCTGTGGTTAGGGTTGTAGGTTTTGGCCGTTATCTGCCAATCGGGTAGCACTCGTAGCAGAAATAAAATACCTGGCGGAATATTTAGGTTCGAACACTTTTTTTTTCTTTTTAGTACCTTTAGAAACAGTTCTTGGTTACGTAGTTCTCAAGCTGTGTCCCTTTTTGCAGTGCTTATAGTGTTTACGTCTTACCGTAAAACTGCGCACTGGCCCCGACTGGCAGGTCTGTGGGTGGGTGTTTGGGAGTTTAACGTCCTTTTCCACCACGCATGGGTGGTATCAAAGACGGTGCAACGAGAAAAAGACCAGCGCAAATATTTGGCCCCAGCCGGCATTCGAACTCAATTCTCGAGCATCGAAAGTACGTTTTACCGCTCAGCTACCCCCCCCCCCCCCCCCCCCACCAGGTTACTGCGAAGACCAGTCCAGCTGAACACTATTCTGTTCAGACATACCGACAAACTGGCAATAAAAAAAAATTCTCAACTGTAATGGACGAATCTATCTGATTTTACTCCCGCTTGGGCTCGAAAACGATTTCACTGACACAGCAGTCACCGCAAGGGTTGCGAGACCAGCGCACAAGCCTATATTATGCCACCATTCGCCCTACTGGTCATGAACTGTGTCCCATATATTTACACCTTTTAATTTTTACTGAGCTCTTGAGAACGCTGGATTCCGTGACACTGCAACAAAGCTGACTGTTTATTCTGCGCAGAACTTTAACACTGTGTTTTGATTTTTCTTGATTCTGAGGACGATGTCGTTGGTATTCTGTGGATTATTAAAATACCCTTGTATGATCTTGCCACCTGTCCAGGACGATTTCTCTCTGGTTCCTTAGATGACCGCATTTGACAGGTTTCAGTGTATCTCCAAGGCACAACCGCGGCTGTACGTACTAACCGCAAAAATAACTTCATTAAGTGGATTTATCCAAATTATCTACGAGTAATGTATGAACTGTGGACGGATTTCCAAACACCCTTATCTCCAAACACACCGTGCTGAGATAACATCTTTTCTGATGATACTAAAGGGTTTTTTTCCCCCCTCTTCTTCGTCTTGCTTGAAACTCTTTTTAGTTCAGTAAAATTGGACATGGAATTTTATCAGTAGCGATGCTGCTAAACGAAGGCATAGTTAGCGGGAGAAAAAAAAATGTCAGTGAGTTTTCTTATCCAGTTTCCTCTTCCATCCTTGAACTGTCGGGACCAGACGACAGTTTTTAGATAAACCAATAATACCCGCGTGTTTGTCGGTTTATTTCGCGCGATAAACCGAAAGACTTGCGGGGGAGATTTGCTCCGATGTAAGTATGTAGGTAACCATTGACTTGTACCTTGTGGCATTTTCTTTTTTGAATAAATAGATTAATGATTAAGTCTTGCTGTGGGTCTCATTGATACGAGAATTTAGAAAGGAGAGGGATTTGAGTCGTTAAACTGAGTCTGACTCTGCTCTGAAAATGTATTAGTGACCGGCCCCCGTAGTGTAGTGGTTAGCACTTCGGACCATGGACCGGGAGACCCGGGTTCGAATCCCAGCCGAGGCAAGCGGGATTTTTCCTACCTAGGTCGGCTCCTACCCAGAGCGGGTGTGCTATGGGCCCAGTGGGGAGGCTGTTGCCACACAGCCGAGCTTCACCCACTTCACGGGTGCGACTTTGGGGGTGCTTCCCTTGGTATGACACGTCTTAAGATGTGGATGATTACACGGCCGGCACCGCAGATGCCGTAGTTCCCGGGCCTGGTTAATGCCGGGATATTTATGACAGGAAGCGTGGAATGCGGCCCTGTCCCGCAGTCCCAAACCACACGGACCTCCATAGCATCATCTTACCATCATCCTCATCTCCATCATCATGCATAATAAAAATTGCCCCAGCTTCCGAGCCCTCCGTGGATTCCACCCATAACTAGGGAGGAATACCACTGGAGCCGGCAAAGAGTTGTGGCGGCAAAAAAAAAAGAAAAAAGAAAAAAAAAGAAAGTGTATTAGTGCGTTGCATGTTTACAAACAGACACAGGCGTGTTTCCTTTTTGATTGCACACGAGATATTTATTGGGAAATGTTTTACTTTTTTAATTTGATATTTACACACATTCACTTTGTTGACTTTTAGTAACGTTTCATTTCAGAAGCATAGAATCTGAGTCTACTACGGTTTTCGATTAGTGGATGCTTTGCATTTTGTGTTTTATGTTTTGTTTTCGTTTTACAGGGGAAGGGGGGGGGGGGAGGGGGTTGGGGGGAGGGCAGCGATGCGGAACCGAACTTGACGGACTGAGAGATATAGGGAGGAAGAAGCCTCTGTGTGTGTGTGTGTGTGTGTGTGTGTGTGTGTGTGTGTGTGTGTGTGTGTGTGTGTGTGTGTGTGTGTGTGATTTAGGCGTGGGGGTGGCGCGGAGGGTAGGGGGTGGGTGGAGGAGGAGCGGGAGGGGCTCTGCGATTTAGAAGGGACCAAGACTGGGTCACAGGTAACGGCTGACTGTCGTGAGTGCTAAACTAGCTGCCCCATGGAGCTGATAGTTGATATCTGACCACCCTAACGCCAGCAGTATCCGTGTCCACAAGACGTGAGCGGGCATCCCTCATTGTGTGGCTACATGGTCGCTGCTTACACTGAACTTGATCAAATGTTAATCAGAGGAAATTACTTTGTCTTAGGGCCTTTTCTTGCAAGGTGAAGCTGACTGACTAAATTTTAAAGCGTTTCGAGGCACCAAATTGAAACGGAGAGGATACTAAGTTATTTTCCACATGTCCCTGTGTATTATTTACTTAATTCATACAGATTCATCTCGATAATCGCCCCCTCCCCCCCCCCCCCCCCTCCGTCCAAAACCAACCAACAAACAAACAGACAAACAACAAACAAACAGACAGACAGGCAAACAAACAAACAGACAGACAGACAGACAGACAGACAGACAAACAAACAAACAAAACAGAACCAAACCAAACGAACAAACGCACAGAAGAAAATAATTATAAGAGGAAAGCAAAACAAAAGAAACCAAACCACCTACACCCACAACCAAAGCAAACGAGCTTACAGAAAATGTCTTATTTTCAGACACCATTTTCCTTAATAACTACTTGTCTTTTAAATTCAACATACGTTTCTTCTTCTGTTGCAGGAACAAAAGAAACCTCATTCCTGTACGCCATATCGTCGGCAGGACTAGTGCACGAGTTTGCACGTGCGTGCAGCCAAGGGATTCTGGACAGGTGCACGTGCGACGAATCGAACCCAGTGGAAAACAAAAAGACGTGGCTGTGGGGAGGGTGTGGGGACAATATTCGCTTTGGATTACAGTTTACGCGGCGTTTCTTGAAAAAGGCGCAGAAATCCGGCAAGGACATTCGAGCCAAAGTGGACCAGCACAACAGTCGGGTGGGAATCAAGGTAATGTCATCACGTCCGGAGTTTAAACTCACACTACATTCAGGTTGACGCCCTCTGTGCTTAGGTTTTAGCTGGAGTCGAGGATTTGGTAGTATGGTCTCATTGTGTGTGTGTGTGTGTGTGTGTGTGTGTGTGTGTGTGTGTGTGTGTGTGTGTGTGTGTGTGTGTGTGTGTGTGTGTGTGTGTGTGTGTGTGTGTGTGTGTGTGTGTGTGTGTTAACACGGTTAACTAAAACTTTAATATAGATCAAACTAAGCGGATGGGCATTGCAAAGTGAGGCTTTATTTACACGCAGGAAACTATTTATGTGCTTATTTATTCATTTATTTTATCTAGTCGCTTCGGAGTATTTACGTTTATTTTTGTGAAAAATTAGTTCACATTTCCTAACAGTCGTCGCAGAATGAGATGTGACGGTTAGTGCGGTATGAAGAGACCCTTTATCAAATTTGCTTACGCTGTTTATCCGCTATATTTTAAACGGCCTAATTTGACCACCACACACCTGTTCCTACCCACCGGAAAAGTACCGCGAAACTGAGCTTGCTTTTTCGACCGGGAACCAACGTCAGCGATAGGGAAGTACAAGATAAAGACCCCCCTGTAGATGTTGTTCGTGTTAGACAGATGTTGATGTGTTGATTAGGAGGTAGACTTGAGGAGCTGAGATTGGCAGGCTGAAGTAACTGGCTGTTTTCGCTCCGGCAGCGATCACCGGGTGGTTTTGGACAGGCAAAGCTATAATGATAGGGTGGCAGCGGTCAGATGTCCTCGTGCCAGCGCGTTCAACGTACCCGTCAGTGTAGGTACAGGTTTTTGTATTGACGTTATTAAGTGTACCATGTCAGACGACTCAGAGGAGAAAGTGTGTGTCACCCAGCTTGGGTCTTTCCATTTTGTTTTTACACCAGATGATTCGCTAGAGAGGGCAGCTGGGATAACCGAGCTGTTAGAGATTTGGACTTTCAAAATTCGGATCTTGAATTCGAAATGGAGCCCAAAAACTGTACTGTTTCCTCCTTGACCCGTCTTTGATGTTGCCTGCGTGCGAAAGACGTTTATTCATAACAACCAACGAACCACATCCGCTTGGGCAGGAAAGATAGATGCAGCACCATGAAATACTCTGCTTCGTCGATCGAATCAAGCCGCTTGGTGTGTTTGTAACAGAAAAAAAAAAAAAAAAACGTTGGGAGATCGCAACCAAACACAAAACTTGTCAGATATATTTGCATATTGCTCTGCGATATCTAAGAAGGCAAAAACGAAAGGATTGCCACGATATTCAAAGGACCATCCGCTTAAACACGTTTAGGCTTTATTTTTACACGTACATGCACCTTTGAATTACTATGAGGGTTCCTCAAGTCCGGTGTTCTGATGAATACGCAGGAAATGTGCGTGGGAGTTCAGGATGAACATTTCCACAAGGCTCAGCACACCTTTACGCAAGGGACACTGATACGGACTGCTCCCGGTGACCATTCATGTATGCCGCTGGCTTCTCAGTACATGTACTGTAAACGGCGCTAGTTTTACTTCGTATCAATGATGCAGCTTTGAGAACAGGACATCCGGATGTAAAGTCACGCGACATATCATTAGATCAATGCATATTATAGACGTATTGTTGTTGTTGCTGTTCAGTGCACACGGTTCTCGGTACACCTGGCGTTAGGGTTCAGCTCAGGAGAGGCAATTTGACAAAGATAAGGAAGTTGTAGACATTCCAAAGATATGAGATTGACACGAAAATGAACCGATCTTGCTTTAAGTTTCGCACACCTTTGACTCATGCACAGGTGGTTTTACGGCTCTTTGAAAGCTCTTGTGTCCATCCCCGTCCTGTTTTGAACAGTAGTTTGAAATTCTTAAATATAATCATTTTCTTCTTCTCTTCGAAAACCGTAACTCTCTGTCGAGAGCTGCGAAGAAAAACCTTTTGTACTCGTTTCCCTTTCACACCTACTTTTTTCTCTGACCCTCCCGCTTACACCTTGTTAAAAGAGCATTCACCTACCCCCTTTTCCAGCCGCTTTCCCCCTCCCTCATCCGCTTTTGCGGTGTTTGCAGACAGCTCACTTTATTTCCCATACAACTCGAAGAGCCGTGGCGAGCAAATCATCGCCTAAACCGCTGCCTGCTTCACCAGATTTGTTCTGGTGAATGGACAAATATTTATGTTGAAAGAGATTATTCTGTGTCCTGTGCCGTCCCCATGCGGAGGTCGCGGGGGTGCGGGGCAGGCTGAGGTAATGAGACATGGCCTGAAATCCCTACCAGCATTCCGGTGGTTCTCTGACTCGTGTGCAGCAATGCCCAGAATGCACGGAAAGGTTGTTTGAGGTCTTTAGGCCTTCTCGCTCCAGCGTGGTTCTCGCTGGATGCGCCTTCCCCAGTCAGCCTCCAGCACGCACGCCGCAGCCTCAGACATTTTACTGAAATAGTGTATTTGCCCATTATACATATAAAGAAAACAACAACAACAACAAAAACGACAAACAGCTGTATGGATATATGTAAGGTGTAGCGGGGACCAACTTGACGCGACCAAACAAAAATAGAATGGCCTTTGCGCCAGATTCTGACGGCAGGTGGCCGCATCAGACAATTCATAAGGGCAAGCAGAATTCAAGGAGGGGTGTCAAACCTTGATGGCCACAATCTGGACAAAATTTAAATGTGTTCTAACAGGTAGCTGCGAATGAATTCAGGTTTTGATTTTACTTCGTTATGATCAGAAATGAGTTTGCTTCGGCCCATGAGTTTAGATTTCAGTCAGCTGCAAGGTTTCAGCAGTGCCGATTCCGTTTGAAGTTCCCAATCTTAAGAAAATTTTGCCTCTTTGTCGTCTTCTGCACAGTGAGAGTCAACAGTTTAAACAAAAAAAAAATGGCATGACCTGACTGAAAAAAACAGAAGCCACTCGAACACCGCGAAACAGGAAAGAGATTGATGATCTGTAGGCTGTGTGTAAAGTGGTTTGAGCATGCAAAAATATTTTTGAATACCGAAAAGAAAAATGGGTCTTATTTTTGGAGTTATTTATTGAAGCTTCCCCGGTGCACTCTTTAGACCCGTCAATTTTAAACTTTATTATCGCCCTTGTGTGCAGCCGTTTGCTCTCTGACATAAATTTCCAAGCTGTGTCTGCGAGGGTTAAGTTCTGATACGACCCCTGCCTAACGTCCCTTTCAGCGGCGAAGGAGCAGGAGCGGATGACACCGGCGCGCATGGCTGACAGTGGCACCATTCAGCGGGACGGCGCATGCGTGACAGGGGGTCCATCCGGCGGCTCAAAGCTTTGTGCCGCGTGTCCAAATCCTTTAAATGGATTAGCCGCTCTGCCTCTAAACACCAAACTTAGGGGGACAATAGTCACTGAAACGGGCGCTGACACTCTCCAAACAGTGGTCGATGGTGCGTGCTGGGGGGAGCTTCTCAGATTAACAATTTACAAACACGGGTTGAAAACTGCCTTCGGTTCGCCTTTCTGCCTCGCGTTAGCTGCTCTTTCACGATGAACAAACTGCCCGCGGATTATACAAACGGTGTAAACGGCCCTGTCCCCTTGAAAATATTAGAAAGTGTCACGAGGGTTTCTGCATGATGCTTGGATAGAGAAAGGCTCCTCATTTTCAAATATTATCCTTGGGTATGCTCGGGTACATGGCAGGTGCGACACGAATTTCGGGGCAAGATACTCTGTCGGAGTGATGCTAGCCGAGCCATGAGCTGCGAGACCGCACGGCACGACAGAAATAGGCGTGTGTCAAGTTGATACAGCAAATAACTCGACAGCTTGCTTCGAACGAGAGACCTGCTGTTCGATTTTAGTTAAGTTTGGTTAGAGACGGCATCTGCACCAGGAAACGCCCATATGCGTTCCATCCTCAGAAGTCTACCCGGTGCAGTTTTGAAGTCTGCTCCAAGGTTCGCCTGTTTTACAACGGTCCTATAGCTCTCACGTCCCTTTAGGATCTATCGTGGTCCGCCTCTGTCGGTGCCATTTGGAATACACACTCTCCTGAAACGTTAATGTTGATGTTTATGCAAATATGCAAGCATGTACACCACTGGAAAACAGTTATAAGTTGCCATTGCTAAACTACTGTAATCATAGAAATGAGAATACAAAAGTATTATCCAAAAGAGAGTTCAAACAAAATTTAAGAAATGCATGTAAAACAAAAGTACTGTAAAGAACGGAAACCTTGCATAAACAAAGCAAAAGTATCCTCTCTCTCTCTCTCTCTCTCTCTCTCTCTCTCAAAGGACGTTAAAACCCCAAACACCCCCCCCCCCCTCTCTCTCTCTCTCTCTCAAAGGACGTTAAACCTCCAAACACCTCTCTCTCTCTCTCTCTCTCTCTCACATGTACATATAAACATGGCATTAATCATGTACGTGGTTATGTAGGCGAACATAGGAGTATATATGTCTTAACAGACACAAGTATAATAGGCGCATTTTTATGATTTGAACTTGGGCATGTAAATGAGGTTTGCTGTGGTAAATTATTGAAAAGTTGTTCAGTTTGTGATGTCAGACACCTAAAGAGACTTGTCTTAAAAAGTGACAGTGACCCAGTATTTGGTAATACTTGAAGGAAAAGCTAGGCTCTCCGCAGATCAACTTCTTTTATTTCATAATAAACCTTTACTAATCTCCCTTAAGCATAAATCTTCGTCGCACTGAAAAAGTCGCTGTGACACAGCACTATCGGCAGTTGAGAAGCATGTCAACGATCAATAACCACCCGTGGTGACCCTACCTCTTCCTCTCAGCACCCCTGTCTCTTTATTGTTATGGTCTAGCCTCTCTGTGATCTACGATGCGCTGACACAAAACTGCCGATGCGCCAGTGGATGTGCTGTCATGCCTTTCACAAACTTTTGCATTACCCATGTTCCATATGAAGGAGGGGAGTAAAGTATTTTTCGTGTGTCAGAAAATATACGGTCATCAAGTTCAAGTTTTATGGATTTTTTTTTTTCGTAATGGAAAAAGAAGAAGAAGAAGAAGAAGAAAAAAAAAAAAAACCAAGGAGTCAGATTTTATGTAGGGGCGGTAAGGTGCAATAGCTGTGTCTCATTTGCGGTTAGTCACCCAGGCTGCTCGGGCAAAATCTAGATCCTTGATATGAGAACTTCGAGTCTAACGGAAACAAGAAATAACAAATCTAATAACTGAAACCTAATTATAGATTTTGGTTTTCATAATGCACAAAAACTGTTAAGCTGTGTCTCACGATTTTGTTTAAAGTTTTTCAATTTTCAAACATTTTCAGTTTTTGATTTGTTTCGTTTGTTTGTTTGTTTTCGATTGAGTGAAATCCTGTAGAAAGTCTTTGTTGACCATGGTATGCCTTCACCTACCCTGAAAAGCGTCAGTGGCGGTCTACCATCCCGGAAAATGAGGAAAAGCCAAACGCTGGCACCCTGTATACTTTACAGATGAGAATATTAATTTTACAGTGGAACCAAGGTCTGGTTAACTGAAGGAGCACGGTAATTAGGCCTGTGATGGATACTTTTCTTCTTCTTTTTTTTTATTTTTTTTTTTAGGAGATTTACTGTAGCGGTAGGGGTGGTGGGGGGGGGGGGGGTAGGGGAGGGGGGATGTCATAATAGGTGAGAAATTTCCCGCGCAGACGATTACGTAAAACAATGGTTCGGACAAATCAATGACGACGAGATCTGTGTTTAACGAGAACAGAACGCATTCCGCACATACCAGCTGGTCCTTCCGTAATGTTGACCAGCAGGCGCGTAGGAAGATGCTGAGAGGAAGGGGTCCCACTAAGTCGGGTGAGCCATACGGCCGGGGTGAAGAGGCGGGGGTGTGTGTGTGTGTGTGTGTGTGTGTGTGTGTGTGTGTTGACTGCCAAGGATTGTGTCCTGCGACAGCAGAGCAGGGGGGCCCCACCACTGGTGGGCCCCCTCTCCTCTTATCAAAAGCAAGGGGGGCCCAAAGATATTCGGGCCCCCCTTCCAAACATCGAACGGGGGCCTGGGCCCCCAGGGCCCCCGTGGTTCCTACGCCCCTGCACCATTGTCCCGTTAAAACTCTCCGTCCTACGTCCTTATCTCGAGTAGAACGTTGACGCTAGAGTCTGGAGCCTCTGAAGGGACCTGATGGCATTTTGTCCGGTTGCGTGCCCCGTGCGTGCATTCTGCGATGACAGAACCATGCAGTAGTACTATTCTTCTGTTTAGCTAATGTTTGTAAGATACAGTCTCTCTCTCTCTCTCTCTCTCTCTCTCTCTCTCTCTCTCTCATTCTCTCTCTCTCTCGTGGTTTAGCAACGGCAAGTTCGAACATGGTAGTTTCTGCCAAAACTTTTACCTTTGGAAATAAAGATTATTGACATTGTCATTCTCTCTCTCTCTCTCTCTCTCTCTCTCTCTCTCTCCCCCTCTCTCTCTCTCTCTGATTCTCGTGCTTTAGCAACGGCAATTTCGAACATGGTAGTTTCTGCCAAAACTTTTACCGTTGGAAATAAAGATTATTGACATTGTCATTGCTAATGTTAAGCCTATTCAAATGCAACCCAATGCAGTAAAGCAACGGGAGAACTGCCGGTAAGTCCCTCTAACTTTTATCCGTGACGAATCCCAGAGCGCGGCTCCATTACAGCGAGAAGTCATCTCCGTAGCGATGATCGAGAACTAACAAGCTCCGCTCCAATTTTCCTGCGACCCCCAGCCTGCGAGGTTGGCGGGCAACATTCGTATCATCATAGCCTCCTGCCACTTGACACGGGAACAGGGTCTCCGGCAGACAGGTAAAGCAAGCCAGGCATTAGCGCTATCACCAGCATTTGTCAACCTTCCCGACTCCGGGGCCTGCAAATGGCTTTTCGCGCGGCTCATCCGTCTTTTGCGTTTTATTATACTCGCTAGCTTGCTGCGCACCTCGTTTTTAGGCCCGAAAAACTGAGAAAGAGAAAAATAAAATAAAATGAAATGGAAATCTTGCAAAAGGGCTAGGGGGAGTAACTCTGTGACACGAGAGCGCAGGTTGGCCCTTGGTGTCAGTTTTAGGCCCGAAAAATTAAAATCAAATCAAATCAAATCAAATCAAATAAAACGTATGAATCTTGCAAAAGGGCTAGGGGGAGTAACTCTGTGACACGAGAGCGCAGGTTGGCCCTTGGTGTCAGTTTTAGGCCCGAAAAATTAAAATCAAATCAAATCAAATCAAATCAAATAAAACGTATGAATCTTGCAAAAGGGCTAGGGGGAGTAACTCTGTGACACGAGAGCGCAGGTTGGCCCTTGGTGTCAGTTTTAGGCCCGAAAAATTAAAATCAAATCAAATCAAATCAAATCAAATAAAACGTATGAATCTTGCAAAAGGGCTAGGGGGAGTAACTCTGTGACACGAGAGCGCAGGTTGGCCCTTGGTGTCAGTTTTAGGTCCGAAAAATTAAAATCAAATCAAATCAAATAAAATAAAACGTATGAAACTTGCAAAAGGGCTAGGGGGAGTAACTCGTCGACAGGAGAGCGAGGGTTGTCCCTTGATGCTAGTTTTTCTTCGACTTCGTTTCCAGCTTGGGCAAATATGGTAGAGAACAGTTACAACAACAACAATAACAATAATAATAATAATAATAATAGGACCGAGGCAATAAAATAAGGAAAGAGTGGAAACGGGGTATTTTTGTTGTTGCCTTACCGGTGTCTAACTGGCAAGTTGTGGGAGAACAAGAAAAATGGTAGTTTTCGTTTCTGGCCTCCCGTGGCCTCATTTTTGAGTGTTATATATGTCAGTGTAAAGTTGCGGAGTGAGTAATAAAGCGGAAAACAAATGGTGCCATTGTGCTGTAACTCTGAAATAACCAAGTTGTCTCAGCGAGCTAGGGTGGGCAGAAACGGTTCGCGTTTATCATGTAGATTGTACAGGGCGTATATATATATAGCGTTTACGGTTCTTTTGCAGAGGAATGAGTATTGAGGGTTGAAAGCCGCGCAGTCATAGCCACGTTGGACACACCGGTTCTCACTTGAACACCGAAGTTAAGCAACGCTGGGCCCGGTTAGTACTTGGATGGGTGACCGTCTGGGTATAGGCCGGGTGCTGCCGGCTGGCCCCGGTCCGGGCAAGAATTTGGTGTGAGATTTGTCCTCACTAAATCGAGTCAAAATCATGTGCAGATTCGCTTTCGGTGCCTGTTTCGGCCCGTGTACACACGCATGCACGTGCCATCAAGTGTGCATGATAAAGATCCCAGTTCCACCATTCGAGAAAGAGTAGGCCGAAATGGCCGGTGGGTTGGAAACACAAACACACGTATGCAGAAAAAAAAAGAAAGAAAAAAGATAGGGTGGCGACGGTACATGGCGACGCGCTTCCCCCGGGGACGCAGCCCGCATTTCCCCTACTACGGTAGTGGGACGAAGAAGAATTCCAATCCAATCCAGTCCAGTCCAGTCCAGTCCAAACCAATCCAATCCAATCCAATCCAAAAGATACAAGCATCTACATTAAAATCAGGTTCACATTATCAGGTAAACATTCACTGATGGGCTTGAGAGAGAGAGAGAGAGAGAGAGAGAGAGAAATTCTGAAAGCATCCTGGTTCTGAGACGTGTGTATGTGTTTGGTACAAAATTGTTCGTGTGCAAAATATATCACTTTGTGATGCTTTGGCCTTGGTATCAGCCATTGTAGAGAGAAAGAAGAAAGGCATGCGATAAATCAAAGGTGTGACCAGTCTAACCTTTCCTACAACAATTATCATTTGTCATTCTGTGAAAATGATGGATTCTGCAGGGGGCTTTCAGTGCAAGTTTATTCCTGTCTGTGAATGAAAAAAAATTTCCGTACTTGTTTTAGTCAGTTTTCGAACTTCCGCATTTGAGCAAACTTCAAAGGTGTCGCCGTCGAGTTGGGGACTTAGGAGATAGCACATTGTAGATATTAAACGGGCATTCAACCTGTCGAATGGGATCAGAGTGTTGGCGTCGGCGTGAAGAAATACGTCAAACTGCACACTTGCTCAGTCTCTTTGGCACCTGTACATGACAGCTGTCTCGCTGTCTCTGTCTCTGTGGTGATACAAGTTCTGCAAAAATAACTCAATCCATTAATATGGCCTAATACACTAATCAGTAACACGTCAAAGTCTCTGACTCTATGTCTGTCTGTATGTCTGCCTGTTTGTCTGCCTGTCTGCCGGTCTTTTGTATGTCTGCTCGCCTCTCTGTCTGTCTGTCTGTCTCTCTCTCTCTCTCTCTCTCTCTCTCACACACACACACACACACACACACACACACACACACACACACACACACACACAGAGTCGCTCTCTTTTGTAGCTTTAGTAACGGCAAGAATGAAAATTGGACTGCTTTACCAACGTCTTTTACTGTTGTCAAATAGGTTCATAAACGTCTTTTACTGTTGTCAAATAGGTTCATAGTCTCTCTCTCTCTCTCTCTCCATCCCCCGAGTGGAGCTAGGATAGCCGAATGGTAAAGCGTTTGACTTTCAATGCTAGGGTCGTGAGTTCGAATCCCGACTGGATCCAAATATTTGTGCTGGCGTTTTTCTCTTTGTCCCGTCTTTGATATCACCCGAACATAGTGTGAATAGACGTTAAACCCTGAAACACCTACCCCCCCCCCCCCCCCCCCCCCAAAAAAAAAACAAAACAACAACAACAAAAAAAAAACAAAAAAAAACCCCCACAAACAAAAAAACAAACAAACAAACAAAAAAAAAAACAAAAACAGAAACCACCAACAACAACAAACACCCCCCCCCAAACAACAACAACAACCCCCAAAAAACCCAACAAAACAACAACAACAAAGAAACAAACAAACAAAAAACCCCAAAACACAAAAAACAAACAAACAAACACCGCCCCCCCCCCCCCCCCCGGAAAAAAACAACAGCAACAACAACAAACAAAGACAAACCAACAACAACAAACAAACAAACAAACAAACAAACAAACATAAAGTAAATAATAAATAAATACAATACAGAAGAAGAAACGTGAAGGTGCGGGTGCATGTTAGTGCGCATGCTGCTAAGTGCAGTGCAAACCGTTTTATCCTTCAGTCCGACAACTGTTCGTCGCGAGAAGGTCGGTAGACAGTGCGCATGAACAAATTAGCGAACTGATGCCGATTCCTTTCGAGAACGGTTCCCTCATGCATGCTCATTAACATTCCTTTCAGTTATCCACCCCCTCCCCCCTCCCCTCTCCCGACCCTTTCCTACGTACACTTCTCTGCCCACATCACTCTGTCCTTGTCCTCAAGCCCACTTTCAACGTGAGTACCGCACAGGTAAGCCACCGTGAATGCAGATGACACGACAATGCAATTTAAAGAAGAAGGGAAAAAAACAAAAACCCAACCAAACAAACAAAACAAAGATACCTCTTCCAACGATGCATAATTTGGAGCGAAGTTCTAAGTGTAGCTTGAGCACTTTACGAGTACGAGTGTGATCCCTTTTTTCCAGTTTTCTGTTTTATATTGAGTTGTTTGTTTCGTCGGTACTTATTTTTCTGTCTTGTATTTATCGGTATGTTTAAATAGTTATTACAGGAGCACACCCCTACATGGTCCAACCCTTGTCGTGGGGTAGTGGCTTGTGTACCCCAATGACCCAGAGAGCTACGCCAGCGGGAGCACATGCTCCTGGCAGGGTCACCCAAGCTGGAAAGGTCGAAGGGTAGAGGTCAGACGAATGTGGACCACCTCTCCAAGAGGCTAAACGGGTTTGCGTAGGGTTAACAGCCCTACCTGTAAAAAAACATAACGTTACAGAAGCATCGACAGCAACAAACCAAAACATTCACCTGGGCAAGGAAGGGTCTCCATCCCGGAGACCTATGACGCATTGCAGTGAAAGCCGAAAGGAAGCTGCAAGGCCGACCCCCCTTCTAACACCCAGGACAACGACGAGAGTAGCCACATGGAACATCAGGACAATGTATGAAGTAGGAAGGACCATACAAGTAGCAAGAGAGATGAAGAACTACAAGATAGGAGTACTGGGACTGAGTGAGACAAGGTGGCTACAGACAGGACAGCTGAGATTTTCATCGGGAGAGCAATTGCTGTACTCGGGACACACAGAGGATGGAGCCCCCCACACTGAGGGCGTGGCCCTGATGCTGGCACCGGAGGCACAGCGGGCACTCATCGGCTGGGAACCTGTCAACTCCCGCATCATCACAGCCAAATTCATCACCAAGAAGAAAGACATCAAGCTAAACATCATCCAGTGCTACGCTCCCACCAATGATGCGGAAGAGGAGAAAAAAGATGACTTCTACCAACAACTGCAGACAGTGATAGATAGAGGAGGAGCCAAGGACATGACCATACTGATGGGAGACTTCAACGCCAAGATTGGATCAGACAACACAGGCTATGAGAACACCATGGGAACACACGGACTGGGACAGATGAACGAAAATGGCGAGCGCTTTGCAGACTTTTGTGCCCTGAACCAGCTAGTGATAGGAGGCAGCATCTTCCCACACAAGCGCATCCACAAGGCCACATGGAGATCGCCGGACCATGTCACGGAGAACCAGATTGATCACATCTGCATCAGCCGGAAGTTCAGGAGATCGTGGCGAGATGTGCGCGTGATGAGGGGTGCCGATGTATCATCAGACCACCACCTTCTTGCAACAACACTGAGACTTCGCCTTAAGAGACACACCAACGCCAACAACACACGGACCAGGTACAACGTTGGCCTACTCAGGAACACAGAGACACAAGCAGCATTCCGGATCAGCCTTTCCAACAGGTTCCAGCCACTGCAAGACCTGATAGAAGACAGTGGAATGGATATCGAGACACAGTGGGAACACAGCAAGAAACTCTGGCACGACACATGCGAAGAGGTCCTTGGCAAGAGAAAGACCCAACACAAGGAATGGATCTCTGCTGATACCATCCAGAAGCTGGAAGTTAGGAAAAAGAAGAAAACTGCACTGAACACGAGCCGAACAAGAAGAGCTAAGGCAAAGGCACAGGAAGAATACACAGCAGCTGACAGAGAAGTGAAGAGGAGCACCAGAAAGGACAAGAGGGACTACATTGACAACCTGGCCAATCAAGCAGAGGAAGCAGCCGGACAAGGGAACCTAAAAGACCTGTACCAGGTGACCAAGAAGCTCGCGGGCAAATTTCAGCAGACAGACAAACCAGTGAAGGACAAGAACAGGCATCCACTGACAACAACTGAGGAACAGCTGAAGCGATGGGCGGAACACTTCAGGGAGCTGTTAAATCGCCCCATCCCTGAAACACCACCAGACATCCCGCCAGCTGAGACAGAACTACCCATCAACTGCGACAAGCCCTCTAAGGCGGAGATCAGGAAAGCCATCATGACACTGAGAAATGGGAAAGCTGCAGGGCCGGACGAGATACCAGCAGAAGCCATCAAAGCAGACACAGAGACAGCCGTCAACATGCTGCACAGCCTACTCAGCAAGATCTGGGAGAAGGAAGAGGTGCCAGCCCAGTGGAAAGAAGGGATCGTCATCAAGCTGCCAAAGAAAGGGGACCTCAGGGACTGCAGCAACTACCGAGGGATCATGCTCCTGTCAGTGCCAGGCAAGGTTCTCAACAGAATTCTACTGGAGAGGATGAGAGAGGCAGTCGACCCTATGCTCCGAGACCAGCAGGCGGGCTTTCGCAGGAACAGGTCCTGCGCTGACCAGATTGCCAGCCTACGCATCATCGTTGAGCAGTCACTGGAGTGGAACTCCCCCCTCTACATCAACTTCATAGACTATGAGAAGGCCTTCGACAGTGTAGACAGAGAGGCGCTGTGGAAGCTGCTAAGGCACTATGGAGTTCCTGGGAAGATCATCTCCCTGATCCAGTGCACCTACAAAGACATGAGCTGCAGGATTGCCCATGCCGGCCAGTTGTCAGAAAGCTTCGAGGTGAAGACCGGAGTCCGCCAGGGATGCCTGTTGTCCCCGTTCCTCTTCCTCCTGGTCATCGACTGGATCATGAAGACCACCACAACAGGCAGGAAAAACGGGATACAGTGGACACTCTGGACGCAGCTGGATGACCTCGACTTTGCGGACGACCTGGCGCTCCTGTCTCACAGCCACAGCCAGATGCAGGACAAGACTACGTGCCTGGAAGCCACATCAGCCGGAACAGGGCTCAAGATCAACAGGAGGAAAACCGAGCTGATGAAGATCAACACCACTGCCAACACACCAGTCACAGTCGGTGGAGAGCCCATCAGGGAGGTAGAGTCCTTTGTTTACCTGGGAAGTGTGGTTGATGGACAGGGAGGCACAGACCGAGACGTCACAGCCAGAATCGGCAAGGCAAGAGCAGCAATGGTCATGCTGAAGAACATCTGGGCATCCAAAGTTGTCAGCATAAGAACCAAACTTCGCATCTTCAACTCCAACGTGAAGTCAGTTCTGCTCTACGGATGCGAAACATGGAGGACAACGAGGACGATGCAGCAGAAGATCCAGACATTTCTCAACACCTGTCTGAGGCGCATCTTCAACATCCGTTGGCCAGAGAAGATCCGTAACGAAGAGCTGTGGGAGCGAGCAGGGCAGGAACCAGCGGCCAAGCAGATCCTGCGGAGGAAGTGGGGCTGGATTGGACACACCCTCAGGAAGCCAGCATCCAGCACCACACGCCAAGCCCTGACATGGAACCCACAGGGGAAAAGGAAGAGAGGCCGGCCTCGCAACAGCTGGAGGCGGGACACTGAGGCAGAGTTATATAAGCAGGGGACCAACTGGACTGGAGTGGCAAGAATAGCCCAGAACAGAGTGCGATGGCGAAGGGTTGTCGATGGCCTATGCTCCACGTGGAGCCAGGGGCCTAAGTAAGTAAGTAAGTACAGGAGCACACACACACACACACACACACACACACACACACACACACACACACACACACACAGAGGGAGAGAGAGAGAGAGAGAGAGAGAGATGATGATGATGATGATGATGATTTCAGGTAGAGTTGTTAGGCACTGGAAGGCCTGTCTTACACACTGAGAGAGAGAGAGAGAGAGAGAGAGAGAGAGAGAGAGTCCAGTCACGGCTTAAGAGATAACAGTGTCTCAGTTCACCGTCGTTTAACACTTAGGGAAATAAAATGCTTGTTCTGTGTGAGTTAAAGCCTCAAGCGTACGCCTACATTGCTGAAAACAACACCATCAACAACACATTTTAGTCGTCTTAATGTAGACATTAAATTAATGTCTTGCAGACGGTCACGTCAATCCACGCATTGCAGTTTTGCAAAGATTGTTTTTGACCTCAAACGCACTCCGACATAGGTTAAAAATGCAGTTTATTGTCATCATAGTTTAGACGTTAAACTTTCGCGAACCGTCACTGACACACATCGATCAAAACACTTCAGTTTATGGAGTTACAAAATGATCAGATCCTAATGTGACTGTCGTGTCGAAACCGGCCAAGCACGAATGACGCCTTTTCCCCAAGGCTACGCGACTACCAAGCCATTACGCGATGCTCAGTAACAGAGCTGTCTGCATCCGGATTAACTGTCTTGTCATGATGAATTGCCTGTCCGGGTACTCGTGCACTCAAAAACGACACAATGTTAAGGGAGAGCATTCTCGTCTTTGATACTTTTTAAAATAGAAATGAAAACTCCCGCCGCGGTTTGAATAGTTATAAACATATTTTAACTCTTTGACGACGGAGCGCAATTTCTGACACACGATTTCCTATAGGAAATCGTGTGTCAGAAATTGCGCTCCGTCGTCAAAGAGTTAAAAAATCTAGTTCCCAGGAATTCCATCAATGTGATCAGTAACTGACAGCTTCGATCAATGTGCTAACTGACACCTTCAACACTTCAAGATGAAACGTTTGAAAGTTAGTGAGGTTACCTCCGTTACCACACGCTTTATTAGTCACAGACTGATCTCTTGTTCCAGTGACTGTTTTAACATTTTCTCAGTATTGCTGCAACAGGGCTGATCTTACAGGTCAGAAAATCCGAGTCTCTGATTTGCTCAGGTAGCCGGGGTGGCCGAATGGTAGAGCGTTGGACTTCTAATGCTCGGGTCGTGAGTTCGTATCCCGGCTGGGGCCAAATATTTGTGCTGGCTTTTTGATCGTTGCCCCGTCTTTGATATCACCCGTATGTGGTAGAAAAGGACGTTAAACCCCCAAACACCCACCTTCCCACCCGCGCGCCTCGGAGTACATCAGTGTCGAGAGACGAACATTTTGTTACGAAGATTTTAACGTAATTTGCATTAAACTTTTGCGACCGATAACACACAGAAAATAAAGCGTTCATGTGGACTCACATTCCATTTCGGTCGGGATTTCTATTACATGCCTGTACTGAAATGGAACAAGCAAAACTTGCAACGGTGTACACGTTACACGCGATGTGTAAGCAACGTTGCTTTATGCTGGCTACACGTTACACGCGATGTGTAAGCAACGTTGCTTTATGCTGGCTACACGTTACACGCGATGTGTAAGCAACGTTGCTTTATGCTGGCTACACGTTACACGCGATGTGTAAGCAACGTTGCTTTATGCTGGCTACACGTTACACGCGATGTGTAAGCAACGTTGCTTTATGCTGGCTAGACGTTTAATCCCGCCACCCACTTTGAATCAAGAATACAACTAAACACCTTCGGGGCTAAACCGAAAAAAAGAACGTGCTTTTTGGTGTACAGCAAAAGCGAGGGACAGTGCGCAGGCTTACTTAGTTCTGAGTTATGAAACTTGCGAATGTCGGAGAGTTGAAAAGACAAAGAATCGCTACAGGACAAGCCAGAATCACAGGAAACCGTTTGCACGTGCAATGCTCTCTCTCTGTCTCTCTCTCTCTCTCTAACCATTTCAAGACTGGGGTTGTTTTCCTTGTTCACTTTCGGTTTCTCTGTTCTGAAATTCATCCGTGTTTTTCTTGCCATGTGATCTAGAAGGAAACATGTAGCGCAGGTATTTTTGGCACTCCACACACAACCGTAGGCTACGTAGATCGCACGTCCGTAGGAAACGCGTAAACAAGCTCACTGAAAGTGAATCCGCTGCGAAAGCAAACAGCGACGTTTCAAAAAGATAAAACCCAAACAGAAGTTTAAAAGTCTGTCGCGAAGACGTGCGTGTGTAGGTTTGTGGATAAAAACCTATAGCAGCAATTAGCCGTTTCCTTGCTTAGAGGCATGATCCGATGCCGTTTTGGACAGCGAAAGTTACGGGAGAGCATTGCAACATGGTGATGAGTGAGTCACTTTGAACTGAGGTTTTAACCTGCCTCAGTTCTTACCCAGTTTCTCATACTCCTATTCCTCCTCCTCAAACGGGTAATGAACTGTGTGAGTGCATTACAGAGGTCAAGTTATGTCCACAATGATGGTGTCGTCGGGAAGTTAATGCTTCAGAAAGCTTTATCGTTACATACAGCGCCTCCAGTTGAACGCGCGCTGCTCACTATCGTGGAAATATGAGGATCACTACGGAGGTCATGTCAAAGGATGGCATCGCCAAGCAACTGATTAATGTTTCAGAAAACTTCATCACTATTACAACGCCTCAACACATACTGCTAACGCTCGTGGAAACGAGTTTTGTCGGGGAGGGTTAAGCAAACTGGCCGTAGGGTCCCCTTCCGGAAATAAGAACTGCATCTGTCCGCGTCGCCTGAGTTGCTTTGTGTCTCACCATTACAATTACAGGATATCTCTGTCACAATATTTGTGGTTGGCCACAGTCACAAAACCCAGTGGCGACTTTGCTTCACCATAGTCTTTGGAAGCCGGAACAGTCCAGTGCCAGTGCGTTGGACTTTCAATGGTCCCGGCTGGGGCCAAATATTTGTGCTGGTCTTTTCTCGTTGCCATTTGATTCGAAAATTGACATTAAATCCTCAAACATCCACCCATCATAGTCTCCCCTCCCGCCGACTCTATGGTACAGTGTACGATGCAGGGTCTGGTCGACGGTCACACTGCTAAACATCGTTGGAGCGAAGAGTCAGTCCTAACATTGTGATCACGGCGTGGCGGAAGCATCATTGTGAATCATCAAGCATCATTGCGTGGTATGCGTGTCATGTGGTAGATTTCAGCCTAGTATTCTGTTTGTTGCAGGTGGTGAAGCAGCAAGTGAACACGACCTGCAAGTGTCACGGCGTTTCCGGCTCCTGTACCGTCAAGACCTGCTGGCTGCAGTTGGCTCCCTTCCATTCCGTTGGCAACATTCTCAAGCGCAAGTACGAGAACTCCGTGCAGGCCTTCTCCCACACGAACAAGGCCACAGGCAAGACCCAGCTAGCCAAGCAACGCGTGAACGGGGCGGGGAACGGACTGCTGACCCCAGGAGGCCTGACCTCCCTGAGGCGAGGGGAGCTCGTGTACATGGAAGAGTCGCCCAGCTTCTGCAAGAGGAGCCGCTACTCGCCGGGCACCCGCGGCAGGGTGTGTTCCAAGGACGGCAGCTGCGAGTCTATCTGCTGCGGGAGGGGCTACAACGTTCAGCGTCGCCAGGTGAAGCGGGCGTGTCACTGTGAGGTCATATGGTGTTGCAAGGTCAAGTGCAAGGAGTGTACTGAGGAGGAGGAGATCTATATGTGTAAATGAGGGAAGTGTATGGGGAAAACAAGGGGACAACCGCATCAGGAGGAGACGTGAAGTGGTGACGACGAGACTGACCCGAGTGCTAAAAGTTCAAAGAATTTGTTGTGTTTTGGTTGTTGCTGGTGCTGTTTAAGTTTCTCCGAAAGATTCAGACTGATTTCCTTCTGCGTGGTATGCGTGTCATGTGGTATTGTCCAAAGAGGTCATTGGTCTGTCGTTCATCTGGCACGAGGATCGTTTAAAATTTTGACGTCATAGCTACTTCCAGTCCCTATTTTCAAGGATCACACAATCGTGAAGTGAAAACGACAAAACCAGCTTTTAAAAAACTAAATTTCGGATACAAATCTCCATTGTTTTCCCCGAATAATCATCTTAGGTATTAGTTGTTACTCGTCACACGATTGAATTCAGATGTGAGCGTTGGAAAACGGGACTAGAGGTAGCTTTGTTACAGACCTGTTTTTAGGCGATTCGCATCAGCTGCAACGAGTGTGAGATTGTGGGTTTGGCCCTGCTGAATGCATGATTTAATTCGGCGATTCCATGAGGTGAGACTGAGAGTACCATAACTGCTGGACACGCTTGAATTTTACTGAAGGGAT
>JACVVK020000006.1:3407500-3437500 GCA_018292915.2 Batillaria attramentaria | reverse complement strand
ACAATAATACAATCATACAACCATAAATAGAGGTTCTCAAGTTAAAAGACGAAAAAAAAAAGTTTACTATAGATTCAAAATGCTTCTCTGAACACATTACTCTTTACACAACTTGTTGCTATTTGCTGTTTGTTTGTTTATTCTCACTGTGTGTTTGAAATATAATTATGCAAATTCTAGCATTTTGACAAATCACCAAAACACAGTTACACAAAATATTTGGTTGGGTAAGTCTTTGCGCCATCCTTGTTTACCAGAGAGAGAGAGAGAGAGAGAGAGAGAGAGAGATCACTCTGTCTCGAACGAAGAACGATGGTCCGGTGACTTGCGACGGTTGCTTCCCTTGGATCGAAAACTGTCGGGCACTTCTTCCAAACGCCGAGTTTGTGCACCGGCCGGGCTGCTGTAATCAAAGTTCACCCACTATACATTTAAAGTGGTTCTTGTTTTGCTTGTTGCCTGATTTCTTTCTTTGCCACCTCAGTCATTAATTACTCATGTGGTTGTCTGGGTTTTGTTTTGTTAGGTTAGAGTACTTATAATATACATGTACAATTTTGAGTTACTGTAAGCAGGATAAAGTGGGCACGGTGACAGTACGTTACCTGACCTACGTAATTACACAGCGTAACAGAAAGTGATACAGGCAACGCAAGGGGAGGGAAACGTGAAGTCAAAGGATCGCCTTGATCCCTGTGATCCGCAGTACATAGTGTCATTCTAACATTTACAACCGCCAAATCGACATGAACAAGATAACGCAATAAACAAAACAAAAAAACAAAACGTCAAAAAATAAAAATAAAATAAAACAACAACTCAGCAAACAAGCCAAAAACCAAACACAAACAAGCCAAAAACCAAAGCAAACCAAACCAAAGCAAACCGAACCAAATCCCAAAGCCACAAAACAAAACAAAACATCATCCACGACGCCCGTGTCCAGTTTTGCTAGAAGTCATTGCGACTCTCAGTCATTCACTCCCCAAAAGTGATCTACCCACAGCTCAGCCCATGTCCAGTTCTGCTAGGAGTCACTGCGACTCTTAGTCATTCACTCCCAACATGTGATCTACCCACAACTCAGCGACTTCAAGTTCAACCAGCAAGGCGTGATCAACAACTAACCCTAACTCCTGTCCCGCCCCCACCCCACCCCCTCCTTCCCCTGCTGTCGTGGGAACTGACGCAGCCTACAAATCTGGTTCACACGAAACAAGTTCCTACATTGATTAGACGTTGAGAGGAAGACGGCTATAAAAGTTCGGGTGGGTGTCCATGGGGACAAGACGCAACCAGGCGCCACGTCAGCAGCAAGTGCGTGTTAATTGTCTCCGACACAAAAGAGCAAGGAAAAGGGAGACTAGTTTACAGCGTGAGAAGGTCCGATCCAGTTAGCGCACCAATTTGTGGCGAATGTTTTGAAGGTAACACCTTAATACCCTGGGGGACATTTGTCAAGTACTTCACGTGGCAGTGCGTGGTCCAGGTTAGTTATATCTGGCTGGCTCCCCCAGCGCAATTTTGAAGCCAAGTGTTAGTACTTTTGCTGACAATGAAATTGGGACACACAGGTGCAACTACGACTTATCCTTCGGCATTTGATTAGAGTCTGACACACTCTCTTAAACTGGATTGACTGTCACAATGTCGAAAAGTTGTCTAAACATAGATATAAATGGGGTCCACGTACGTTTATGGTCTGACAAACACTGAGAAAGTTATGGGGCGAGGAGATTCATGAAGTTCGCAGTTTCTTACGTTTTGCCGTCGGTCCTGAGCAATAACATAAGCATACTGATAGAAAGAAAATACACAAATTACGCACTTCCTCCCCCCCCCCCCCCCCAAAAAAAAAAAAAAAAGAAAAAAACCCAAAAAAACAAACAAACAAAAAAAAAAAAAAAACCAAAACCAAAACAAAACAAAACAAAACAAAACAAAACAAACCACCATCACACCATCGCCACCACCACCACCAACAAAACAGAAGAAAAACAGAAAAAAAACCCAAAGGCAAGCAAACAAACAAACAAACAAAACCTAAACAAACAAGAAAAAAATCATGGAAACACCCACGCAAACACGCACGCACACACACACACACACACACACACACACACACACACACACACACACACACACACACACACACACACACACACACACACACACACACACACACGTTACACTGTCAATGCACTTTCACACACCTTACGCCTCAAAATGATTCCCAAGATAACCCTCCCCCTACGATAAATTACTGTCTGGGTAACTACGAGGTCCCCCGATATATTTCACTTCGTATATTGTACACCAGTAAATCGGACTTTCTAATAAACACTTGTCAGAGAGAAATGTTTTGATGTCTTTTTGTCCAAGTTTCTATACCTCGCTGATCGCGACGAAAACGGTCGACTCGGCTGATTTACGCGCTGCTGTTTAATCGACTTTCCACTTTGCCTTATGAACTGTGGGCACGGCAGTCGGTTCATAGGGAACTTGTATTTAGGGCAACAAAAAGTGTTGTCCACAACTGAAAGGGCAAAGTTTATTAGGTGTGTAGTCGGTCACAGCTGATACAAAATTCCCGTCAAGACAAAAATGACTCGTGAGAGAATTTTTCCTTCGATGAGACTAGACATTTTTGTCTTTTTCAGTTTGACTTTTCCTTGCAGGATTTCCGGAGGTAACCAGTAAGTTTGTTTGACTAGGTTTTACTAGATTTACACTTTAGACGAAGCAGTGACGTTAAAGTTGTTTTACATGTATTTGTGCAAATCTTAAAACAAAATAGTTAAACGTTTACTTCCATAGCTTTCTGTTCTTCAGGAACATTCGGGAAAGGACAGTGATGACTGACGGGAATTTATGAAACTTCTCATTTTTTAAGAGTTTACTGTGGAGTTTTGTTTGTTTGTTCTTCTTAAATACACACCCCATTCCTGTTTCTGGATCACGATATCACATTATTGAGGAATAGGATGGATGAAACCTGTAGAGGAATATATGTGGTTAAGAAGGGGTTCAAACAGACAGTCAGTTTTAGCCTTTTGAGTACGAGAGAGAGAGAGAGAGAGAGAGAGAGAGAGAGAGAGAGAGAGAGAGAGAGAATTGAAATCTCAATGTTTGTCCTCTCTGACATCCTAAATCTAACTACATGAGAACTGTCAGTATCGCACAACTTTCTGTTTACTTCAGACCCGAACAGAAAAAGCCGTTTTGAATCAGGTGCATGTCTTCTGGACACATATCACTGACTGATAACAGTTCATCCATTTCAGACAAGACAAGTAATCTTGCAGTAGAGCCACGAGATCATGCTAGCAACCTCAAAGAATTATTCAATTAAAATTAGAACAAAATCAGCTATATTAGTTCTGCAGGGCACAAAGATATGAACGAGTTTTTCGTTAGTATTTTGACTTCTTTATACATAATGTTACCGTATCTGTTTAACAAGGAACACACAAAATACTATACAATATTATCAGTTGAAATCTGTATTTTTGCATTTCGTTGGGATCAGTCTCAACATTCAATTCATCGAAACAAAGTCGACCATTATTACTAAAGTAACTCGCGAGTTTATTTGTTTGTTTGTTTGTTTTGTTTATTCAATTAATTACTTATTCATTTTGGGGGAGGAGCATTCTGCTTTGATACTTCAAGCTGAGCGTTGTTTGAAATACAAGACTAAATCTCAGCCGAGAAATATAATCTGAAAAGGAGAAACCTTGTCAACCACCACACTACAGTTAGTCGGCTCGTTGCTGTTGTAACGTCTTGTTCCACCATATACATGTTATATCAAAGACGGGGAGATGATGAAAATGCCAGCACAAAGTGTTGGCTCACAGCTGGCATTCGAACTCACGCGCGCGCGCGCACACACACACACACACACACACACACACACACACACACACACACACACACACACACACACACACAAAATAATCGAGCTCGTTCCATAACCGCAGTTAGACTTCCGAAACGCGCCCATGTAGATGACTAACACCTTCATCGACTTTACGACACTCACACTTCTCACTTCCGGCAAATGACGTGGACCACGTGACCAGGGTCCACGACATCAGGTTACCCCCCTTGTCTCGGACGAATCGAGGTTACCCCCCTTGTCTCGGATGGGATACGAGGTTACCCCCCTTGTCCCGGAGCTGTCGGCCCAGGGTTGCAGCGCGTCCTCAGATCTCCCTGCTGCCTCTCCAGTCTCTGTTTCATCTCCCTTCGGATGAAAGCCACCGTTGATGACGGCGATAATTGCCTGGCGCGTAATTAAGACTCTCTGATGATAAGAGTAAAACTCTTTTAAGATCAGAGATTTTACGAGGGCCGGGGTTAAAAAACTAAGGTCGTTGGCATAACTTCAACAGATGGGGACTTCAGGGAAGAAGAAAGAAAAGAGGCGGGAAAATCGATTACTGTTACAGGCTACTGATGTAGAACGTTCTCTCTCTCTAGGACGTTATATGCTTGCTAGTTCCCTTTCTAAAAATAAAAAAAAGGAGAATATTGTATTTTCTCTCCCTCTACCCCCCTCCTCTCCACACAGGCTGTTGACTAGTGTGTTGTGCGTGGATGAAAGACAACGGGGGTAGGGGGGGGGCAAACGATTGCCATTTCTCGCTTGGGACACCACCGACATTACTGTTGGCGGCTCATCAAAGAGGTTGCCTCCTATCTTCTTGGCCAGAGCGGGCGACTTCAAAGAAAATCATGCGGTTTAAATGCAAACACTTGTGTAAAGCTCGGGGCGATATACAGTCCGCGACTACTCATTCGACAACATTATGAACATTTGCATGTCCAGATCTTATGCATAGAAAACACAGTTCGCGTCAAAGACGACAGTGAGAGAGAGAGAGAGAAGAAAACTTGAACACAACAGGGTTACTGGCGTCCTGCTGGAGAATAGTTTTAAAAGGAAAGAAACGCGCCCATTTAGCCGAGGAAGATGTGGTTTCTGTTGAGCAAGAACGTGAAATGGAACCGGACTGTGCTGGCCTGCCTTTGCACTGGACAACAGTGGACTAAGTACTCGACAAGGAATGCCCATGAACCAGATTGCGATTTTGAAGAACCCGTGGTAAGGACTCTTGGTAATTTCATCACGTTGAGCCCTGTGATTTCCAAACAACAAAGGATTACGAAATAAGGTGACGCCAGCACGTGAGAAACCTTCCCGCCTTCGAAACCCACAATGTTTTCATTGAATACAAAACCGTATAATTTTCCACCTTTTTACGGTAATTGAAACTATAGGTTGGATGGTCTACTAATCACGATTTTGGTGTTTACAAAATTCACGTTAGGTCGTTGCAACGCTCTGAATTACCCGGACGAATGCGATTCAGCCAGCAAGGTGTTGATCTCTTCATTAGATGACCCAGATGCGTAAACGGACCTCTGGCTTCTGGCACACAGTGCGTGCGTGGGATGGATGATGAAATGCCGTTCAATCACCGGGCCATGTCGATGAGTATCAAAACCGTGTTTCGTTTGATGCTAATGGTGTGACTCAGAACGGTCGTGCCACTTCACCAGAGGGTTAGACCCCGCTACTAAACTGCACCTCCAAAGACCGATTCAGATGAACAATTTCATTGTCGAAGCTCTTGCTATAATCCGGGATACCAAGGGATAGTACATATTATCTTGTTTGTGTATTCTTAAAAGGCGTTGTTGGCGCTAGGGAGAACGTTTAGAATGTGTGCTAGAGCCTGTTTCTGATAAAACGGTAATGGCGGAATTGGGCTAAGGAAGACATCTGTGTACTGTAGAAAGCATGACTTCATGACCTTCACCTTTAAAACTGTATTCTGGAGTTGTGTTGGCGCTAAGGAGACGGGTCTAGACGTGTGTTAGAGCCTGTTTCTGATAAAACGGTCACTGCGGAATTAGGCTTCGGAAGACTTCTGTGTGCTGTAGGCTGCATAGCTGCACGACCTTAACCTTCAAAAATGTTTTGCAGAACGTTCAGGATGTGTAGTAAAGCCTGCTTCGGTTGAAACGGTTACAGCGGAATCAGGCCTTTGGAGACCTCAGTTTACCGTGGCAATCCTTGCATCACGACCTCCACCTTCAAAAATGTTTTGGAGAACGTTTCGGATGTGTAGCAGAGCCTGCTTCAGGTGAAACGGTTACAGCGGAATCAGGCCTAGGGAGACCTCACTTTACTGTGGCAATCCTTGCTTTACGACCTTCACCTTCTTTCGTGTGTCTTCGAGATGCGCCGTTGCAGCATGTGCGTTACAAACGTTTATGGCTAGTCCCAGAATTATAAGATATTTATTTGACGCTTAACGTGTCAGCATCATGCAGGTTATAACAGGGACAGCTATCCTCACAGAGCGATCCAGATGATAACTGCTGAATCCAGACAGTTTAGTCGGCAACGTTCGATTTTTTCTTTTGAATGTGATGGACGGGTATTATGTACAACATACAAAGCAAATTCACATAGCCTGACGACCCATCGGGTGGCGCGAGGCGGACTGGAACTTGGTAACTCTCGGTTGCAAGCCACGCCAGTGCTGAAGACCGAGCTGTTGGGTTTTTTTCTTCCCAGGGCCGTCTCGTTTACTGTAAAACCTGTTAGAACGTGATTTGTTTTATAATTGTATCCCCTCTTTTTCAAGATTCCAGAACAACAAAATGACTTTTTATCTTATCAGCCTCATACTTCAAACTTTTTAAAAGACACCAAACGGATTTTTGTTTTAAATTAGAGAGGACAATGCTCCTTTTTTTTTTTTAAAAGCCTTGTCCTCTCTTGTATCTGTAGAAAGTGACAAACCCGTTCGAAAACAACAGCAACAACAACAGCAACAAATCAAACCAACCAACCAAACAAACAAACAAACAAACAAACAAACAAACAAACAAACAAACAAACAAACGTAATTTTCACTGCAACTGATAGGGATAAACAACTAGAAGAAACACCAGCTGAAACCTGGGTGTACTGAAAGCAATGAATGAAATGTTTGTACTTCCGCTTGCAGTCAGTTTCGCTTCCTTTCTGATAGGAATTAAGCAAGAACCAACACCAGATAAAACCTGGGCATACTTTACATTTGAAAATCGGTAATAACGCCTAGCTTTTTCATAACAGACTTGTCGGGTCAGTGGAAGAGTAAGACGTAATCCAAGTCAATCTGATTCACTGTTCACTCGTAAGGCTCAATGGTTCTACATGAGAAACGCTCATGCTGGTCGCGGTTGAATTCACAGTCGATCGCTTGGCGACCGTTCGGTTATCGCAGGATCTTACCTAGAAGCTGTGTTCTTTGCTTGACCTGTCTCAGTTTCAACCTCCCCTCAGGGCTTCACCCCCACGAAGGTGGTCACGCTGTGTGACGTAGGAGAACATGAGTGATTATGTACCTGAATTTGTACTTATACCATTCTGACAGTGGACGTCATCGAACACAAGTAATATTGCAGCTAACATTATGAGGCTATTGTTTCACAATCATCTATTCAAATACTATTTTCTTTCATTTTGATTTTTTGTATTCTTGCAATTAAATGATAATTGAAAAAACAAAAACCCAGACAGATCAAATGAAATGAATGGACTGAATTGCTGTGTGAAAACATGAGCGATATGATCATTCAGCTGTTTTAACTTATACGATTCTGGTGGTAGACATCATCGAGGTAAAGTAACGATTCAGCAGACGTTATCAAAATATTGCGCAAATTAACTTATATAAGGACAGTTTCTTCCGTACTGATGTATTGTTCCACATCAATAAATACTGTACTGTACCCTGGCCACTGAAAGAATAGAGAGGGTCTAAAGATAGTTTTGTCGTGTGTTGATGTAAACCTGTTTCCGACGAAGGAATTGTATGAGGAATGAGTGTCCTGTCTATAAAAACCTGTGCAGCATCTTTCATCTCAATATTGACAGCTTTAATTTCAGTGGCAATACTGACATTGTGGCTTCGCTGGACAGGGGGGGAGGGGGTGCGGGAGGGGGTCGGGAGGAGGGCACTAGACTACCGTTATTTATAAACAATGGACATAACCGCCATGGACAGGATAAAAATAGAAGAGTGCTGCGATCGCTATAATCGGCATTTCTTGTTTGAAATTGTTTCATTAGTCAGGGGAGTTGTTTCATTAGTGGTAACATTACTGAGACACCCAGAAATGAGGCTACATCTGCTCTACATAGGCTGACGACCACTTTGCGACAGGTAGATCAAACGTAGATCTTGTACAAACGTACCACGCTGCCGCAGGGATCCTAATTCAGTAACGTCGACCGTAACCCCTACAGATTGTGACAAAGATTGATGTCTGAGAAAATGTGCGATTTCAACTTCACAGGGCATGTTGGTAATTCTGAGGACATTTTTGACGACAATGTGCACTCAGCAACTCGGTTCCCTCCACCCTAGAGTCACTCCCAAGAGCAAGCGACCAGTGGATGTAACAAGAAGGACGGTACAGAGTCCCGGTAGACGTGCACGAGGAATGACTCCCTGAATGAGCCTAGGAGACGACTCATCAAAGTGTTCTGTGGAGTCAAGTGGAACGACGGGATAGGCATGCAGTCATCCGGGTGGATCTACCCGACTAATACGAAATTCGCCGTTCGTCCTCAAATCAATCCGGTACGACTCCGTGTCTGCCGACAAACACAAATTGCCAGTGTTGATGTGAGTGACTGTATTAGCCGGAGACTCCCTCTCTCCCTTTTGGGAGACATCATGAGTTTAGGAGATCCACCCAACCTTCCGACACGGGTGAGTTGGTGGCTTATGCACTCTTTCGGGAAGGGAAAAAAATCAGAAGAAATTATCTTGGGAAGACAGGCAACAGACCCCGAGAGCAGTGGAAGGTAAATTGCAGCTTTTATGAAAAATAACTTACAGCATTAGATGTACTCACAGAGGCAATCTCAGTGAAGTCATAAATCAAGTCTGTAGCTTGATGGTTGAACGTCTCAGCATTTCTCGTCTGCAATACACAATGTGTTCCACTCTGCTTTTTGTGCAAAGTGCATTTCAGTGAACTATTTTCAGTGAGAAAGAAAATCGTTTTTTTGTTGTTGAAAATTTTCATCCACAAGAGTAGTCTTTTTTGCCATCTTTGTATTTTTTTGTTTTTGTTTTTTGGTTTGACTGACAACGCTGCAGTCAGTGATAATACCACGACAATATATAAATGCAGGTACACAAATTTTACCTCCAGATGAACTGCTTGGATTCATGGGACATACTAAATGTAATGCTTAAATGTAATGTAATGCTTAAATACGTCTGCACGATGACTGAATGTTGACAAGTGGAAGGCGAAATATACTAGGACTAAGTCTTCGTTGGCTGATGGTACTTTCGTTCATAAACGACCATCCTTTTTGGTAAGAGATCTGTCATACAACACACGGCGGGTCGAATACAGTCAGAGGCCGTTGACAAGGAGAGGGAATTTTGTACCGGATGATTAACTTATTGCCCGATCAGAGAGCAGTGGCCAGCGAAGTGTCCAGCTGAAACCTGTCACTAGTCACTATAAGCCGGACGTCATATCACGCGGCACTATCGACTGGGACTCGGCAGACAGGTGTGACAACGATATAGCTCCCAATCTGACCGGGAGGGGGGAGGGGCCAGGCCAGACACACACGCATGGGCATAGGACCACCACTGGTGTACTGGATACTGTGCCAGTTTGAGCAGAGGGAGAAGGACATGGGGCTCGAGGGATCACACGTTAGCGCTCGCATAATTTTACTGTCTGACTTGTAGGTGGCCAATTGGTCAGCGTCACACACACACACACACACACACACACACACACACACACACACACACACACACACACACACACGGAGGTATCCCCTCCCTCTCCCCTCCACCCCACCCCATCCCCTCCATCCACCTTCGGTGGCCTCTCGACCAAGACGATTCACCTCCCTCTTAGTACAGGCTTGAACCATCCATACGTGACGTCATGTTTGCAATTAAAATCGGTGATCGTTGACTGGTTTGTGCTACTTTTCCACCCACGGTTCGTTTTATGTGTAACATGGCCTTCCCGCCCTCGCACGTGTGTCTCCTGATGGGAAACGAACACCATTCTCTTTCCCGTGGCTAACTTTAACCCTCTCTCTTCTCCCACTGGTACCAAGTACCTGCTTAATACGTCTTGGACACCATCGGGTGGTGACAATAAAACCTCGCGTTCCCCACCTGGGTTAACCTGGCTACACGACTTTCGCTTCCACCCCAACAGCGAACGGATTTTTTTTCTCAGTCTCCTGCACAGATTCGTTCTCCTTGTCAACGGAATATTCCAGAACGGTCTCCGATGTACTGGAATCAGACGTGGTGCCTCTTCGCCACGGGGGTCAAATTGCGCATTAATGCGTAGGCATCATAACTGCTGTGGGCAGATGCCAAGAAGGAGGAAGAGGATGCTCTGAGTCACGTGCCGAGGACAACCAATTTATGCAAGACGCAGTGGAAAAACATTCAGTCAACTTATTAGAGAAGAACGCCAACGACAGACGACATCGTCGTCGCCCCAGTGGAAGACAGTGAAAATTGTTTTACCTCAGGTTTTTTTGTGCTGAATTCTCGACGTGAGCGCATGAGCATTTCAGAGAGAAATGTTCGAATGTTTACCTGGACAAATTCTCAATTGGCTCCGAGTGAAAGATACAGATTAGAGGTGACAATAGAAAAGGCTGAGGCAACGTCGAGTGGAAACCCACCCCCCTTGTTGGCCCATCAGACAGAGCCAAATGGGCCACTGGGAAGCGGCGGCGAGAAGGAGGTTAGAGTCGTTGTTCGCAAACAAGGACAAATCTTCTTGCAGAACCTGAGGCAAATACTCATCCTCCTTACGGCTTACCGCCTTTCATTTACTGTTCCGTCTCAGCCAGGACAGACAACCCTGACAAGTTAAACACTGTCTCCAGGTTGTCGTTGCTGCGCTGGAAAAGAAACGACAGGAAAAGAAAAGAAACAATTGCGATGCAGATTGCTAAGGGTTCAGGTTTGCTATAGAGTATTTTTACCACATGATGACAGTGCGGGGAGGACATGCAAAGACTTCTAGACGTTTCCAAGCATGAAATGTCATCTGAGTGTTCTGCGACTAAATGGTCTCCACGTTTATCTGACCGGACTTTCGTTTTGTGTGTGAGCAGTGTCACAATGATGCTTGAAATCTCGCTGGACAATCTGCCAAAGAGGTGAGGCAAAACCGAACCTCAAAAGAAAACATCAACATCGATTGCATCAACAGCACTCAACAGCGACATCCAACCTTGACAGAAGAAACTTTTACCACCACAAATCATCGTGAAAATTAATAGACAAACTGCGCCTTCCACAAGAAGGCTGTGGGACAGCAGGAGCATCAGAGGTGTAAATCAGTTTGTAAATCTACTTCTTCTTGGCGGAAGACTGTCTGATGATTTTACGGACGTTGAAGAGCGAGCTGCTACAGTTCCTAATGTGACTAAAATGTTAATAGTT
This sequence comes from Batillaria attramentaria, assembly GCA_018292915.2. NCBI lineage: Eukaryota > Metazoa > Mollusca > Gastropoda > Batillariidae > Batillaria > Batillaria attramentaria. The sequence continues at coordinate 3,425,975 of JACVVK020000006.1, read as the reverse complement.
CCACTTCTCCTGCTACTGATGGCGCCTGCGGAGGCGTTAGCTGGCAACAAGAAAGGACGCAACAAGGGGACGCTCAAAGGAACACAGTGGTGGTGAGTACTTCTGGCACTTTGTTTTTGTGGGATTTTTTTTCAAGTTCGATTTTTTCATATGTTAATTAGGATATGGGCATATCACAAGTATTGTTATTATCATTTATTGCATAGGTTTGACTGTCTCATTGACTGACTGGCTGATTGACTGATTTGTCGACTTGTAGACAGATAGATAGATAGATAGATAGATAGATAGATAGATAGATAGATAGATAGATAGATAGACAGACAGAGAGACAGACAGATAGATAGATAGATAGATAGATAGATAGGTAGACAGACAGACAGACAGGTAGACAGATAGACAGATAGACAGATAGATAGATAGATTAAAAGATTAAAAGACTGACCTAAAATATTTTTGTTGTTGCTTTCATTGTACAAAACTGAACAAGCGGTTCACTTCCAATGTGATGTCGACTATTATAGACAATTATTTTGAAAATAACGGTATAATTCAGGGGCGTTGAGAATGTAAAATACTCAATATGTATCTTTTATTGTTGTTGTCCTTTCTTTCTAGAAGAGAGGAGAGGGTAAGGGGATGGGCGTGAGGGACGTGGTCTGATGGGATTTACAGGCCACGTTGGTATGGGAGTAGGATGGAAATAAATGATCATAAGACGCCATGATGGGTAGATATGATTATGGTAAATACATGTACTCTACATCCCCCAAAACCACAACAGCATGAACAAAAGAATCATCATCATCATCATCATCATCATCAATAATAATAAAATATTATTGTTATTATAATTATTTGTATTATCATTTTATGCTGTGAGTTTGTAAACTATTCTGTGCTTCGCGACTGGTGCACCAGAAATTCTGTAGTTCACATTATTTGAAATTCTGTACTTTCCTTCCTATGCAGCGACCATCACCCCAGAACTTCGATCAGTCGTAATTTTTTTTTTAAACAATAGGTAGGATATGGTCGCCAACAACGACTGAAGAGGTCTGTGTGAATTTAATAGCATAACGAAGACAGGAACATTGAACTTGAGGGGACATGTAGGTTAAAAACAAACGAGATGAAAAGACAGATTTGATGGCGGGCCAACAGGAACTTAAGCTACCTGGCGCCATGTCTGATTAGCTGGCGGTAGCCAGGGGGCTGAAGTTCGAACCCAAGGTGATGACGACCTCATCAGAACGTGTTAAAATGCCGCAGGCATGCGCACTCTGAGAGAGTATTATGTGACCAATTAAACCCTTGGATCTTGGAGATTTAAGTGGATCAGGTGTCATTCCAAGTCTTACGTTACCCTTCAGGATAATACGATTGACAGAGAAACCTGAACAGGTTTACATAATTTTTGTTTCAATTTTCCTTTTTCGCAAAAGAATGTCAGATGGCAGAATGATGATATCACGATAAAAAAAGTGCTATGAAGTGTGAACCCCTAATTAGAAACTGCCTGCCGAAAGCACCCCCGTCAGTGATAGTTCCGCTCGACATCTTTAATGTATCGTGGCTTTTTATTGCCTGTCGTGTTCTAATTTGCTGTTAGAGTGCAATTCGTAGTTCCCCCTCAGGTAACCATTTAGTTTTTTTCTATATCCTTTTCCTCAAACATCTAAAAGTAAACGGAAATCATAAATAAAGTATTTCAACGAATCTGATGTAGCGCAATGCTGTGCACAAACACAAAACACGAATTTCAAAATGAAAAACACGAAGAGCAATTTAAGCATGACACTACAGCAACACAGTACATGTACTGATCACAAATGAACAATTAGATGAACCAACTAAAACGAAGGCAACGAACGAACATCAACTCTTCAACATCAAAGAACACGGGTAAACAGCTGAGATCACTGGAAGGATTTCACTAGTACTGGATATTAAGAAAGTTAAGCTGTCTGGCGCCGTGCATGATTAGTTAGCAGGGTCCTGGGGCTGAAGTTCGAACCTTAGGTGTTGGTAGCTCAACCACGCGCGTCAAACGTCCGCAGGCAATTGGAAATTACACATAGAGACTAAATGTAGACAAATTCAACTTCCGACGAAGACCAGTTTAAAAAAGCAACGCTGTCGTATGTACGGGTTTGTCAGATGAAGACCAAGAAACTTTCAAATTAGTTCGTTTAGATCACTGACCGCGCTGGTATACAGTAAAATAATTATGTGTGGGTCGTTTAAAAGAAATCATCATTCGTTCAGATATAGAATTAGGACTGCCGTATTTACTTTCTAAAGAAATTCTGGTGTATCCTCCCATAACACGGGGAGCCGAATGGTAGAGCGCTGGACTCTCAACGCTAGTGAGTTCGCTTCCCAGCTAGGGCCAAATATTTGTACTGGCCTTGTTCTCGTTGCCCCGTCTTTGATATCACCCTTACGTGGTGGAATAGGACATCGTTAAACTACCAAACATCCATTCCCCCCACCCCTCCCCCCATAACAACAACAACAACAACAACAAACCAAAACACCAAGCAAACAACTGAAAAGAACACCAACCAAACTAAACACAACAACAAAACAACAGCAAAAACAAACCAACAACAACAACAAACAAACAGCCCAACAAACCCAAAACAAATTGCATTACATTAGAACCCCATAAGATCCATCCCATCCACATCCTCGAATCGCGTAAGGTCAGATGAAAAGAACCACTGCGAACCGGAGACAAAACACGCAGTAAAATTCTTACGAACAAATAAAACAAAAAAGAAAACCATAAAACAACGATGGGCGTCTCCACGTTTCTACGGAAAAATAAATAAAAAATTAGTTCCACCTCAAGCCCCTTCTTCCCCCCCCCCCCAAAAAAAAAATAAAAAATAAAAAAAAATAAATAAAAATAAAATAAAAATAAAAAAAGAAATAAAAAAAGAAAGAAAAAGAAACAGAAAGAAAAGAAAGTGGGGGGGGGGGGAGAATAAATGAAAAAGAAAAGATAGAAAACACAGAAAGAGAAGAATGAAAAAAGAAGCAAGGAAGAAAGCAAGAAAGAAAGTAGCACAAGGGTGGCTGAGTGGGTGGGGTGGGTGTTTGGGAGTTTAACGTCATTTTCCACCACGTATGGGTAATATCAAAGACGGGGCAACGAGAAAAGGCCAGCACTGACAAAATATTTTGGCCCCAGCCGGGATTCGAACCCACGACCCGAGCATTGAAATTCCAACGCTTCACCTGAGAGTAGCACGAAAGTAAACCATGAAGACAAGACGTGACTCCGAGCCTCTTCTTTATCTTATATTCTTCTTCTACGTTCCCAGCTTCGTGTAACCGAATATGGTTGTCGTCACGTGTGATTAACTCACTCAGTCCATGTAGCCAGAGGCGAGATGATCGCTATGTCCAGAGTGGAGGTGATGATAAACAAACCTGGACGTGTCAAACTTCCTCAAGCTGTCGGAAAATGCATCATTTTTAGCGTGGTCTGTCACTTTATGTGCTATACAGGTGAGATGGGTGTATGATTAAAAGCGAAATTAAAATCAAGTCCCATTTATCACGGGGGCTATCGGGGGTGAAGTTCTAAGGGGTAACGGGGATGCGGGGCAGTTTTGTCATGCATGGAATTCAAATTTATGAATTGACGCCTAGATTTGCTGACGGGTTAGAAGTTTTCGGCAGGGACATGTCTAAGGTTATCGATTAGGTTAGGGGTGGGGTGGGGTGGGGGGGCTAGAGAAGTGGTGTGGGCACACATCCCGCCCACTTTCTCCCACCCCCACACACATACCAAAAGAAAAACATGTACGAACCAAGCAAATAAAATTTTTGTGACATTTCTCGCACTTGATTCCATAATTATCATTCTCCGAGCTAAAAATAATTATGATTATATCAGTCCAGTAATTCTCCGAGGCTACTTTTCCAGCTTTCGCGTGGCCTATTGTATTCTATTCAGGTGTAATATCTATCAAATGGCGGGTGGGGTGGGGGTGGGTGTTTGGGAGTTTAACGTCCTTTTCCACCACGTAGGGGTGATATCAAAGACGGGGCATCGAGAAAAAGGCCAGCACAGATATTTGGCCCCAGCTGGGATACGAACTCGCGACACGAGCATTGAAAGTCCAACGCTCTACCATTCGGCTATCCCGGCTCCCCCTGTCAAATGGCAAAAAGGCCTAGGTGCTTATCAAACACGCGACTCTCAGTTTTTTTTAAATATTTTTAAACCAGATAACGGTAGACGGCTGCTTACTTATACTGAATAAACAGATATCCTGACATACCTACAAAAGGAAGGTCGTCGGTTTAAATATCGATGGTTCCCTACAAGAAGGCACTCTCGATAAAGATAGAAACAAGGGAGATATTACGTTCTCGCAGGGAAACCCTCGATGTATTCAGTACTCAGAGAGAAACCGACGTTCTCATTTCGGCCAATGTCTTGGCGACAGTCACACACCCAGCTGACCAAGTCATTGACGACATCGTGAGAAAAATCTCGCCCATTCGCTGAGGCTTAGACCATGACAGATATACTGTCGTATAATTGAAGGGCAGTGATTCTGAGCGACTCGCTAACACCTTCCAGTTAACAGGGTGACGGTGATAAGAAATTGTGTGAACAGGAAGAAATCACTCAGTGGGGTATCTGGCGCTGGTGAATTCAGTCCCTCTCCTGAAGTTATCAGTGATGTTTGATTATAGCTGATTTGAGGGTTTCCGGTAAAGTACGCTAAAAGAGTCATAACAAATGTTCCTCACTTTGGTGTTCAATAAAATGCAAAAGCCTCGCGTAATGCAAGACTTTATCCGTTTTTCTCTGACCAAGTTTCAGCTCGGGTCGTGAGTTCGTATCCCGGCTGAGGCCAAATATTTATGCTGGCTTTTTCATCGTTGCCCCGCCTTTGATATCACCCGTATGTGGTGGAAAAGGACGTTAAACCCCTAATCACTCACTCCCCCTGACAAGTTTCACGTAGCCAAGCCAAATAAGTCAGGAGCAAAGGAGATTTGTTTTTTGACTGCCCCAACTCGTCGCCAGCTCCAGTGGTATTCCTCCCAGGTCACGAGTGGAATCCTCGGAGAACTCGGAAGCTGGGGCAATTATTTTTCTATATTGTACACGATGATGAGGATGATGATATGATGATGCTGTCCATGGAGGTCCATGTGGTATGAGACTGCATGACAGAGCCGCATCCCACGCTTCCTGTCATAAATACCCGGCATTAACCAGGCCCGGGAACTGCGGCACCTACGGTGCTGGCCATGTTATCATCCACATCATGAGATGTGTCATAACAAGGGAAGCACCCTCTCTAAGTCGCACCCGTGAAGTGGGTGAATCTCGGCTGTGTGGCAACAGCCTCGCCATTGGGCCCATAGCACATCCGCTCGGGGCAAGTGCCGACCTAGGTAGGAAAATCCCGCTAGCCTCGGCTGGGATTTGAACCCGGGTCTACCGGTCCCGGTTTCGTTTCATAATATGCAAAAACATCATGTAATACGAGACTTTCCACTTTCTCTGAATAAGTTTCTCGGAGCCAAGCTGAGCTAAGTTAGCAGTAATGCAGTTTCTTTTTTTTTCCCCTGTGTTTATACAGGTAGAGCCGTAAAAGACGTCCTTTAAATAGAAGAACAAACGTATGAACTTTTTAATAATGTTCAATATAGGCACAATTAACACCAGTCCCTCTCAGTTTATTCGGATGTACGAACAATAGAGACTCCGCAGAATGTCTTCAGCAACATCAATGACATCATTATTATTATTATTATCATCGTCATCGTTATCATCGTCAGCGTCAGCATCATCATCATCAGCAGCAGCAGCGAGGACAGTGATCAGAATGGCAGCAGCGTTAACATCAAAATAAGGGGACAAAACCCCAGTAACTAATAATAACGTCAACGACAACGTTGTCATCTTTCACGAACTATAGTAACTGTAATTGTAATCGGCTGGTGGGTGGGTTGTCATCTTTCACGAACTATAGTAACTGTAATTGTAATCGGCTGGTGGGTGGGTGGGTGGGTGGGTGTTTGGGGGTTTAACGTCGTTTTCCACCACATACGGGTGATATCAAAGACGAAGCACAAATATTTGGCCTCAGCCGGGATTTGTAATCTGCAATCAACAGTTACAACACTCAGGATAAATAGTTTTCATTTCATTTTTTCCCAGGACGCTGGCAAACGTTGGCGAGAGAACAAACGACCTACGGACATCCGTCACGCAGCTTTTCAACAATCCCAGACTATTACCGCTCACAAAACGTCAGCGGAAGTTGGTGACCAGAAACCCAGGCGCCATCATCGCCGTTGCCAAGGGAGCCAGGATGGCCACAGACGAGTGTCAGTACCAGTTCAGGAACCGGCGCTGGAACTGTCCTACGTACTGGGATGGCCGGGGAGCATCTGTTTTCGGGAAGATTCTGCAAAGAGGTGAGGGTTGTGGATTGGTGACGTTTGATTTTTCTCTCTGTCTGATATTTTGTTTCTGCAGGGGAGCCGGGATAGCCGAGCGGTACCCACCCTATTATTCTGCACGTCTTCATTTATCTGTTTGGTTGTTGACTTCTCATACATCCTGACTATGAAGCGGTTTATTGGCTCAGACGGAATGGGTAATAGTATAAAGTAGTAAGACGCTGTTATACGTTCTGTACTTCTCTCTGTCACACAAACACACGTGGAGAGAGAGAGAGAGAGAGAGAGAGAGAGAGAGAGAGAGAGAGAGAGAGAGAGAGAGAGAGAGAGAGAATCACTTTTAATCTGTTTTTAAACGGCTGTATGCTACTGCATACGACCATAAATTGTGTCGTCAACTGAAAATTTCCTCCCGCTGCATTGAGTCGTCATTTTGCACACGACCACGCTTCCATGCACGTCATCAAAATTCCGATTTAAAAAAAATGGCGTGTTTTGCATTCAACCCATGCAATTCAGCTGCCTCGTGCGATACAAAATGAACACAATATACGAGCCTCAGACCTCATCAGCTCGTCGACTGACACGACACTGCGCGTAGGGCAACTGTTGTGTCCACTTTTGTCCTGTCCATCCAGACGCCGCCAGTTTGTGAAGAAACGGGTTTACTTCTTTCAACAGCCCCTCTCCACGCAAGGACAATGTATCCACGGGGTCTGTTGTTTCTCAAGCTGCCATTTACATTACAAATTAACTCAGGGACAACGTGCCGGAATGTCCTCCAGTATCCTTCAGGGCTCTGCTCCTCCCCCGGCCCCTCGGCGGCTCCATCTTAGTCCTCGGCAAACCAGGGGGGTCAAGCTAGGGGTAGGCCTTCTTTTACGACAGCTGGCCACCCAGCCAATAGCGACAAGATTTCTGTGTGACCTTCCCTCTCTGCGTGCACCGACTAACTTGCAGTGAATGGGGTTTTTAGTTTTACTCCACTGAGCGGAGTAGCCGGATTATGGGAAGTGTGTGTACTATAATTATGTCGGTTCCCTACAACATCACGGCCTGTGGAGACGGAGAGGTTGATGAAGGGATGGTCGGGATTATCGACATTGTATGCGCGCTCGTGGCCGTGCATAAATTATTTCAGATGAGCGTTGCAAAATTATTGTGCATCCTGAAAATCACTTTCAGTCAGATTACTGTTTTACCCCTCCCCTTATTTCAACTGAAACTGGGGTTATGCGTACTGAAGCAAAACAAACACGGACGTGGAAGCTCAGAGCTAGCTCAATTATCGTTAACAAACAAACAAACAAACAAGTAAACAAAACAAAAACAAACAAGATGGCCACTGACCAGCCCAATATGTTGTTTCCATTTAATCACCTGCTGTCGTCACGGTCGTACTTTTGTAATGCCATGTATACGGGAGGACACACACACACACACACACACACACACACACACACACACACACACACACACACACACACACACACACACACACACACTCTCTCTCTCTCTCTCTCTCTCTCTCTCTCTCTCTCTCTCAATGGAAACAACTGACCGGGCTTGTCAGACCAATCTTGGTTTTGGAGGAGAGACGTCAAGTTGTTTTCTTTGAAATCTATGACGTTTTCCTCATTGGGATGACGCATAATACATTTGACGTAATAACTTTGACTCGGATACAATTCTTGCAATGAAAGCAGCCCCATGAAAATTGAAGTGTTGCTGCTGCGCAGTGTAAAGATCGAATTTATACCGGCTCAATGTGTTTAACAGACAAGTCTGCGCGGCGAACGTTTTTTCACTATGTGTTATGTCTGCTGCGCGCGCGCGCACACAGACACACACAGACATACGCGCGCGCGCACGCACGCACGCACGCACGCACGCACGCACGCACGCAGACTTGCGCGAGCCGCGTTTGTGCATGTGCTCCATTGAGACCTATGTGGTGTTCTCTCACTCTACTATGCTATTGAGTGAGAGTCAGTGGGAAAAACAAAGCTCACTACATCAATGAAACTCCCGCTTTCCCCGTCTACAAATAGAGAACTTCCGAAAAGTGACGACACACCCCCACGTCAATCAAACATGACGTCGGCAAACTGACGCTGATACAGTTTTGCGTCAGTGCGCGTGTGCCTTTTCTGCGATGTTTGTGAGGCGTGTGGCTTGTGTAAAGGAAATGTGCTTCGAGTACAAATTTTCGAGTCAACTGACGACAACGGCTGCAGTGAATTTTTCTAATTTTTTTTGTATATTTTTTATGGCACCCCAGGCTCATTATCTATGTATAGTAGGAGCGATTTTGAGATCTAAAGTGTGTTCACCAGCACTTTCATCAGGTACGGTTTACGCCAAAAGTATAAAAGCGACAACCTCCAAAATTCACTCAGTTGAGAGTCCGTATTCATGCTATCTATGTCCCAAAAATGGAGTGGTTTAGGTAAATATTACGCCTTTAAACGCCAGAAAGCCACTTTTTTTTGAAAAGGGCGATAACTCGCAAATCATGTGTGCAATCGTACCTGGATCGGGCCTTCTATTCAACAATCTTGATTCATTTAGAAACCCCAAATTTGAAATCGATCGGTTTAGTATTTTCGGAGAAATAGGCATCTGAACTGGGTTCACATGCAATGTCAACTCAGGCTCGGTTTACATGAAAACTATAAGAGCGACCATTTTCTAGTAGTGAGTCAATTCAGAGTCCGTATTCAAGCTATCTACTGCCAAACAATTGAGTGATTTAAATAAATATTACGCCTGTACACGAAAGACAACCAACTTGTCTCAAAAGGGCGATAACTCCCAAATCACTTAAGCAATCATCACACGCTTGAATCGTCTAATGTAACATTTTGATAAATTTGGATACCCCAAATTTGAAGCCATTCGGTTAAGTATCTTCGAAGAAACGGGCCCGGACACAATTCACACACGCACACACGCACACACGCACACACACACGCACACACATCCGCACAGACGGCACTCACTGAGGAGGAGAACTGCGTTCGGAACACCATACGCGTCAGCATCGATGACGCAAGTTTTCTTACGTCATTGTCAGAGTTACACTTGCATAATCGTCTCTGCGGGAGATCGGCAGTGACGTGCGTTTGTACCACAGATGCTTGCCTATGAACGTGGAAATTTTAGCCCGTCCTATTATGTTGTTTCCATTACTATGGAAACAACATAAAAACACCACCACAACAACAACAACAAACACCACACCTGAAAAACAAAAACAAATCCAAACCAAACAATCTGATCACTTCATGTGTAATGATTTATCTGCGTAATGCAGATTTAAAACTGACGATTAATTAATTGATTTATCTATTTATTTATTTATCTTTTTATTGGTGACCTGCACTTTAATTTCCCCCAAACACTGCACCTTCCTTAAACACATACTTGAATTTCCCATCACACCCCTCTTTATTTTAGGCCATAAAAAATATACCTACACGCCGCTCGTAAAAATGGAAACGACCGTGATTGTTATTCAGATGTGTATCATTGTCACGCTGGTTTAAACACAGCCGCGTACATTCTCGGCAAGATCTCTCGCGTCCAGACACAAATGGTACCGACTCCTTGTGGGGGTTTTGCTTATGAGACGCATGGATGGTTTCATAAGTGCGTGTCACTTGGTCGTTAGCATTATTGACAAGCCCCCGCGCCTTCGCTCCACGAGCTAGTAAATGTTTGGCCCGTAGGCATGTTAGCTTCGTTTTCCGATGTCGTTCTACCTTATCCTTCTTTTAGTTTAGTTGTGATTAGTTTGGTTCTGCATACGATTTGGCCCTGCTCATGCGATTCATCAGCAGATTTGCAAGTTATGTTTGAGGAAACTGATTTCAGGACTTACCAAAGATTAGCATTAAGCGCTTCCGGCATTTTATTAAGTTGCTGACCATACTGTGAGATCAGCAAAATTGTTTCTTAGGTACATTTTTTTAAAGCCAAACATAGAGCTGTTGAGCGTTGACAATAACCGTTGACTGAATTTAATGCAATGGCGCGCACAATATGAATAACATTTATAGACTTTGTCGTTTCCCAGATGTATTTCATTCATGACCACATGTATACGCGTTTGTAGATTTCTTCCCAAGTTCTCAATTGCCCGCCAGTAGCTGCAGGAAACAGTTACGATGATCGTGGCTTTCGCCTATACCTAAACCTTTTTCATATTAAAAAGCATATATATATATATGTGTGTGTGTGTGTGTGTGTGTGTGTGTGTGTGTGTGTGTGTGTGTGTGTGTGTGTGTGTGTGTGCATGTGTGTGTGCGCGTGTGTCCTTTGTAATTTTTCCCGTTCTGTTGTATGTCATTTCTTTTTCGGGGGGGGGGGGGGGGGGCGGTTTCGCAATGTACCCTCTTCTGCCCTCAACTGCACTTAAGTCGACAACATTACCCATTCCCTGATGCTAAAATCTAGATGATAATACTGAAGGGGTGGAAAGTAGTCAGAGAGAAACAGAGACTAATTTACGACAGTCCAGCGTTTACGGTACATATAATGCCAACTGCCGTTGCATCAATTGCTATTACGTCGGCGGGTTAAACCCCCAAACACCCACCCACCCTATTACGTCGGCGGCATTGCCGATTCCTTGATGCTAAAATCTACACGACAGTGCTCAGGGAGTGGACAGCGGTCAGAGAGAAACACAGCCGTAGTGTTGACGGTACTTGTAAAGTTGTATTCACTTTACCTATTCGCTTAGTTCAAAAATCACAATGCCCAAGGAGTGGGAGGTGGTCAAAGAGAAACAGACAACAAAGACGTAGAACAGTCCAGTGTTGATGGTAAATGTATTGTTCGCTGCCGGTCAGACGCGATGTCGGAAGAACGTGAGCATGGTTGGTTCGTCTGCCTGCTCCAGTCGCCGTCCTGTCTTCAGTTCCGAATGTCAGTAAAGGACAAAGGTCGACGCCAACACAAGACAGGTGACGGAAATATAATAGAGAACCAAATTTAGATTTCTCTTTCACCTAAAGTTTAGTCGAATCGCTCACTGTCGTCGCACCTATTGCCATTAAGTCGTCGCCACTGCTCATTCTCTGATGCTAAAATCTAAATGACAATGCTCAAGGAGTGGACAGCGGTCAGAGAAAAACGGACAACAGAGACTAAAGCCACAGTCCAGTATTGTCAGTAAGCGTATTGTTCGCTGTCGTTCAAACGTGATGTCGTCTGCCCGCTCCAACCGGCGTCCTGTCTTCAGTTCCGTTGGTCAGTTCGGGACAAAGGTCCAGACTAACAGAGGAAGGGTTGAGGCAATATTGTCGAGAGTGAAATTTTCATTTCTCTTTCACCCAAAGATGGATGGTACGGCCGTTCCTGGGTGCAGTAGGATGGTATGTGTACCTGAGCAGAGGTTTTCTTAGGTTTACCTCAGTAGAGAATGACTTTACACTGACAATGCACGGATGGCCCACAATGAAATTTGAATTTCTCTTTCAATATAGTTGGACGGTACGGCTGTTGTTCCCGAGTCTCAAGTGCAGCAGGGTTGTCTGTGTACCCGTGTAGGGGTTTGTGGTTTCTCAGCTGTTTTCTTCTTATGAGAGCTGCTAAAAAAAAAAAAAAAAAAGCCGCAGAAGAAGACCTGTGTATGTGTATACATTCTATATACTGACAAAGAATCCCCTCATGCGATTTTATGATTTCCAGTATCTGACAATTTTGATGCCAGTTCTGGGGAGCGACAGTTTCACATAAGGCGGTGCCATAAAACATTTTAGAGAGAATCTCTCTCTCTCTCTCTCTCTCTCTCTCTCTCTCTAGGTGCCTGTCTCTCTGAAACACACAGACACACACGCAAACGCGCACGCACGCACACAACCCGCAGTGTCTCGTCGTAAAATTACGCGCAACTGCCTGTGAAATTCACCACAGGTTTGAACTGACGATAGACAGGAACCAAGATCCGTAAACAACCACCTTACAGCTCATAACCAGAACCGTTTGGCTGGAAGGTTTGGCCCGGGGATACCTGCAAGCTACACAACAGTCAATTCTATTGCAGGACCGTTTCACGGTGTCTGATACCAGCACTGGCGCCCGAGTCTTGATGCCGGCTGTACCGAATTGTCTTTCCAGGTACAGTGCAGTTTAGGTAATGGAAGAAGCTGTAGGTTCACTGAAGCTATGTTAACGAGAACTTTAAGCAACAGATCGCGTTGTTACTTTCTATAGGTGTTCATTGGATTTGAAGGTTTTTTCGTTCCACACCCGATGGCGTTGATCCGATTTTTTTTTACGTTTTAATTATAACTGTAATGATAACTGTGTATTGTATAGGCGCTTTACCCATTTTCTTGAATTGGCTCAAAGCGCCACGAACTGAACCCAACACGCACGCTGACCTGAATCACACGCATTCTCTCACACATAGGACACAAACACATTACATTCACGTGCTGCGAAGGGTCAGCTCAGCTATTTAAGTTTCGGAATGTAGAATTGCATTTCTTTACACATTTTGTGGGCTGAAACTTTCCAAAGCAGAGAGGTAGGAAGCCGGAGTACCCGGAGAGAACCCCCGTCGATCGGCCCGAATGAACGGTGTCACCTACGAGAAGGAAACATTCTTTGGCCCGAGTGGGACTCGTACCTGACCTCCCGCATTGGTGATGATGTCTTAACCATTAGACCACCGACCGCCCCGCATACGCGCGATTTACGTGAGCATGTGCGTTGAGTCGCGACGCTTTCAGTTATGTAAATAATAAAAGCACCTAACTTCTTGTTTTCGGCAGTTCATTGTTTGCAAATAAAACTGCCACACACCAGATTCTAGACATAGTCTACGCTCAGATACGTAACTTGTTTTTTTTTTGTTTTTTTGGTGGGGGGGGGGGGGGGGGCGGCGATCAGACCAAAACGTCATGCGTCTCGCGGCAACACCAGCAGCAGAACCTTGTCTGGTTTGGAAACTGTCAGGAAAGTCTTGGTTTATGTCAGGTTGGGAGGCTGGGAGATACATCAGCGACTCACCTTATTTCATTGTCTGTTTCCAATGCGCCAGCGTACAAGCCATTCCCGAAGTTTATGGAGCAGGAAGAGGAGAAGAGAGCTGGCCAAGGGCTGATGGTTCTGCCTGTTGTTGACTCTTGATTCAGCAACATTCTGTTTATTTTCTTTACACATACAGCGCGTGCGAACTTCTACCTGCATATTTTTTGGTCGTCTTTTTGTATCTGCGCTCGGCAAAAGAACGCCCATTGCAAATCTTCATTATTGAGCACATTTGATTTTCGTCGTTTTCAGAAACGGGACACCCCCCCCCCACCTCCTCTCACCCCCACCCCCCCAAAAGGGGGAAAAAAAAAACAACCCCACAAACCGTTATCAAGCAACAGTCCTCCCTCCCCCTTCTCCGCGCAAATAGCAAAAGTGGGTTGTTTTTTTGTTTGTTTGTTTGTTTGTTTGTTTGTTTGTTTAGGTTTGTCGTCTTTTTTCACCGTAAAAAAAGCAAAAGAATGGGGTGGTTTGAGACAGATAACAAGAGCAATATTAATATAACAAAAATCGATGCTTTGAGGTTTATCTTTGTTTCACAAGATGTGGACAGAGGGTGCGATAGGGTCTAGGGAAAACGGATCCGAACCCCATGCCTTGATTCTGATTGAGAGTCCGACGCCAGCAACTGAGCTTCGACCCCCCCCCCCCCCCCAGCCGCTATGCCAGCCCGTCACTCCCCCTCTAAATAACAGGACAAAAAGTTGATCATGCAGCTGTTCAGGTGCGCCTCAGTGACGGGATTCTGTCTAACAGATCAGCGTTCTTTTCTCTTTTCTAGTCGAGCGATTACATTCTTATAATCGCGTTAACCCACAAAGTTTCACAAAATAAAGGCACAAAATAAAGGCATTTTGCAGTGCAAATAATGAAGGTATTTTGCAGTGTAAATAATAAGAATTGTGGCCAGTTGTGGTTTTATATGCCTTCTTTGGAAACTAGATTGTCACAAAATAAAGGCATTTTGCAGTGTAAATAATAAAGGTATTTTGCAGTGTAAATAATAAGAATTGTGGCCAGCTGTGGCTTTATATGCCTTCTTTGGAAACTAGATTGTCACAAAATAAAGGCATTTTGCAGTGTAAATAATGAAGGTATTTTGCAGTGTAAATAATAAGAATTGTGGCCAGTTGTGGCTTTATATGCCTTCTGTGGAAACTAGATTGTCACAAAATAAAGGCATTTTGCAGTGTAAATAATAAAGGTATTTTGCAGTGTAAATAATAAGAATTGTGGCCAGCTGTGGCTTTATATGCCTTCTTTGGAAACTAGATTGTCACAAAATAAAGGCATTTTGCAGTGTAAATAATGAAGGTATTTTGCAGTGTAAATAATAAGAATTGTGGCCAGTTGTGGCTTTATATGCCTTCTGTGGAAACTATATTGTCACAAAATAAAGGCATTTTGCAGTGTAAATAATAAAGGTATTTTGCAGTGTAAATAATAAGAATTGTGGCCAGCTGTGGCTTTATATGCCTTCTTTGGAAACTAGATTGTCACAAAATAAAGGCATTTTGCAGTGTAAATAATGAAGGTATTTTGCAGTGTAAATAATAAGAATTGTGGCCAGTTGTGGCTTTATATGCCTTCTGTGGAAACTAGATTGTCACAAAATAAAGGCATTTTGCAGTGTAAATAATACGAATAAGCGGGGGAAAAAACTCGCCCAGTTGTGGCTTTTTCTTATTATTTACACCAAGGTCTGTATTTTGTAACTGTAGTGCTCCCTCAAAAGTTTCTTAGTATAGTTACAAAGCCACCTTCTGCTGCTTCCTGGTTCATCATTGTAACTACTATACGGAGTCATTCAGGCATGGAACTGATCTTAGCCTAACCCTAGCCTTAAAGACACGGGTGGGCAATTGATAAAGTGTCCTAACAGCTTGGGTGAAGTGAGTGGGTCAGACTCGTAACATTATTATGGAAACTACGAAGTGAGGCCACTGAGACATGGGACTGATCATAGCCTAACCTAATGTTAAAGATACGGGATTGCAATTAATACGACATCCTAACAGTTTGAACGAAGTGACCGGGTCAGACCCGTAACATTATCATTGTAACTGCGAGGTGAAGTCACTGAGGCATTATGTATAGTTGTATATTAGTATGTATAGTTGTATATTAGTATGTATGTATGTATGTATGTATGTATGTATGTATGTATGTATGTATGTATGTATGTATGTATGTATGTATGTATGTATGTATGCCTGAGTCCTGTAAAACTTGTGTGCGAGTGATCATGATGTATGTTGGCCGGTGTGGTGAGCTTGATTTATATGTTAATTTCTCGTTTCATGTACCTCCAACGAGGTTCTGAAATAAACTTTGACTTGACTTGACACCAAGCCCAACCCTGGCCGTAAAGACACGGGTGGGCCAGTAATACACTATCCTAATTTCTTGACCGAGTTAAGTGACTGGGTCAGGCTCGTAACTTCGTTATTGTAAAGTACTACGAAGTGAAGTCACTGAAGCAAGGGACTCCTAGCCTAACCCTAACTTTTAAAAACACGGGTGGGCCATTAATACACTATCCTAATTTCTCGAACGAGTGAAATGACTGGGTCAGGCTCATAACTTCGTGACTGTAAAGTTCTACGAAGTGAAGTCACTGAAGCAAGAAACTGCTAGCCTAACCCTAATCTTAAAGACACGGGTGGTCAATTGATACAGTGTACTGACAACTTGAGCCAAGTGACTGCGTCAGGCTCGTAACGTACTCTTCGCCTTAGCCAGTCATTTTAATAGCCTTTAGGACGTCTTGCTGGTCAATAGAAGCCCAGTGGGGGAGGCTGACAATAACATCGCTAACATCTGCGATTTTTATGATTGATTCCGCATCCCTTTCTTCGTAGCGCGAGCGTCAGAAACCGGAACAGGAAACGAGAGGCGAGATACGGGAGTGCTAGCAAGTTAGCATCGCAGATGTGTTCTCTCGTCCTACTGTGGTCTCATTCTTGTCCGACCCACCCAGAAAACCTGTTTCCGGGATAGACATGTTATGTGTAAGATGTGCGTATTTGCTGAGACCTTTGTCATCGAAGTTAATGCTCGTGAAATATAGCATATAGGGCTAAGGATAGATCAGTGACCAGTCATACTGCTGACCGCCTCCTCATCTTTGGTCGGTCCCGGTTTATGGCTTAGGTGTGTGTGTGTGTGTGTGTGTGTGTGTGTGTGAGAGAGAGAGAGAGAGAGAGAGAGAGAGGGGGGGGTGGGGGTGGGGGGACTTTATACTTTACAATTTACGACGAGCACATACCAACAGAAACGTCATCACTGTAGAATTCCTATACTATTATGCACTATACCTATGTGAAACGATTTACTCAGACCAGAGGCTTCCTGTTCATCATATTTGAAAACCAAACACCGCCCAAACAGTCAGCTGTCACCTCCATGATATAGATAAACTCCCGCTCCTGCTCATTCACCTCCTGACCACGAGACCATGAAAACTCAGCTACATACATTCCCCTCTCCCCACACCCACATTTGGGGCGCCCATCTCTACTTTTATCTTCATTTTCATCGTTTGTATCCCAAGCTGTCCGAATCGAGCCTCCACACCCACCCACCTATCCCCCACCTCTCCACACCCCGCCCCCACCTTGCTTCCTCCATCACCCCTCTCCTTACCCTCAGTCCATCGTTTTCAGAGCGAAGTTCGCCCAGTGCGCTGTATCGGCCGTTTAAGAGGCAATAACTCGGGCCACAAAGAGCGGTGTGGAATAAACACTGACCAGGGGGGCGGGGGATGGGGTGTATGGATGCGGTGTAGTGTAACTTTCTTGTTTCCTGTTGTTGTACTCGTTGACGCTCGAACATCCTAACCGTCTGTCGTGTAGTGTCTAAACGCCCTCTTTGTTACTGGGAGATAATTGAGGTGTCTGAAATGTGAAAGAGTAGAGAAGTGAAGATGCACCTGTTGATTCCTATAGTTAGTGTTTCCGCACCGTTTCTTTTGATGACACCCACGCAGTCACCGCTTTACTGGCTGAGGTGTAATACTCCCGCTAGTCTCCCGCGACTGAAAACTTAAGGAGGTTAACGAACCAAATTATTAAAGGAAATTTAAACAAACAAACAAACAAACAAGCATACAAATAAAACTGATATAAATAACTTAAAACTCTCTGAGCGATTGTTTTGTCTGAATTCATAGCAGTATAGCCCCCCCTCCCCCTCCCCCACCCCGTCGCCGCCCCCGCCCCCGCCCCCTGCCAGTATTTTGTTTAGGTCTCAGGAAGTACTTTACAAGTTTCCCACCCCAAAACAACACACCCGCAAACAACCACACTGCTTCAAAGAAACTGAAAGCAAAAGTCAACCATTGAGACCTCTGTACGCGGTATGTGTACAAACAGATCATAGCAATTTCCCCCCGCCTCCCCCACTATTTTTATTCAGGTCTGAGGAAGTGCGTTACAAGTTTCCCACCCGAACACAACACACCCGCAAGCAAACAACCAAACTGCTTCAAGGAAGATGCAAGCAAAAAGTCGACTATTGAGACCTCTGTACGCAGTATGTGTACAAACAAATCATAGCAATCCCCCCCCCCTCCCTCGCCTCCCCCAGTATTTTTGTTCAGGTCTGAGGAAGCACTTTACGAGTTTCCGCCCCAAAACAACACACTCGCAAGCAGACAACCAAACTGCTTCAAGGAAGTTGCAAGCCAAAAAAAAAAAGTCAACTGTTGAGACCTCGGTATGCGGTATGTGTGTGTGTGTGTGTGTGTGTGTGTGTGTGTGTGTGTGTGTGTGTGTGTGTGTGTGTGTGTGTGTGTGTGTGTGTGTGCCATGCGACCCTATGTGTGTGGTCAAAATGGGACCAAGAACCCTACTGCACATTTCTGACGCATCACTTCACCCGCCGCAAGGGACCTTTTCATCGTCTGGTCGCAAAATTTCACTCGCCGTTTAATGCCGTCCCCCTGGGCGAGTATCGCCACACCAATTAAACCGTTTACGACTCG
>JACVVK020000006.1:3325000-3402500 GCA_018292915.2 Batillaria attramentaria | reverse complement strand
TTTGATTACGATCTTCGTATACCCCTTTGCCGTCGTCTGAGTCGAGTTCGTATTGTACTGGACAATGGCTTCATACTAGCCAAGTCAGGCTGATAGGGGCATTTTTTTCATGAACAGAAATAAACTCGAGAAAACCCCACTTTAGGTTCCATCCATGTGTCGTACTCTCCAGGGCCCGCATGTAAAAGTCGGGGTTAGGGAGTTTAGCCCCGGGTTAGAGTCTAACCTCGAGTTAGAGTCCAAACTAGCTCTAGGGTAAAAATTTTCTGTTGTTTTTTTGTTTTAAATCAGGAAGCGGGACCATTCCACCATGGATGCCTATGCCGTTATAGAAGGATTTTTGTCTGTCTTTCTTCGATTCCTTTTGTATTTAATTTTGTTTTGGGGTTTCTTTTCTCCTAGTCTGGGTTAGGCACGTAGCTGTGGGTTAAATAAACGTCGAGTTTTACATACGGGCCCTGTATGATAACTAAAACATTCCTTGAAATCAGTGTGATCGCTTTTCTACTGCATATTTGGCCATGACAATCGGGCAGGCATGAAAAGTATACATTGACGTGAACCACGGTGGGGGCAAGCTTTCGTCTCCTCCTTTTTCTTCTTGTGCATTTTTTTGGTCCTTTTTCTTTTTGTTGTTCTTCTTCTTGATACTATGAAAACAGTAGCAGTCCGACGCGTTTAAATAATACTCATAGCCTCCTCTGCATGGTCTTCACGAACCACTGCATCCTAAAATCTAGTCCGCCTGACTTTCGCATTTAAAAATGCACGCATATCTCGCCCGCTCTCATACAACCAGCGTTCTCAGGCTAACACTTCCATCCCCCCAGCCACCCACCCCTCCTCCTCTAAAAAAAGGAGGCAATATAAACCCCGTTGATGTTAATATTTTAGCTGTATCTAATCCTTCTTCAGGACCAGTGCTCAGATGTATGTTTGTACACCGACAGAGCAGAGCAGTAACTCAGTGTTATGCTTTTCCCCTCTGTCTTTTTCAGGGTCTCGAGAGACAGCTTTTATCTACTCCATCACGAGTGCAGCAGTCTCGCACTCGGTTGCACGCGCATGTGCAGAGGGCAGCTTGCACACGTGCACGTGCGACTACGAGTACAAGGAACGCTCGCCGAGCGGGAGTGACTGGGAATGGAGCGGCTGCAGCGACAATGTCAAGTTCGGCAACAAATTTTCTCGCCGCTTCGTGGACGTGGTCGAGAAAGGGCGGGACTTCCGGTACATGATGAATCTCCATAACAACGAAGCCGGACGAGTGGTGAGGGTGGTCGTCTGTTGTTGTTGTTGTTGTTGTTGTTGTTGTTGTTGTGTGTGTGTGTGTGTGTGTGTGTGTGTGTGTGTGTGTGTTCTAAAGCAAACATTCTGTTCTACCTAGCTACCACAGATAACAGAATTATTTTGCTTCTAGTGTTTTATCTGTGAGCGAAGAGATTACTGGCCTGTCTTGCTGAGGGTTATCTGAATCCAAAATATCACATTAGGTTCGTCAGTATTGTTGAGTAGCGCTTTAGTTTTGCTGGAACATTCAAAATCGTGGACAACTGTCGCGGAAACCCCAAAATTTATATACTCCAGTATGTATATCGAACCGGTAGAAAATGCACAGAAGCTATAGGTAGCTCCGTGTCTCTGCTATTTGTTTTGTTTAACCGAAATCAGAATTAAGTCATTACGTTTTTGCAGGCCCCGCAAGGTTAAAATAATTGTAAATCTCGCAATCAGCAGAAAAATACACTCCTACGTTCGCGACGGCCAACAAACAACACCCAAACCTGAAAAAAAAAATAGAAGGCCTACATTCTTGCACAGCAGTCCTTGATGTCATGCCAGGTCCCCACGAGTCGAACTTCATTCACCCCAGACATTCCATAAATAAAGCCGCGCGCGTTTTTGATCGTAATTTACACGTTGACACTACTTCTCATGTCGGCTCAAACGCTCGCAGTCCATCCCTGATCTCAAATGTACGAAGTCGAAACCGACCAAATTTATGCAAGTGTCTGGACGACATTAATCGCCCCTCCGTCGGCTTAACGTCCTTTGCCTTACCTGCGCACCGACCCTAGCGAAAGGCGTTTCCCAGGTTGCTATTAAATCCCCTCTCTCGAGTGGATGATGGACGGGGGACAGACATTACTGGAGACAAAGAGAACCGGCGCAGTTCCTCCGCGTTGTAATCTCGATAAGATAATTTCTTTGAAGCAGCCGGCGGGGTTAATGCAGTGTTGAATGTTTCAGAAATCTCTGATTTATCTGTTGGACGAGAGATAAGACGGGAGAGTGACTAGTGTATTGATCTGCACGGTGGAAGCCGGCTATTTGCGGTGTGCTGTCTGGCTTAAGTTGGGGAGGTTTTTTTTCCGTACTGGCAACTGCGTTTTCTACATCTAAGACGGCTGTCAGAAGTGTCTTTGTGACTTTTCGGTCAGACTGTTGTCGATGAGTGTATACGAGTTTTAACAAAGGGAACACGCAGAGGGAAAACAAAACAAAACAAACAAACAACAACCCCCCCCCCAAAAAAAAAAAAAAAAAAAAAAACACCAAAAAAAAAAAACCCACAAAAAACCACCCCCACCAAAAATACAAAACAAACAAACAACAACACCAACAAAAAAAAAAACCAAAAAAAAAAAAACAACAAACGCCACTCCCACTCCCAAACCCTCCCTCTTAATGGAACCATTCCATTGGAATGAAGAAAAGTTTCTGCCAGTTTCTGGCAGAAAGTAGCTGTTTTGATATGACTGTGTACTCATCATCGTTTCATCAAACCGCTTCTTTGAACAGCAACAAACTGTTCTGCATAGCTTTCAATCAATTCATATTTACAGCGCTTCACAAGAGATGCAAACACAACTTACAATATCTGTACATGACAAGGAAACCGGCCGGTATAACAATCGCAAACTCGAAAAAAAAAATTGCCGTACTCTTTTGGGCAAGGTGTGTGTTGCATACCATGGAGCATGTTTTTGTATTAGCCGCGTTCCTTGTAATCGATCTGTATAAGAAATTAATTATAAGGAATTGGAATCATCGACCTAGTCATGATGTCCCTCTCCTGTAATCGAGGGTCATGGATCCAACCATAGAAAAAAAAATCAACACATTAATATCTCTGTGGTGGCCGGGCCAATATTTATATAATGATAGGACACAATTGACGCTAAATAACACTCCATGAAAATATACACTTTAGCCCTACAAGCTGCCATTTTTTTCTTACATTAGCCTGACGTTTTCCTGTGCTTAGCCACCACGCAAAAGATGTAGCCATCAAAACGTGTGTTCGCTTGGATCCCTAACCCAGTTGTGCTCATTACCCATGAGGGGGCCACAGAGTAATCAGTATACACTGAGCGACGACAGTGACCAATAACAACGAAAATATTCTCTCCGCCCTTTTTTTCCCGCCAAGGTGGTCTCCGTAAAATGGTCATAAAATCAACTTCACTGCACCTTTTGAGGGAGAAATAGGCCGTATCATTCTTCCACAAATATACTGCGTTTGTCGCTGTTTATGGCCACAGGTGTGAGATGTAAAGTTCCTGTGTCGTATTGTTTAGTGTCATGAGAAGTACAGGGTCAAGGAAGTATACGCTGTTACAGACGGCTACAGCGGGAAACTTTGAACGTAGAAGAAAAAAAGGTTAATTTCGGTGGCTGTTTTCATGTACGGGATTTATTTCCCCAACGTAGTGTCAAACTAAACTATGTTTCTCTTCTTTTTGCGACTAGATGTAAAAATTGAGGCAAACCTTTGGTAGACTTGACATTAATTCACAGTGGTTTCAGCACATTACAGTCGTTCTACACAGCAACAAAGCAAACAAAAGGAAAAACAAAGCAAAAAAATAAAAAAATTCAAAACTCAAATTAAGATCGAGATGGAGAGAGGGTGGGGATGGGGGAGGCTTAGATTGCTGTTGTTAAAGATTTTGTTCTGTTTGTTGGCTCTGGGTATGGTTCATAATAGTGACGGAAAATTGGAGAATGACGTCAATGGTGTCGTGAAATGCCACGACGGTAGAAGTGGTCGTTCCAAAGGTGGCTATAATGATGATGTGGACGATGACGAGGCTGATGATGACGACGAAGACGACGACGACGTCGATGATGATGATGATGATGATGATGATGATGATGATCCTGTTTCGTCTGTTTCAGCACGTGAAGAAAGGGATGAAGAAGGATTGCAAGTGTCACGGGATGTCTGGGAGCTGCACCATCAAGACGTGCTGGATGAGGCTTCCAACCTTCCGAGAGGTCGGCACCATCCTGAAGGACCGCTTCGACGGCGCCACCAGGGTCCTTCCAGGTCGGATACAACAACAGTTCTATAGTTTTCAGTCTCCACTTTAACCAGTTGATATGTTCCACAGTTAGTTACTACGGTTTGAGTCTCTACTGTAGCTAGTCTTATTGGATCTCATACGTGACAGTTTCTCGGTTTAGTTGAAGTGAAGTTTAATATGTGTGTGTGTGTGTGTGTGTGTGTGTGTGTGTGTGTGTGTGTGTGTGTGTGTGTGTGTTTCTTTTGTTTTTATGCGAAGGGTTTTGACAGCTTTCCGAATTAACAAACATCGGAGCCTTTGAATGAAAGTTTCTTCACAGAGTCTTCCTGAACCTCTCTCTCTCTCTCTCTCTCTCTCTCTCGTTCTCTCTCTCTAAACAGCACAGGTCGATATATTAGCTTGGAAAATTTAACTTGCCGCTCTTTGATTTGACACCCCTGGGCTTCCCTCCCTTTCATAATGTTGTTGACATCGTATGCAACCTCCAACTGAGTCGACCTGGAATTGGAAAGGTTAACGTACGTCCCTTTCAAACTACCTACACACTTTTAGCTGAATGGAGACAGTAGTCCTACTTCCTCAGGGCTTCGCTGGCGCTTTAGGCACAGTTTCAACTGCCCTGGCAAACAAGTGGTGCTCGTATCTATCCGTCGTATGATGCTATCGCGGATACCCTCGGGGCTACGAGAATGTCCCCAGAGTATATATCACTTGGGTGGACGTTGGACAATTAAATCTGCAGCGCTGTTTTATAGCTTTCTTGTCTACGGCGGGCAAATATGACATTTCAGATAGGAACGAATGGCACTTAGGGGCATTGTCACGGGTGGGGAATTGTAATGTTGCCATTACCCCATTTCCCTCATCCCTCAACTCCACCCCCTTCGCCACACCCCATCCACCGAGCGAGAAAATAAATCATGTACATAATTATCTTTTATTTGTTTATTTGTATGTTTATCAACCCGGACTACAGAAGAATTGTAGGGCTCGCCCGTTGAAGATTAGGACACACACACACACACACACACACACACACACACACACACACACACACACACACAGAGAGAGAGAGAGAGAGAGAGAGAGAGAGAGAGAGAGAGAGACTGCGTCCTGTCGTAATCAGTAGGACCGCTTGGTTTTGATAGCTGCCAGTCACAGGGACAAGAGGGACCCATAGAGGCAATGGTAAACTCCCATTCAGTTGTAAGAAGCAGGCTTGCAGATAGCAGACTCAAATATTTTGTCCAAACTGGGAAATCCCCAAACCACAGCAATGGTTTGAAACTGACTGTCAACTTACTTGCTTTCGTTTTCTTTATCAGGCAACGACGGGAACGCTATTACAGAAGGTCTGTATGAAATTCAGAGGAAAGAAATAGCTTGTCTCCCGCTGTATTCATTCATAACTGCTGAGACTTACCGTCAGACATGTGCAATTATTTCCTTATAAGATATTACTAACCGCGATAAACAACTACCTGTTACGCGCATTCATAACAATCCACTTAACAAAACTGTCATAAGATTTTAACTTAACAAAACTACCATAAGATTCTGGAAGACTGAACGCACGAGCTACTGTACTTCTTTCAAAACAAACGACTCTCCAAGCTTTATACGTACACGTTACTCATAATTCTCAGATGGTCATTAACAATTACATTAATTAATCTGACAACTGACAGGTTTATCGTGAACGATGCTGTGTACTATGATATATCCCATTTGAATGTCTCAGCCATGTTTGTCCACACTCACCTAATCGTTCAAGGTCCTGTCAGCTTTAGCAATTTAGTAGAGTGAATATGTGTGGCTGTGTTACGCTTGCTCCATGCTTGCTTGAATGGTCTGCCTTCCAGTTGGATTGAAAGCCTTGTCATCTTTTTTTCTTGTTTCTTTCTTCCCCTAACAGAACCCCATTTTACCACCTTTCGCCGAAACAATCCACTTATCTGCAAGCTTGTTGTTGCAGTGTTCTTTGTCTTGATGTTGTTCTGATCGTAACTGGAATCGTTGTGATTATACCTTTTACGCTGTACAATGTAATGTGTAGAGTGTTTATTGCCAGCTAAACATTAAGTGACCCTCCACCACGAAATGAGTCGTCTTTTAACATGAACAAATAGCACAAGAAGACTCATTTCGTGGTGGAGGATCACATTATTTCTGACGAGAGGTAACTGTCTGTTGCCTGTTCCTCATTGTACAGATATGATGACAAGAACATTTAGTCCATTCGTGAATTTAAACGTTTTTCTCTTCTTTTTTTTTTCCTATTTTTTTGTTTTTACGTGTCACGTTTGCCATATCTCTGTGGGTCGCCTCTTTCCCTCAGCGTTAGTTAATGGCCATTTGTACCGTTTAGTGGTCTTGTAGACCTTTAACCTGTGACGTAACTGGTTAGAAAGGGGTTGGTAGTGCTGGAACGAACTATCTAGTACAAAGAAACAAAACTAAAACCAAAACGGACGATGGATTTTCTGAGAACAATCACAGATATCAAATGAAAGTTGTCGCACTTATTTTCCACAAGTGTGTGTTCATGTAAGTACTGTCACGTGTTGCTGTTTAATCTAAGGAGTACCATTATTGTTTTGCGTACTGACGGAGTCAAACTTCAAGCGGAGCCTTCAAGGGTTTATTTTTCTTAAAGCTGGGATTTAGTTTGTCCTGGTTTTTGCCACAAGCGTGTGGTGTATACTAAGATGTGTAAGCTTTCTGCACACTTTTATACCCCCCCCCCCACCAAAAGACAGTTTTATCAACTGTCTTTGCACGGTAAAAGAATTGAATTAAATTGAATTGAACTGATCGACTGTTGCAGGTAACGAGGGTAATATGCGGGGCAAGCGAAAACGGAAACGTGGCTTCAGCTTCAGTCCATCCAATCCAAACCACAAGAGGCCGGGTCGTCGTGACCTGGTGTACTTCGAGGACTCGCCCAACTTCTGCGAGCACGACCTCTCCATCGGTTTCCATGGCACCCGAGGGCGGGAGTGCAATGACACTTCGATTGGTGTGGACGGCTGCGACCTCATGTGTTGCGGTCGGGGGTTCAGATCGGAGACTTACATTGTGAGGGAGCGGTGCAGCTGTACTTTCCACTGGTGTTGTCACGTGAGGTGCAAAGTGTGCTCAAGGACCAAAGTGCGACACACGTGCAACTGAGAACACAGAAAACGAAGACACAGTAAAAAAAAAAAAAAAAAAAATCTATATTTTATATGTCTTCTTGGTCTGGGTCGTCCCTCCTTTTATCACGGCCAGATCACATCCTGTCGGCTTTTTGACTGGTCGTTTGCATGCAGGTGAACGACTTGAGGTTTAAAGCACATGATCAAATGCCCGGATGACACTTTGTAAGGCGACTGAATTTGTCAGGTGTGCTACATCGAGTGCTCTCTGCATCCGGACAGACTTGGTATGAAATGCCTAAAAAAAAACCCCACTGACTTAGAGTATCGGCAAATGCAGCCAGTGCAAGGGGAACTGTGAATTGACGTGTAGTGAGTTCCTGATTGACAGTTCGTGTTAGCCAGTCAAAGTGCGCGAAGGAGACACGTAAACTCCTACAAACAAACCCACACCTGTGGATTAGCTTGTCGGAGTATGCGTCTGACGAAGAGATCAGAAGGTTTAAAAAAAAAAAAAAAAAACGCGCGCTGCGTATGGTTGCCATGGAGATATGCTTATAGTGAGTGGGCGTGGCTACACGCAGCTGGGCTACATGTCAATTCCGTTGTGTTCAAGGAAGATGTTTGTTCCACAAGTGACACTACCGTGATAGAGTTGAGAGATACATACGTGCTTCCTCAGATTAAAACTAATGCCTTAACTGGCCTACCGTATCGTATAGAGAAACAATTGGCAACTGATTGACACATCTCATGCAACTGACTGTATTTGTATATAACCTATTTATAATCTGTTACTTTACGAACCTGACACTGGGAATTTATTCTTACTATTTTTCTGATTTTTTTTTTAGCACAAGACGTAAAGTTTGTTTTTATATCGTAACAGTGCAGTTTGGTGAAGAGATCTGAATTATGTATAATTTTGTACATACACATGTTTTTAGTGTGCACAAATGCTTTTTGTCGAATGGTGTAATTTTTTTTAATCTGTATTTATTGCATCGCTCTTCTGACATCACAAACTCAGTATAACAGTTCTTCCATTTTGCGACTTTGTTCATTGAATTTTCATCTTAACTTACACACCTGCATGTGTTTTTCCTACAAATGATGAAAACTGTAAAATATTAAATGCAAGTATATCTTTGAGATGCTGGGTCATGCTGAAGAGAGTTACAGTACCGTGCCCTCGGTTACTATTGTAAATGATGTAAATATAAATATAATTCTAACCACCCACCTACTTTTAAATTTAACTGTTGTTTTGACACCTGTACATGTGAAGTAAGTTATAAATGTGGTATCGTTAATGAAGCGAAAACAACCTGGAACCTTCGTCTCAAATTTGTAGATATTTTCTTAAAAATCATAATAACCACACAAATATAACACATAATGAAATCAAAGGAAAAACATCTTCAAAGTAAATTATCAATGAGGTAACTAAACAATACAGTGCACAGCACTGAGTTTGAATCGATAGGTATTAATGGATTTGACCAGTAATAGTTCAAGTCCGAGGTGGTTCCTTTTGTTTTCAGCTGGGTCTACCAAACTTTCCCTTTTTTCAGTTCGGCGAACGTGAATTTTGTAATCAGTAATTGTAATTTGTGGAGACTGCCACGGAGCCTTCTCTGTTAACACAAGTATGTGATCAGTGTAGTTAGTTCTTTTGCATGTTGTTTTATGGAAACAAAAAAAAAATCAATCCTGGATTCTTACTGCTACCAATTAATTTATAAATTTTATCGATGTATTTATTTCTTCATTTACTCGTTTACTTGTTAATTTATACCTCTACTTGTGTTTTCACTAACAACTGGCATTCATCATTTTGCTAACCTCATGTAATTTTTTTTTTTTAATTTGGGTAACTGGGAGCTACGGGTGTCTCAAAACAAACAGAGAAACAAAAAAAGAAGGTGCATGCATGAGGAGAAAGAGGGTTAGTGAGAATTTCGATTAAAGTCCAGCTCAGATGTTTATATCAGCAGGGATGATATCAACTGTTAAGGCAGTGTACATCAAATGTACTGACTATAAGGTACATGAGGCGCGCGCGCTTCACAATAAAGGGTATATTCTTTTTTTTGCAGGAAAGAATTTGTGTGTGTGTGTGTGTGTGTGTGTGTGTGTGTGTGTGTGTGTGTGCACGCGAAGACATGAGCTGTGTTTGACACATACACGGCCACAAACTGGAATTGATAATAAAAAAAAAAGGTTAATGGGGCTAATGCTACCACTTTTCATGCTCACAGATGATTCCGAGCTGTTTTAATGGTATCTGTCATCATGCCATTTAGATTCCTTGACAGTGAGAGGGTCTCACTGAGCCAGCAACGCGGAGGGTGGGTGGGTGGGTGTTTGGGGGGTTTAACGTCCTTTTCCACCACATACGGGTGATATCAAAGACGGGGCAACGATGGAAAAGCCAGCACAAATATTTGGCCCTCGCCGGGATACGAACTCACGTCCCGAGCATTAGAAGTCCAACGCTCTACCACAACAACGCGGCGGCCACAGTGAGCGCTCCAGTAGTGTAACAACAGTCGTAGAATTTGAATCAGTGTTTGGTCGCTCACGCAAAGTGTGAAGAACATTGTGTCGCATTAAGAGCTGTATTAATCGTCAAATATGGAGTATTTAGAGCGTAGAGGTGCACTCACGAGCGAAACTGTTCCAAAATATGTAAGTTGGTATAGCGAAGATGGAATTAGCCTGTGCAAGGATTAACCACACCAGATATAGTTTCCCCCTCTTGAGCGGGTCTATATATTTTCCTTGCCTAGCCACCAAACCATCGGGGGGACATTTCACTTGTCCATCATCATGAGCCGAACCACAAGCAAACACAAACAAGCGCATTACACCGCTCCACAATTCCGGGGTCCAGGAGATTTGGGACATCACGACCTCACTCCACCTTATCACAGGCGGGAGATGCGTGGGACATCTATCCTGGTGGGGGGCTTTGACTGGTATCTAAGTTGGTCTCGGGCCTAAAAAGGCCAACATTTTGTTTGTTGTTGGCACACATTTTCACTGATTACTGTCGGAAGGATGGGTTTCATTTGACCTGTTATTATAGGAGGTGTGTCAGCTTTATCGCGCAAAAGCCTTTTTAAAGTCTATTTTTTTTATATATAAATTGATGTTAGGTCTGTGTAATGATACTAACGATAGATGTAATTTGACCTGAAATATAGGTGCGTCAGCTAAATCGCTCTAACCCCTTTTTTGTTTTTGTTTTGTTTGTTTTTTGTTTGTTTGGTTTGTTGCTTGTTGTTGCTTGTTGTTGTTGTTGTTGTTGTGGTGTGTGTGTGTGTGTGTGTGTGTGTGTGTGTGTGTGTGTGTGTGTGTAAGCGCTATGAGTTGCTTTGCTGTGAGATTGTGCGCTCTATTATTATCATTATCATTATTATTACTATTACACCTAGTAAACATGAACATATATATGCTAGTTTCTCTGAAGCCAAGTAAGCATGGAATGTATATGCGTTTTTATGTTGGCTCTGTATATTGATGCCGAAGAAGACCCGACAGTGTGTTTCATTAACACCCCCTTACACGTAATTGCCGTTACGTAGGTTTTCAAAGCGTTCTTAAGCAAGGAACGCTATTAATAACAAAGGTAAGCAATTTCAGCAGGGCGTTTTCAATCCAGTGAACAGATTGGTAAAGTGTGCGTCAAATCTGCAACTAATTAAATATTTTTAGAATTTGAAAATCGAGTTTGAATCGCGAATTACAAGCATGGAAAACATGTGTGTGCTCATTTTGCAAATTGTTTCTACTCTCTTCGGCAAAAAGAGTGGGCGGATGTGTGGGCGGATGTGTGTGTGTGTGTATGTGTGTGTGTGTGTGTGTGTGTGTGTGTGTGTGTTTTGGGAGTGGTGGGGTGGGGGTGGGGGTGGGGGTGAAGGTGAGGTGAAAAGCTAAAATTAGCTAAATGACAAAATTCTCCAGCTACCAGTAGTCTCCATCGCGATTCTTTGTGCGATAATTGGCGGTTTGACAAAACAACAACAACAACCACAGAAACCCAAACAAAAACAAACAAACACATAAACAAAACAAAACACACACACACACACCCACACACACACACACACACACACACACACACACACACACACACACACACACACATGTCTATATCATATTACAGCAAACATTATTGCAGTATATATTTGCCATTAGAAATCATCTTGTTATGAACATACACTGAAGGCACTTGAACAAGTGTAATGCCCAAGTGTACCGCTCGAGGGAGGCTTGTACGCTGCTGATGCAGCTCAGTTCAGCAGCAGCATCTATTACCTCCCCTCCACTACGCTGCTTCCTCAGAGAAGATGTCTGTCTGTTGCTGTTGGTCTTCGTCTAAGAAGAAAGCTTATGGGTGTCGGGTTTTTGGATTGCACACATTTCCTTCTTTAAAGCACACGAAGCAAACGCAACTGAACTGAGAATCTAGTAATAATAACACACACACACACACACACACACACACACACACACACACACACACACACACACACACACACTCTTATCAATCATCCAGTAGTTGGTAAAGATTATTGTCATGTCCGTTTTTGTGATGTCAGGAAACAATGATGATAACGTTCCGCCACGGTTCACTAATGTCATTTTAGTCTTACGTTTGATGTTGTTTATATGAAACAATTCGCTGAAGGACTTCTGCGTGTCTTTATAGGGATTGGAAGTCTGATTCCTGCTGAAAGAAGATTAAAATTGTCAGGCGACATAAAGTGACAACGAAAACAGAAAAAGAAGAAGAAACAGGAACAAAACAACAACAACAACAACAACAAAAACCTTGAGAGATGCACACAGAGTCATTATTAGTTTTTATTCACAATACTATTACAGCCTTAAGAGAACAGAAAATTCGATAGCTATATATAAATAACAAATTTAGCCGACACTTTACACAACCATGTTATGCATGAGATTCTAGTATTATGGTAATCTGAAACATATATACATATGTATTTGTAAATTAAGCAAAGCAAAACACCTTAGGTGCTCAAAATCATTTTGCTGACACAAACAACAACGATCTTGATTTGGCTACCTCTGAGCTGAAACACCAGAAGTAACACGATAAGCGTACATGAGCTTACAAAAAGCATACCAAGACACTGAACAGGTAAGCACGTGCACTACATTACAAATGCATTTGTAAATACACTGTTTGTGCAGATTGAAAGCATAAGCAATGTATAATGATCTTCTTCACAACCTCAACAAATACGGAATGGAAGACAGTACTAGACCTAGCCTGCTCTACGATACAAAATGACGAATCAAGTTTCATTCAATGCACTATGCACTAAATACCCTATCCCGTAACACGGTAACACACTAATCTGTCTCTGTATCTACCATTAACACATAGCGTTCCGCGCACGGGGATTCCTTGTTCTCTTTCCACCACACATGTCTTTTCATTGTGTTCACTGGTGCGGTAGTGTGAGATGTCATCCTAAGTCAATCTTTACTTAGCATCCAGTCTTCTATACATGGGCTTGCCTGGGCCGGGTCCCTGAACAACGTACCTAGTACGAAATGAGTTAAGTCATATTTCATATACTCAGGTTTCCTGTGATGATTTGAACGCGTGCATTCGCAAGTTTATTCTGCTAAATTCAACACTCTGTTCAATAAACAGAACTTTAGGGACTGAGATTATCCCAGACTTGCGACAACTGACTACTTTTTCTAAATTTAGCTAGATCAGATATTAAATAAAGCTACATATGCAATACAAGTATCCCAACTGGCTTAGATTAGAGGACGGCTTTCAATCTCTAGACTCGCCTTAAGTTGAAGTGTGGAACAAACAATGGAATACACATAGAACTGTTTTCGCTAAATGGTAAAACAACACTGAAACGTCTCGCTAAAATCCTATATTGCCACTCAGTGCTTGATTCCCTGTGTTAGATACATGGATGCGCAGACTTTGTTTTGTAAATTTACAATAAAAATTAATGTCAGTGACCGGGAAGTTTTCCTATGTGGCTCCTGAAAGAAAACCCTTTGTTTTACTTGAATACTTGTCATTCAACGAGACAGTGTCATTTGATCAAACTCGTATCCTAAACCTGACGTTAAAGTATTTCTAGCACTAATTTTTCTGATTTTGTATTTCTGGAAGATATTTTTTAATCCTTGGAAAACATACCATTCCTTATGCTCTGAAGAAAATCGTAAATTATCATAGTAATTTACATCTCTTGATGTCAAAGACACCAGAAGCAATACACATAACACTCAGGCGCGAAACAACATGTACATAATTCACATAAAACGTTAAATATCCAGTCAGTTTTATCATAGTCACACGTCATCACTTATTGCTACAAAAGTAAAAACAACAAAATATATGTACTGCGCATCCTATTTACAATACAGTACAGTATATGCAGATCTGCTGACGTCACTGACTCTACATCTGTTGTACATATAAAGAAAAACATACAGACAGAATTTATTCAAAACTAGAGATTTGTCAGTGGTCGATGCAAGCTTTCAAGTGTTCACTCCAAAGACTAGCCCTCTTTAAGACTTTTCTATACTCATAACTAAAAGTCAAGGACCACTTGCAAAAAACCTGCGTAACATAATGAAGATGAAATACCTCATTGTGTCAGATTACCCTGGGAAAAAAAAAACAACAAAAAAAAAAAAAACATGTGAGTAGTATCCGCAGTCAAAGATGCAGTCTTTTACATGCAAGTCGCCATTTTCAAGATTCAATATACTTTAATCCATAAAGGAGCAAATGCTACCACTTTTATGCTCACAGATCGTTCTGAGCAGTTTTCGTCGTGTTATCATTCATCACACAACATAAACACCTGGGCAGACGCTGGTACTGAGCCCCCCCCAAAAAGCGTGCTCGATGACGCGGCGACCACACTGAGCGCTCCAGTTGTGTAACAACACTGTATCGCATTGAGAGCTGTATTAATTAGCAAGAGGTATTTCGAGCGTGCGCTTAGCAAAGATGGAATTAGCTACAAACAAACAAACAAACAAACAAACAAACTGTTGTCATTGTTTGTTTCGGTGTTGTCTTACAAATCTGACAAAGTTCTCACTAACTACTTTTGTGGTGGTTGTTCCGAAAGATTAATTTTCATTGCCCTTTGGACAGTTTTGCTGAACCATTCAAGAGGTACCACGGTGTCCCTGAAGTGCATATTCAGCAAGCTTTTCTGCCTCCACAGCGTGATCTGTTTAGTTGTTAACACAACTCTGGGGCACTTGATCCTAGCACGTTTACAAAGTACGACCATTCCATAACAACAAACCTGAATTGCATGGTAGTCCTTGACATTCTGTGACGAGTGTATAACCCCGGATGCTGGGGGGAAATTTGCTTTTGGAGGCACGGGCATCCTGCTCAAATGAGAGTACCATCATTCACGGTCCCTATCGGAAGTGTACGAGTTAATCAACATACAATGGGGGTGTTCAAAACAATAATGTTTTAAAAAATTGCCGCACTTTCAATTCATATCATCAGGACTGATTTAAATTTCAAGAACACACAAGATGTAAAAGAAGGTAAGACTGGCCATTTCGGCAACGGTCTTTGTAGACATTGGAATTAGCAGGAACAAGAAAGGCAAATCAGAAGATGATGTTTCCTCGATATAACGATTAAACCAGAATCCCGAATCACAAACTGTCAAAGGTCAGTCAAATAGCAGACAAGTAAAACTCACGTGTAGCTTAAAAAATAAAAGGCCAAAAGAAAACCGCACAAGCGTACAACGACAAAACGCACAGACTGTCTATTAACTATTAAACTATATATCACATAGGCCTACTTCCTACTCTTGCTTTTTGGCTTAGCAGGTGATGCTTTAAATAATGCTTTAAACGATTGTGAAGGTTGCAACGGTCCTTAACTTTCACAGATTCCAAGCATTCGTTCTTTACTTCGTGGTAAGCAGCCACACAGCAGTATAGAATCATAATACAGAACTCACTACTGACGAGTTTGAGTTCATGGATCTACAAAAATGAGTGGTGACTACAAGTACGCAAACTTCATGACATGTCTACTAAAGGCCATCGGACACGTGGATAGAAGTAGACCTATCCTATTCCTAGCCCCATCGCCGTCCTGACTGGTTGGTAGGGTCTCCAGCCGATTGTAGCAACACGACAGCTTCTGCTGAAGATTAGCTTGACAGGAGAGAGAAAACATGGTAGGGACAGGGATAAGACCCCTTTCTGTTCACGTGTCCGATCACCGTGAGACATTCCTGTGTAAATCTATGCAGCGTTCTAGCACACAATGTGCGTGTCAAAGTGGGAGTGCCTACTGAAAATGTGGTTAAATTTCCACTTTCCTTGCTATAAAGCCTGTAGTCTGGCAACAATATTGAATATACAGCCACTGTGTGCTTGGTCTCTGTCAGAAATACACAAAAACCCAAACTGCACTATTTACATTTATATCTCGGCGCTCGTAACACGCATGATCCAATATACACAGTGTTTGTCACGTGTTCTTGCCCCAGGCAGACTCGCAGAGCAAGGCACAGTGTCTTT
This sequence comes from Batillaria attramentaria, assembly GCA_018292915.2. Lineage (NCBI taxonomy): Eukaryota > Metazoa > Mollusca > Gastropoda > Batillariidae > Batillaria > Batillaria attramentaria. The sequence goes on along the minus strand of JACVVK020000006.1, from coordinate 3,386,458 downwards.
TTAACCTTGTTACGCGTTACTAATACACGTACATGTACAACAGTTTCATCTAAATATCGACCATTAATATACCATTACCAACCAGAAATCTCTTCTTTGTGTCTCTATCCACACTGGCCAACTTAGACGTGCTTGACAAACAGTTATGTGACAGACTGATGAATTGTCTTTAGGCTACGTCCTTGAACATGTCACAAGCATGAGATGTTTCGAGAACGAAAAGTCTATTATACGGTTCATGTCTTACAGGGCTCCTTTAGCCTTGGGTCTGACAACTCGGTTGTGAAGCCGCATGTACACATCTGCCATCATTTGGTAAAAAGGCCTATACGCCTTGGATTTGACTTTAAATCCTTTTACCATTTACCAGTAGACGTACATACACACGTACAGACGGGGAGCCGGGATTTGCTGTACTGGTAGAGTACTGAACTCTCAGCTCTCGTGTGAGGAGTTCGAATCCCGGCTGGGAGCCAAACGTGTGTCCTGGCTCATTCCCCTTTGCCGTGTGCTTGATTTCATCATTATGTGATAGAGACAAGAAAGACGGTGTACCGCCGAACAACCAAGTAAACTTACAGACCCGATAGTCAAGCTTGTGCTCGGTCAACAGACAAGTCATGCTGGGGACCATATAAGAGTGTGTTTAACTTGAAGTCCTATGTCAGCGCTAAAGTTCTCTTGTGGTCTCGTCTGTAGAGCTTGAAACTGATCGTAGACCATGACCGGTACGCGAATTCTGCCGTTTGCTCTGTCACAAGCATCTGGGTTCAGGAGGTCTCTACTTTTGTCGGTAGAACTTGAAACTTATCGTAGACCAGCGCTCGAATTCTGCCGTCCGTTCTGTCACAAGCATCTGTGTATCGTTTTCACGCTCTCGCACGTTTCACAAATGACCTCACAGCACCACATGAACCGGCACTTGCAGTTTTCTTTCACCGTGATCACCTCCTTGTTGTAACCTCTGTTGCAGCAGAGCAAGTCACAACCCCCCACACCCATTGACTCTGGGTCGCATTCTCTCCCTTTGGTCCCAAGCGACCCCACCTTCCGTTTCCGGTTACAAAAGTTCGGTGACTCTTCCGAATACACAAGGTCCTCTTTTGATGGAGGCTTTATTGTCTCCCCTTCTGGAAGTAGCTCTTTGCCGTCGTTGCTTATGATAACCTTGGCGGCGCCATCGAATCTCTCTTTCAGTCTGTCGCCGACTTCTCTGAATGTAGGCATTTTCATCCAGCAGGTTTTGAGAGTACAGGAACCTGACAGTCCATGGCACTTACACTCTTGCCGCATGTACTTCTTTACTGCCTGCAAAACAGAAAAAGACACGTATTCAGTGCTGCCTTGAATACAACATGCAAAGACGTCATACGGTGTAAGGCGTACATCTGTTTATTGAGGCAGCTCATAATACACTGATTGTAAATGTCGGTCGTTACTTGGGTAAGGTGGATCTGTATTTTATCGACTACTTCGTCAGTTAAACAAAAAAATACAAAAGACGATTAATTTTGTGCGACATACTTTTACAGTGTTTAGCAGGACAAATACAGCTCCTGGTTTCATAATTATCTACCCGCAACATGCACCTGGAAAATAATCACTGGGACATTGATCATTACCATTTATGACTAGAAACCGGAATTTATTTATTTATTCATTTTTATTTATTTGTTTGTGTGCAGGCTGGGGTTTAACACGAGCAAATCTGGCACCCAAGACAGGGTATTTCAGCATTGCTCGTATATCTCTACACCTTGTTTTTTCTAATAAAGGATGATAACGACTTCACGTCGACGACCTACAAGCTATGGTCTATACACAAAAACAAATGCACAACAACTTGACTCTAGCTGTCACAATGACCCTGAACACTGAGGTGTGACACGACTCTATATTAACCGTATGCCGTCAGCATCAACAGAACTGACGACCTGAATGCCCCTAGCTTCTTCAGTGTGTGTGAACTGCTCGGTGAGCTGCCTTCACACGACGCATAGCTGTCAAACCATAGAATATTTGCGGAAGATTGAGCTGGACTGCGGAACTGGCGAGCCTAATGCCTGCCCAAACATACGTGTGGACACGAATAGCATCGTCCTTCATGTCCGCAGGCTGACTTCGTTCCACAAGATCAGGTGTGCAAAGTGCGGTCAGCGTTCATTCGGGGATGGTTCTTTGCGAGTCGCTTCATTGTAAGGGCTGATCTGCAGAGCTGCACACGCGAGTCTGACCACGGAAAAGAAGGCCAAGGTCTGGGATTCTGACGTAGACGATGCAACAGTCTTTGAAGTTTACTGTGTAAACCACACCACACGCTGTTTTACCGGGCAGCGTCAGAATCACTCAAAAAAAAGTCTGGTATCGTTTAGTTTTTACTTCTGTTTACTCCCCCCCCCCCCAAACACCCCAAGTTATTATTTTTTTCCGGTCAGGGCCCTACTCTAAATATTAGAAGAAAGACAAAATATAAGGTAAACTGACCAGCGGATGATGGCAAACTACGTTGTTTCCGGCTTGCTCTAGAACATGATTCTCTAACGAGTATCAGTAATTCTGAAACTAGAGAAAGATAAGACTAGTTGTTGACAGCTCTGCGACTCTCTGTTTACTAGTGCTTCCGTGCTTGCTGATAATAAGGAACACGGACGGCGTGGGAAAGGGTGAGGCTAACAGTTTCAATACCCAACTATAGGAAACGGCATCTTCATACACAGAACAAAATGAAAAACACTTTGTAACCCTACTAGTGGTTATAACTGATTGCAAGTATAGCTGGTATTGGTGTTGTATAGGTGAGGAAATTGGTGAGGGAAATCCGGTCTACTCCTCCTGGGGGACGCGTCACCATTCATGTTTTTCTTCTTTTTTCAACATACGTGGTAGATAAACTTTCCCAAACATCCCTTTACGCAATCTTTTCTTAGCCACTCTACTTAGTTGCTGCAATTACGATTGTGTCGTTGAACAGGCTACGACTGGGAAAGCCACGAAGCCACGGCAGTCCATCACGAGAGAGAGAGAGCGAGAGAGAGAGAGAGAGAGTGTGTGTGTGTGTGTGTGTGGAAAGAAAGTTCAAATTCTTAGTGTCATGTCGCGCCACGGAACTCGGCGTAGTTGCGTCTACAAAGGTAAATCTATTCATCCTGCCACCTCCTTATATCCCAAAACCAACACAAGGACACTGAGGAGAACTGCACTGCGAAACGACACTAGGAGTGCTCAACCCAAACAGTGACGTCAGCACACACACACACACACACACACACACACACACACACACACACACACACACACACACACACACACACACACACACACACATGGAGAACTTCGTGTCTTTTCCAGTTTACCTTGTTCCACAGTCAACCGCTCAGCATAGGCCTAATGACTAAGGAAAGAAGTTTGTCGACGACCATTGCTGGCATACCCGGTCAAAGACACACACACACGCACGCACACACACACACACACACACACACTGACGTGGCGCATCAGACATGACTCAGTTCTACCGTCACTCAATGACCAAAGGGCCTAATTCAATACAGTCCTTGTAAACTCCAGGCCCTGTTACCACCTGACTGCAGATGTTTTTCAAGGTACGGATCTGTCTGTCTGTCTGTCTGTCTGTCTCTCTCTCTCTCTCTCTCTCAGTGTGTGTGTGTGTGTGTGTGTGTGTGTGTGTGTGTGTGTGTGTGTGTGTGTGTGAAGGGGGAGGGGTATTTACCCTTCTTCCGGCCTCGTTATTATGCAACTGGATCAGCGTGGTGACGTCACCGCGCCGCTTCTTCTTGTTCTTGCGCCGCCTTGCGTCCATGAACTCGCGGGACTTCTGGTAGCCGAACTCCACGTTGTCCCCGCAGCCGCCCCACTCCCACTCCCCGTCCGTGGCCATGTCGCGTGCGTGGTTTTTGCACGTGCACTGCAGCAGTCCGCCCATGCTGCAGGTTTGAGTGACGGCGTACACCACGCCTGCCGCTGTGATGGCGTACAGGAAGGCAGACTCGCGTGTGTCTGTGGGGCAGAAACAGAAAAGAAGGGGGAGAATTAGAGTCAGTCATTACTGAGTCAGTTGAGTGCGTAGTTGGTGACGTGGTGGTGGTGGTGTGCATGTGGGTGTGGGAGCCGTGAGTAAGCTGCTGTTCTGCGACTCGTGAAGATGAAGAGATGTATGATGCATGATATAATTATGATCCGGCGGTCTGGTCGATTGTAAACACACACTGAGGAATCAGCAAATACAACTGAGGGTGGGGTGGGTGGGTGTTTGGGGGTTTAACGTCCTTTTCCACCACATAGGGTGATATCAAAGACGGGGCAACGATGAAAAAGCCAGCACAAATATTTGGCCCCAGCCGGGATACGAACTCACGACCCGAGCATTAAAAGTCCAACGCTTTACCATTCGACCACCCCGGCTGCCCCTGCTGTTCTGCGACGCGTGAAGATGAAGAGACGTATGATATACGTCGATTGTGAATACAGACTGAGGAATCAGCAAATACAACTGAGGAAACACTGACCTAATCACAGAATCATCTTATAATAAAGTCTGTCAGTTATCGGACAGAGTTCTACCAATCATACCGTCCATCTCTTTCAATAAGAAATGAATCAACCGATCAATCAATCGATCGATTAATCAATTTTTCACACCGGAACTGAACGAGACGACGACCGCCGTATACATTAATACAGTTACCAAAGTTTCACACACCCAAACTGAAACGACAACGTAGACAGTCAACTTTAATTTAAGCCACCTGCAATGACTGACAAATTCCATGCACTAGAAATGAAACCGGACCCATGTAAATCACTGAAAGGACCGCATACAGTTTCGTGAACCTCGTTCCACAGCTAGTCCAAGGAATTCCTGACAACGGTTCTCCCAGTGCATATCATAACTGACAGGAATTAAGATGGTGGGACCAGACAGACAAGTTACTTTTCCCCCCTCCTGAAACCACCAACATTACCAGCATTCCATGTAGCATGCGCGCCTACATGCGAGATAGAGGGAGATTTTGATAGACGAATCATAAACGCCAGCAATTGCAAGTGCAGAAATGTTTTGCTTCGCTTCGCCAACAGTTCTGCCTTGTGACGATCGGCAGAATTTGTTCTCCTACTCTTTGCCTGAACGCCTGGCTTCTCAAAACACAAGATGGCGTTTCCTTTGAGAGTGCTAAGTTTGCTTTTATTGCAATGAGCCGTGCTTGTTTTCGTAAGCCTCAGACAGGCTCCGAGGGTGCTATTTCAGTTTAACGTTTCGGAACAGTCAGTCATTCAAGAGATTTCTGAGGGTTCCGTTTTTATAAAGTGTTGGTGTTCAGTTCAGACAGGGAGGGAAATAAACCATTTCAATCTCTGTGTCGAAATTCACGGGACACTTGGAATATGTTCAACGCGTGTACGCGTCAGAATTACGAGCATAAGTGAATTATGCTTTCTCCCGGTCCACTAATTCGAAGGTTGTCTTTAAAACTTTAAAAAGCCCAGAAGAAGTTGAAGAAGCTATTTTGTGTACGGAGCGCAGGTAAACATCAAAACAGGCGTGGAAAGAGTGCGAGACTATCAACAGGAACGCGAGCAGACAAATGGCCGAACTTCCCCTGGCTTCAGTCTGCTTATGATGCCGCTGCAGACAGCTGCAAATGAAAGATTGTCTCCCGTTCGGGAACTCTTCTCTCAAGTGAAGCGATAAGGAGCTGTTACAATGTATGGCAACACGCCACAGGGGCGTTTGAAGCAAGAAACAAATAGCCACTTTTTTACTTTTTTGCCAGAGTTAAAGAAAACTGCACTGCACCGAAAGAGAGGGAAAAAAATAAGAAGAAAAGACGATGGTTATTAATATTGTTGGTGTTGTCGTTAATGTTACCCCCTCCCTCTCTCTCTCTCTCTCTCTCTCTCTCTGGTAGAATGGTAGCCGAATGGTAGAACGTTGGACTTTCAATACTGGGTTGTGAGTTCGAATCCCGGCTGGGGCCAAATATTTGTGCTGGACTTGTTTTCGTTTCCCCGTCATTGATATCACCCGTACGTGGTGGAAACGGACGTTCAGCTCCAAAACATCCCCCATCCATCCACCTCTCTCTCTCTCATCAAGTTTTCTCCCCTTCGTTTGTGTGGCAACATGTATTCACTCGATCCGTCAGTTATGTAAAATGATAGCCCGACCACTTGTTCTTGCATGGTGAAAATAACGCGGCTGCAAACTTCTCTTTTACTGACTTATGCAGGGAAAACATCACTGTGACAGGAGAAAAATCACAGAGAGAGAGAGAGAGAGAGAGAGAGAGAGAGAGGGAGTCTCAAATGTTCGTGCCTTAGATCATTTCCAAGTATCCTAAGCACGGGGCAGATGTACCTGTATGCACAAAAAACAAGACCACACCCAGTCGGTGAAGGGAGGGAGGTAGGAGGGTATGGGGAGGCAGAACTGTAGGGGTATGCTAGCTGGGAGAGGGGGGGGGGGGCAATATGTGTAGAGGCTGGGGGTATGAGAGTAAGGGCAAGGGGTGTAGAGTCTACGGGGTGAGGGTCTGAGCACAAGAGACTGAGAAGCTAATTTGGACTGCAGCCAGAATGGGAGCCCCTGGTTCCTGCAAGCGTTCAGGAGTTTGAGAGGGCACTTGTAGCAACCACTTCGCTGCAGCGAGACGCCAAAGGGAGAGCCAGCGACGCGGGGATGGTAATGAAAGCCTTCCCTTGCAAAGTGGGAACGGGCACTGGGTAAAGTCCAAAAAACTCTCTTGTAGAAAATGACAGATGCGCGATGATGGCTGCGCGGCAAATGCAGTTACCTGTGTGAAATAAACTAACAGGCTGTTCTCTGCACATGGGGGGCGTTATCAGAAAAAAATCTATTCAAGTTTCTGGCGTGTTAACAAAATTGTGTGAAGTAATCTTGTAAAGGCTGATGTCGTCCGTTTTAAGAAAAAAAACCAACCAAACAAACAACAACAAAAAAAGAAAAAACCCAAAACAACAAACAACAGTTTGAATTTTGGTCACCAGAAGGAACAAACAGACAACAACAACACCACCACCAACAACAATTGTTATGCCTGCTGTGGTTGATCAGAACAGTTAATTGCTTTTGTTAGTGGTTTTCGTTTTGTGTTGCTTTGGTCATGTCAATGCCCCTCCTCTTACAGTCATTAAAACAGTCTAAGAATGCCAGAAATCTGTTTTAAATAATGCGTAGTGATTTTTCTATGCTTGCAGCCGTATGTAGTACGATTATTATTTTTTTTCGGTATTGATTCATAGTCGCCCGTTATATAATACTTACCCTTTAATGGTATTTACTATATCTGTATCTTAATATTTGTAAATGGTCTTTGATCTGTGAACCAAATATCCTTTTAAAAGGACTTAATAAAATTGATTGAGTGACTGATTGTTGTTAGTCACAATTGTTGACCACCAGAAGGAGTCTGTACGTGGTCAGATCTCACCTATAGAAGTTACGGCTACTTTCAAGTCATCAAAAGCAAGGAAAGCCTCTGTCTCCCCCACAACACCCATAGCTGTTACACAGCTTCGCGAAAGATAAAGCATCCTTTTGCACCGCCGCGTAAGATTAATGTCAAAGACGCCGGGGCAACGTGGAAAAAAGCCAGCGCGCGCGCGCGCGCGCGCGTGTGTGTGTGTGTGCTCCCATGCAGCCGGGAGTCGAACTCATGACATAAGCATATTAACACCAACGCTTTATCAGCTCAGTTAATCAACTCCTCCCCCCCCCCAACACACACACACACACACACACACACACACACACACACACACACACACACACACACACACACACACACACACACACACACATGGGGAGATGAAAACAGTTAAAGGAGTTGACGTTGTATCAAGTTTTCCCAGGATAAAAATGTGTAAGTACATATAAGTACATTGACATGTCTTCAGTCTTGTCCTTGGTACGCTGAAAAGGCTGAACTACTAAATTTCATGCAGAGAGAGAGAGAGAGAGAAATCCCGCAGCAGCCGTAGACAGTCAAGATCGGATTGCCGACGTCATATCTTCGCGAGGACGTGAAGCTGTTAGCAGCGACACCTTGTGGCGAAAAGGGGGGTGACCTGAGGGCGGGGCTTGGCTGGCTATCGATTCATGGGGGGCCTGCGTGACCACGTGACCAGCAGTCGTGCGTTGGGGGTTTTAGCTTGACATTTATGAGGCGGCGCTTACCAGTTTAGTGGGTGTTGGGTCCCGTCTACTCACCGCAAACCAGCCTGTCTTGAGTCGTCTCCAGGACAATTCACGCAACGCATTTCTGCAGTATGCAATCCCATGCGTACCAAGAACCGACATTTAGCGAGTATGAACTTTTACAATAGGGATATTTTCAAATTTTATGTGGCTATTTAAATTTTCATTCAATATTACGATTCACGGACAAAAGTGTACAAAAAATGTAGTAAACATTTGAATGTTTAGTTGCCCCCCCCCCCTCTCTCTCTCTCTCTCTTAACAACTGCAATCGTGTAAACATGTCCACTGTGGAACATGCTCGAAGTTGTATACTTAAATCGCCCTAGTCACCCCCCCCCCCTCCCTCCCCCGTTGATTTTGTGAGTATGTGCGAGCGCTCATGCCCCCCACAACCCCTCCCCCTTCTCCAACCCCTTCTCTCTCTCTCTCTCTCTCTCTCTCTCTCTCTCTCTCTCTCTCTCTCTGTGCGTGTCTGGGCGCCCATGCTCGCAAACCTTACTTAGAAAGTAGAAGCAACGCACTTAAATTTATGCCTGCCACTAACGCAAAAGAAAACCACATCAATGCTGTAACTCTCTTCCCTAACAGTAGATGAAGCCGTTGCACAATGCTTGGTTAATCGTGTGCCTTAGTCACAAACGGCCCAATAAACGTTACGTGGCTGTCGAAGCATCTTCTCTCCCGATTTTTTGTCGCTCAGATTATGTGTGGACAATGATTCAGCGGTCGACATGTGTCACAGTAACCCAGTCAGAAGTCACCATAATCAGTGACTGATGTAATAGGCATATTATACAAAATACCGAGGGACACGCTGAGGCATACATTCTGCACAAAAAGTCAGTATTTTGTTTTGAAAAGAGGACAGTTACATTTTGAACAGGAGATAGGTATCACGTGAATGGATTGGACCGATTATACCCAGAAAAGAACTGCATAGCAACCCCCTCCCCCACCCCCCACCCCTCCACACACACACACACACAGACCGTCCCCCTCCTCCCCACACACACCCTACCCCCCCCCCCCTCCCCACAAAAAAAAAAAAAGGAAGAAAGGGAAAGAAAACAGAAGGCATTGGAATTTCTTTGGGACAAGTCCGCTGGAATTTTTTAAATATTTTCTGCGAGCGTTCACAATACCGTAAGAGAGAGAGAGAGAGAGAGAGAGAGAGAGAGAGAGAGAGAGAGAGAGGAACTATACCTCTTTCTGTCTAGATAAGAATTTAATGGTTCTCTCTTCCGCTTTACTGCCCTCCACAAAATTCTCATTAATGTTTGGCTCGACGTTGATACCGGTATTTTCAAACTCAGCTGTTGCTGGAGTTTTGCACAGACGAACCCGTATAGTATGTATGCTATAACTTAAGAAAAGGGAGAAAAAGTAAAAAGTAAAAGACCATTTTTTTCTTCTTCTTTACAACTGTGATGCTAAATTTGTAGCCGAAGTCGTTTGTTTTGTGTGCCTTGACCCTAATGACTCCAAGGTACACGATGCGCATGCTCAGCAGTCAAAATGATGCATGCTGGGACATAAACAACCAAACAACGTCAACAACCAGGTTAGACTGTCAAAACGAAAGCTCAAGAGTGACAAACTCGTGAAAAACTGTGCTAAGTTACAACCAGAAATCTAATTTAGGCGACGAAAAATTTATGCCTAGCCACCCCTACGACGCCTCCCCCCCCCCCACCTCTAAATGCACCTCCCTCCGACCTAAACATCGCAAGAATTTCGCGAAAATGGGACTTTGGGGAAGACTTCTCCTTCGGGTATTGAGGTTGTCCATCTTCTACGTTTGTGTTAATTACTGGTTTCTTCACAAGGTTTTCAAATATTCTTTGCTGTAGTAGTAGTAGTAGTAGTAGTAGCAGTAGAGTAGTAGTAGTACTAGTAATAGTAGCAGTAAGAGTAGAAGAAGTAGTAGTAGTAGTAGAACTAGTAGTAGTAGTAGTAGTAGCAGTAGTTGTAGTAGTAGTAGTAGTAGTAGTAGCAGCAGCAGCAGCAGTGTTGGTGGTAGTAGCAGTAGTAGTAGGAGAACTAGTGGTAGCAGTAGCAGTGGTCGTAGTATAGCTGTAGCAGAAGTAGTATTAGTTATAGCAGTTGTGGTAGTAGTACTAGTAGTTGTAGCAGCAGCAGGAGTAGTAGTAATAGTAGTAGAACCACTACTACTGGTGGTGGTAGTAGAAGTAGAACTAGTAGTAGTAGTAGCAGAACTAGTGGTAGTAGTAGTAGTAGTGGTAGTAGTATAGCAGTAGCAGAAATATTCTTAGTTATAGCAGTTGTGGTAGTTGTACTAGTAGATGTAGTGGCAAAAGCAGTGCTTGTTGCTGTTGTATTTGTTGGTTTCGTGGTTGTTGTTCTTGTTTTGTTTTTTTTTAAATCGTGAATGCTGTTGTTGGCGGTCTTGGCAGTGAAGAAAAGTACCTATTGTTGCTACTAAAAAGTCCCAGAAGTTAGAGCTTGTGCGTGAAGTAGGATATACTGGGGCCTGCAAGGAACTCATAAAACTAATAACCGTTCGACTTGACTCAATTCCTAGCAAGTAAATTTGGGGTTGCGCACCAGTGGCCTCTATACAAAAATCATAACTGATTTATGTCTGCATGGATTCAAATTTGGCCTCGCGGGAGTGTTGCACTTTGAGTAGACTTGTTTGCTGCAGTGAGAGCCTTCACGGAACCATTAAACGTAACTGATTTTCGCATACAGGGCCAAAACCGAAAAATAGTCAAACACGTGGGATACGAAATGTGCTACAAGCTTTGGGTATTTGCTTTGTTGGTGCTTCTGCTCGTTGGCAGTATCTTACACTCCTGCTGCTTCTTCTGCTGCTGGTGCTGCTGTGATGATCAGGACAACTACAGGGGCTTTGCAGTCAGTACATACAGCAACTTCCTGTTTGCGCTAACGAGTCTTCAACAAGGTGAACTGAAGCCCGGAGCCAGAAGCTCAGAGCGTCAGTGCAGTGAAGCCGTAACTGTCTCGGAATGTGGACCTGTTCATCAGTAACGCCCCACGCCCCACCAGACTGACATAAAGCCGCCACGACGCACGAGTTTGTGGCCGAGTGATGAGAGTTCTTGCCAACGCTATAATCGCGCAAATTGTCCACATAACATCTCCTTGCTTGTGCTAACTAAGTATGGCAATAGGCTTTTTTTGGTTTTTCTTGTTTTGTGTGTGTTTGTGTTTGTGCTCTGGGGGATAGTTTGAAGATGAAGATGGCACTGTTGTTTGGTTTGTCTTGACTCTGTCAGTCTGTCTGACTCTCTGTCTGTCTGTCAGTCCGATTCTCAGACCGTCTGACTCTCTCTGTGTGTGTGTGTGTGTGTGTGTGTGTGTGTGTGTGTGTGTGTGTGTGTGTGAAACTCTGTGAAATTAAACCATATACTGAGGTTGAAAGTTGCTTTAGGCTAAAAACACTGTTTGTTAGAAAAACAAAGCAGCAACAACAAACGATTAACTACGCACAGACTATGCCAACTGCTGGTTAGGAACCATTCGTGGTAGCACTGTTAACCTTACAAAATAAAGCAAAAGCAAAACATCATTCCTTAACCTCATTTCCATTCGCCATTCAAGGTTACAGAGGTTATTTCCCAACACAAAGATAGCTTCTGACAGAGAATGCTACACAGCACTCCGTTCAAGTGCTGTTTTTCTTGGTGTCCATTGATGTTGCCTACAAAAATATCGTGGAACCAGAAGACGTATAGCAAAAGGAATTGGAAAGACATCTCTTAGAGGGGGTATCCGTTGTACTTCTCCGGGGTGATGAATGTAGAAAACAGAACCAAACGAAACAACAGCAACAACTACCAAAACAATATGATTAGTGAAAATGAGGAAGATCTAGGAGATCGAAGGAAGGGGGGTGGGGTGGGGGTGGTGGGGGGGGGGGAGGGGGGAGCGGTGGTATTAGGTTTTAACGTCTTCAGTTCACCACGAAGATGACGTGTGATCTGGAAGAAATTTCTGTCTGGACTCGAAACCGAAACCTGATGATCGTCCGAGGCTCAGTCAAATGAAGCTTTTCTGACTCCTAAGAAGGGGACAAAAGATGAGAACAGCGATGATGACGAAGCCAGAATGCTGACGATGGTTACAACGTCAAACATTATTTTGACTTCGACTTCGACGACGCTAATGATGATGATGATGATGACGACGACGACGACGACGTTGATGATGATGCTGATGACTTCGAGAAAAAGGATGAAGAAAAAGATGGTGATGACGGTAACCTGTAAACAAAGTCCAAATAACGTAACGTACGTAATACAGAATATATGCATTCACACAAAAAAGAAGTCGTTTGAAGGAACGTGGCGAAATTGATGACCCACAGGAAAAATCGAGGAAGACGAAGACGAAGGGGGAGAGGAAGTAAACAATCCAAGGCCCACTTCCATCAAAGAACTTCTTCAGTCTTGTTAGTGGCTTCTGGAGGACGACCATGCTCGCAGGATCCAGGAACCGCTGGCGTTTTACGAGGGCTGGAACTGCAAACCAAGAGCGTTTTACAGCTCTGGTTCTGACTCGGTTACTGCAATCTTGAGAGGATCTTGGCTTTTAACTTCTTTTTGTAGATAAACTCCCCCAGACCCGTAAGATGTGGAAGTAAGAAAATGAAGCTGGGGAGGCCCCCTTGAAGCTGCAGAGTAAAGTTTGATCTTGAGGTTCCATATGTCTTTCCAGACTCGCAGACTTCAAAAGACTGGGGGCCCCATAAATATGATCGGGCTTGACTGGGGAAGAGGCGTAATGTGCGTACAGGAATATCTGACTTCCAGCATACTCCAGGCAGCTTGTACGGAACCTCTGATAATCTCTTGACTTGGCTTTGAAGTGAAACTGGAGCCCTCAGAATCTCCGCTGGCGGCGTCTGAAGCTGGGAACTTCAGAGACAGCCTCCCCTTTGATCTGCTAATTAAATGACCCGCAGTTGCAGCATGGATTCTGGCAAAAATGGTCCATTTCTCTCCCCAAAAAAACATCAAGAGGGGTTAGGCTGGGGGGTTCCAACAAGGAAGGGGGGGCCATGTGTTGCCGTATTTCGGAGACCAGGAAAACATTTGAGATCTTAGGACGGCTACCGTCAGGACGTGGTACGTGAGAGAAAGTGGGAAAGAAAGAACTGAGAACGAACGAACGAGCAGAAAAGAACAGATACCGAGGCAGAGGTGAGTGTTGGAACTTTTCTACCTGTGCACTTCTTCTTTCCTCTTTCTTTCTCTCACTTTCTCACTATACGTTTCTTTCTTCTTTCATTTTCTCCTTTATCGCGTGCACGTAGGCAACTACCCACGCGCCAGACCCATAGAACTGCGTCATTGCAATAACTGTTTTTCTGCATTCTTTCCTTTCTGTATTTTTCTCCTCAGTGAACGCTTTGTCGGTTAAGTTTCTTCTATAGTTTTTGATTTTCCGAATTCGATTTGCGGAATCTTTGGTACATAAAAAGCTTTGAAAGCAGGACCAAAATATTCTGTCTAGTCTCGTACCATCATTACGTTATAAGTATCTAAAAGATTTAAACGAGAGAGAGAGAGAGAGAGAGAGAGAGAGAGAGAGAGAGAGAGAGAGAGAGAGAGAGAGAGATTTGTAATTTGCAATTTTATGTTAAACTTTCAGTCGTTTATACCATGATCAGTCAGTAAAATAAGCCACCAACTTGTCCCGGGTTTTAAGTAGCTCTAAATAAACTTCAAGACAACTACTTTTTAAAAAAAAAACTACTTTGGTTTGCGTACTTCACATTTTAAATTCCCGTCAACAGAGATCAAAAGTTTTCTTAACTAAGTACATGAAACGATCCCCGTTTCATCCCAAAGCTGTGAAGGTGAGAAAGTCGTGATTCGCAACGTAGATACGGAGTAAATGAGGTCAGAGGTCAACCCAGGAAAGGGCCAGACCTATATTTAACATACTTGCTAGAAATAACTATCCGCAAGGTAATATAGACCCTCGACAAAATGGCGCCGGCCTAGGAAAAAAAAATCCCTTCCCTCCCTAGTTTCGTTTGTGGCGAAAGAGAATCTTAAAATAGACAAAAAGATGATGGCCTATTACTAGAACACGAGAAAATGTGAGATAGACGCTGTGGTAAACAGTAGATAATTCACTTGTTTTGCTGTACGCTATCGCCAAAAGTTGTTAGGACCGAGTCATAGTTATAGGAGAAAAGTGTTTATTTGTTGCCTTGCGTTCACAGGTGCACGCATTCATTGCTTTTGTGGGGATCTGGGTTTTCAAGTTGTGCTAAGCACTTTGAGTTTCTCACTTACACCTATGAGGAGACCGGGTTGAAAGTGAACTGCTGTTTGTTTATTCCTTCTCTGCGCACAGAAGGACCTTCCTTTTACATCCATTTTTTTTTCTCGTAACTTCTCGATAACGCCTATCTTTCCGTTCTCTCTTCGTACACAGGAGGCACAGGCATGGCCGAACTGGTTGAAGGGGTGGGGTGGGTGTTTGGGAGTTGAACATCCTTTTCCACCACGTCAGGAATTGGTTGAAGCGTTGGTCAGTCAGTAATAGGGTGGTAAGTTCGAGTCCCCGAGGACAACTAACGGTCTGGTGTTTTTTTTTTCTTTGTTGCTCGCTGTTTGAGATCATTCTTAGTTTAATCTTATTAATGGGAACGAAAGCTAAACCTTTCACAAGAAAACAAAACTTGTCTTTCCTTCGTTTGTTTTCATGACTCAACAGAATTGTTTTTCGAATTTTAATGTCATTCGATCGAAGAATGCTGTGGTTAACTGTTATCTTTAATCAGGTTCAGTGTGCCTAAATAATACAATGAAAAAAGGTGCTTGCACTGCTACCAAGAGTCAAAACGTAACAATTAAACAAGACATTCTTCTTCAAGTTCTAAACTCTAAACGTCTCCTTGTACTTTCTGTACCGGACTCATCACTTTTAAGAATCAATTTTCTTCCAGCTTAAACCGTAGCAACCCGTTATATCGTGTTTGACAGAAAATACACAGTGGAAGAAAAACAAACTTTGTCAATCGATTGGTGACTTAGTGACCGTTCAGTTTTACACGAAAAGCATGAGAGAAGAAACAAAATATCCTGATTTCTGAGCATATGCATCATCAAAATCACCAGACCAACAACGGTGTTGGTGTTAAACGAAGAGTACACGCTATAACAACGGTTACCTCAGGACAGAAACATCGTTTTCCAACAAAAACGCACCCACAAAAGCTCTTACAACACAATAGCGCAGGAAAAGACATGCAAATCTGTTAAACTAATGAACACGGCCCAGGCAACATCCCAGAACAACAAATGTTTACCCAGCAAAACCAACCGCGCACACGCACTCGGTGTAGCGCCACCTTACCCCCTTTAGGTAGTCGCACTACAGGTATATTATACTTACAACCTCAGGTGAACAGCTCAGCTGCAGCCAGCTCAGCAGACGTGCTAGACAAGGGGTAGAAATAAGGCGTCTTACTGACAGCCTGCAGACAAAGACGGACGCGCCAAAAGAGATGTTCAAGAGCGCGGCCCCCAAGATTAAAGAGAAGCTAGATTGGCGCAGCTGCTTCTGGTTGTACCTGCCATACGCTACGTTGCTTTGAACCATGGAGATAGATGAACCCGAAACTTGCACCCTCTCATGCATGATCTGGGAGTAGTGGGTGGATGGGGGACAAGGGAGAGGGTGTTTGGATGTCTGTGAATGCAGACTTTCACTCTGCGCAGATACGTGTGTGATATATGACATTTCGTGACATTTTCATTCGTCAAATTTCTACTAATCTCTATCAACTGGGTTTCTAACAGATGTTCTTGGCCTAGTGCCTTGCATGAACGTGGAACTTGCACAACTGGGTGACATCAGCCATAATAATCTTGCACATGTTCGCAACACCAACCCATCTCTGTCAATGGTTTTCTGATAGACAGATCTCTAATAGCCTAGTGTTATGAAATGGGTTATAATCGTATATGATTATATAATCGTATTTTTTAGCAACTGGCTTGCAGTGACCAGGAACGGCTCCAAGCCAGTGCAGTCGGTCAAAGCTCATGGGAATACCAGAGGGGCCCGGTCTTCCATGGAAGATACGCATGGAAGGACAGACGGAACTAGGAAGTTCGATTTGAGTTCGCTTTTATGGACAAACGTGTGTATTTTTTCGTAGTTTCTGCTTGAATCCGGATGACATGTCTGAGCAGTACAACAGGTTTATGGGTTTCTTAATTGTTCCCCCTTTTTATAGTTTCTGTGTGCAGAACTTAAGTTTTGTACCTACCCATTCACGCGGAGATCGGTCTGTTGTGAGGTTTGCTCAAGGCAACTAAAAATAAATAAAAAAAAAAAATATTCGCTCCCTGAGGAAACAGCGCACAAGAGTCGATCATGCGTACGCCAAAAATATCGTGCATTTTTGGTGAGAGTGCGGTCATGCTGCTTTGACTAGCGTTTGGTTAGGCAATTATAAACCAGATTTTATTGCGAGGAGTATTACTATCTCACCTCTAACCATCATTGTGACCTCTAAGCGCAGATAATGGATATACTCATCAAAAGGATGATACAATATCTCTTTGGCATAGAATGTTCTCTACCGGGGCCGGGTCCAACGGTTTCACGTAAACTGACGTTGTTGCGAGGTCATGTAATTATTACCCCCATCTCGGTAATTACAGATTTTATGTTCTTCCCGCAAGGTCTGTTTACCATATCAGCATCACCAAGTATAGAGTACTATTGATATCAATGATCGTGCCTCCATTGGCTGAATCGGGCACGCGCGCGGTCCACAATCAGTGATGTTACACCCCTGGCCGTGCGATATGACACACAGCGGCAGGGCACGTGCGGCAAGAGCGGTGCAAGGTACACAACTCCTGTTCCTTCAGAACCGGGAGTTCCGCTGAGGTAGTGGTTCGGCTTGTATTGAGAAAACATTTCTGGCAGTTTCGGAAACAAAAAATCCCGGCGGATAGCTTATTTAGATGTGAACATCAAAGCAAAAAAGGGGGGCCGTGGCACTGTAAGGGGTGACTGCTGTCTGTGTGAGGTCGGGAGAGATAGATTTCAGAACGGTACGTAGGGTACGATCGGTAGTGCTGTGGAAGTGTTGAGGAATTCAGTGAGAAACAGGAGGAGGCGGAGGAGTCATATGGGTGCTGCATTTATTTATTGATTTATTTACTAGTTTATTCATGTTCCCATCCACGGAAATGATCATTTATTATTTCTGTTTTCGAAGTGATTTATGTGTGTCTGTACTGATGCACTTCTGTCATTAACTGACCGACTGATTAGCCAATTTATAAAACCCACATAACAAACGCCGACTTTTCGAACAGGGTACCAGTTAAACCTTTTCCTCAGTTGGTCTGTAGATTCACCACTCTCTTGTCTCCACTTGTACATGCGTAGGTATTTTTGTATGTACAGTATAGATATGTAGTCCGTATGATACACATAGCCCACTGCCAATAGGCAAGTAAGGAGATGGATGTCCATAGTACTGCTGAGTAGATTTTCTTTTCTTTTCCTGTTACTCAGGAGGGTGAGGAGTAACCCTGATTAGACTTCAGTTGACTTGACTGAATTTGCGACAACAAAGAATGCAAGCTCGCAGTCCTATCCCACCACCCACCCCACCCACCCACATCCACCTACACACACGCCCCGACTTCAACCTAGACACGACCGATCTAACCCAAGGGCTGTACTGACTTCTCAGCTACCCAGAAATGCGTTTGACTCACTTGTTGACACACACTGGGCCCCCTATCGGTGTCGCCGACGTCGTTACAGACCCTTGTCGATACTATGAGCTCGTCTACAGGTGATAACTGCTCATCCACTTCACTCGCTTTTGTCCAGAGCTTTGCCACCCCAGAATAGCGAGGGACGCCTTCGGGAAAGGTGTATATCGCGAGCCGTGGTGGGGATATGGCTCTGAGAAGAATTCGGTCCGATAACTCGTGTGGGTTTTAATGAGTGATGGGCCTTTTGACGTGGCAGTTTAGATGAAGTGACACTCGTGTCTTGTCTCAGGGTGGATTTCTGGTCGAATCTACCTGGATTACAACAAGGTGTTGTGTCTTTCAAAGTGCTCCTCCTGGTTTTATAAAGGGAATGTAGGCTGAAGGGGCTGTTTAGTATGAATCCCATTCAAAAGGTGTGATCGAGGACTTGAGATACAGTGTTTGAAACAGTTGCCTATTACAACACAATACCGTGGACTGATCTGCACTTGCTGAGAGAGAGAGAGAGAGATGAAATGAAATGAAACTTTATTTGTCAACGGTAAAAGACATTGGTCCAGTGGTCCAGTTTTCATTCTTGCCGTTGCTAATGCTGCACACACACACACACACACACACACACACACACACACACACACACACACACACACACATACGGAGAGAGAGAGAGAGAGAGAGAGAGAGAGAGAGAGAGAGAGAATGGGTGGGTGTTTGGGAGTTTAACGTCCTTCTCCACCGAACAAGGGCGACATCAAAGACGGGACAAAGAGAAAAAGGCCAGCACAAGTATTTGGCCTCAGTCGGGATTCGAACTCACGACCCGAGCATTGAAAGTCCAACGCTCTACCTTCCGGCCACCCCGGCTCCCCGAGAGAGAGAGAGAGAGAGAGAGAGAGAGAGAGAGAGAGAGAGAGAGAGAGAGAGAGAGAGAGAGAGAGTCTCCGATTCATTATTATGTTTCTAGACGACAATCGCCAGTTCACAAGAGACACGTATCTGAAACGCTCAAAAACCACCACAGACGATAGTTGCGTGATGATCATTACCATTCCTAGCATATACCATCATCACGGTACTACTACCAATAATAATAATAGTACATAGCAGCCGGCAGCAATAATAATAATGATAATAATAATGATACTATTAATGATGTTGGCACTACTCCTCCTGCACCAGGTAAATAAACGTTCATATATCACACTCGAGACACCACAAAGCACACTAAAAGGCTAACTATTTATTCACCCATTAGAATATTAATCACTAGTTTTCATGTGTTTTTCCTTACCTCGTCGGAGTACTTTGGAAATGGACCTCTTCTTTGACGTACAGTTCCATCTTCTGTTGATGAACTGGTACTGACACTCGGCAAGGGCTAGCTTAGCTCCCTTGGCCACCTCTTCCACGATCTCTGGCTCGTTGCGGCAGATCTTGCGTTGTTTGCCCGCCAGGCGGCGTGTCTTGCGGCAGATACTGTTAGGATCCATTACCAGGGGGCTGCCTACTGCCCTGATCATCCAGAGGAAAAACTTATAATCATTATTTTACGTTAATAATAATAATAATAATTTACAAAGATAACGAACAGCTCGGCTTATGGTGAGAGTAACAACAACAACAACAACAACAACAACAACAAAAATAATAATAATAATAATAACAACAACAACAACAACAACAACAACAACACTATGTATTCTTCTTCTTCTTCATCATATTATTATTCGCAAAGATCTGAACAGACAGTCTGAGGGTTAGTGTGTGTTGTGGTATAGCGTCTGAACAGAGTAAAAAAAAAAATCTATTTTGAAAAGAAACCGTGGAATAACCTGTGAAGGAAAAAAAAATATCATCATCATCATCATCATTATCATTATTTAATAAAGATACGAACAGTCTGATGGTGAGGATGTGCTGTGGTACAGTATCTGAACAGAGTGAAAGGTATATGCTGAAAAGAAACCTTGGAATAACCTCTGAAGGAAAAAAAGAAAACAAAGAAGACTCGTGTAATGATCTATCTAACTAACGGACTGCAAAAAAAGGGAAAAAGTATTACCAATAACTAAACGTCGATGAAGACGTGGAGGTGTAACGATATGTTGTAAAAGTGGCAAAGGATGGTGAATGAATGAATGAATGAATGAATGAGGGTAGGAACTTCAATAACTGCTCCTTATATTTTACCGTGGAAACCTGTCCGAACTAATTATGTTAAATTATTCCCTCACAAGAAAGACGACAGTTTCTATTCTACTAAAGGACAGCATGTGTGCCGAGTGTGTGTGTGTGCGCGCGCGCGCGTGTGTGTGTGTTGGGGGGGGGGGGATTCGACCGGGGATGCATCAGTGTGTGTGTGTGTGTGTGTGTGTGTGTGCCACGTGTGTGTGTGTGTGTGAGCCGGTGCGTGCGTTTCGACTCAGTCATTATAGTGCGATTGTATTCATATTAATACACATCATAAAGTACAGGAACTTCTTCCCGTTCCGCCAAACACTTACACCACATGCATGAAGATATCCCAACACGAGTGCAGGGATCCGCGATACAAACCAGCATGTGGCCTACACGAGTCACGTGTTTCGTGTATACCACCCATAGGAGTTACGCATAGCAATAATTGTTGCGCAGTGGCTGTGCGCGTGCGTGCGGAAATGTAATCGCGCTGATCAGCCCGTGGCGCGTGCGCGCCGTCAGTCTCGCGGTTCGCCGCGCGGAGTGCGCATGCGCAAAACAGTCCCGCAGCTGCCAGAAAGTGCACTGAGTCGCACATGAAGCGATTACCGTGTTTAAACACAAACGGTAGCATCTTTGGGGCTCTTCTGTCGCGTTGACGTCCACGGAAGAGGGAAATTCGAGGGCGAACTTGTATTTGCACGTGCCTGGTCCAACTTTCTTTGATATTTTCGTTTGAGAAAGCTTGACGATTGTTTAAAGAGAATAAACGTACGCTCGGCCCGGTGCACACCCGGCTCCCAGTCACGGTTTCACTGAGTCGCCATGCAATTTGCGTGATAAATCGATCATCTTCTAACACTTTTCTGTTGATTATAGCACATTTCGTACCACGCATGAGTATAATCCATGCTCTTGCCTCTTTTTCGATTTTCGTCCTGCATGCGAAAATCAGGTAAGATTTACGGTTCCGTCCTTGGTGGCTCTTATTGCATCAAACACGAGTGAGGGGGGGGGGGGGGGGGGAGAAGAGACATCAGTAGGGTACAGTTCTCACCCCCAACTCCATGAATGTTCTTTTAAAGGCCTAACTTTTTAAAAAGTTTTTTTTTATTCATTCATAACAAAAAAAACAACAACTCTATTCCACTTTTAATATTTACCGAGGGGGGGGGGGGGGAGAGAGAGAGAGAGATCAAAGTGAAACACTCACACTAAGCCAGACTTAAATCCATGCAGACATAAATTAATTATGAATTGTTTTGTGAGGCCACCACAATAGTGCACTGATGATAACCCCGAACTTACTTGGTAGGAATTGAGTTTGAAGTGAAACGTGTAACTGTTCTAGTCTGACACAGGTTTGTTTTCCATCAGTGAAACCCCGTAAGCGTAATGTGGGTGGGTGGGTGTTTTGGAGTTTAACGTCCTTTACCACTACATGAGGGTGATATCAAAGACGGGGCAACAAGAAAAAAGGCCAGCACAAATATTTGGCCCCAGCCGGCGAACTCACGACCCGAGCATTGAAAGTCCAACGCTCTACCATTCGGCCACCCCGGCTCCCCGTAAGCGCAATGTGAATCCAATCAGACTGAACAAAACAGATCAGTAATGAATACTTGTGTACATGTGTAGAAAGTGCTCTCTCTCTCTCTCTCTCTCTCTCTCCGTAAATATTTAAGCGGAATAGAGTTGCTGTTTTTTATGAATGAATAGAAAAACTTCTTTAAAAAGTTAGGCCTATAAAAGGTATAACTGATGTTGTCATGGAGCTGGGGGTGAGAACTGTACCCTACTGATGTCTCCCCCCCCCCATCCCCCCCCCACACACACACATACCACCACCACCACCACCACCACCCATTTTTCCTTCAGTCTGACAGAGAAATGTAACGGTTGGTGTTGGCACAAGCACTGAACACCCTTTAACGGTGAGAAAAAAGTATTCTTTTCATACTTCATAAGGACATTTTTGCTCCTTTCGGCCGCTTTCTTTCGCCCTGTCCGCTCAGTTCAAGATTAACTCCTAGGTTTCTCTCCCAGGAGTCCAATGTGTGGTACATCAAAGGCTTTCCACCCAGGCGCTAAGACCGCAGCGGGCCAAGGGTTCACTTTAGTTAAATATTAGTTGACAATAACGGCTTTTGGCCCAGCGGACCCGACCTGTCTGGGAGGGACTATATCAGTTCGTGGTGGCAGGAGTCCGCAGTTTCTTCTATTGCCCAGGTTGAGAACCAACTATCAACTCTTCAACGAGCGGATGAAAAGCCCTTGAGCGCGATAAATTAAGCAGAGAGTATATTAGCCTCTCTATATTGAAGAGCCCGTACGGCAAAGGGAGATTACCGCCTACAAGGCCAACAACTTGCGCCAGGTTCGAGCGAGAACTTCTTTTGGTGTTAATCGGCTGGGTTGATTCAAAGGTGCAAGCTAAGTCGGCTGCAAACAGGACAGTTTCAAACCCAAAGTCCGCCGATCCAATCGGATTATCATGTAAAGTCTACAAAAAAATCAGAAACTTTGAAGAATCATTTGAATAATGATAAAAGAATAGAAAAAAAAACCCATACATTGAAAATTTTCCATTACTTTATGAGGCTTTTCCTTCTTTCTTTTTTCTTTTTTTGTCAGTTAGACCATCGTACCTGCATACCGAGGCTGTGTGTGGCACGATAGATAAAATCTGATACCCGGCAAAGCCATCGAAATGTGGGTAAGATTTAGCTTCCTTGACAAAATTAATGACGGACGAAGTCAGATTTTTTTGGACAGAAAATGACAACTTTATCTGATTTGGGTGTGCTCCAATTCTGTGTCAACAAAAAGCACATTTTGGTTCGGGCATAGGAATTATACAGTCATTCGATTCTAAAGAATGTCATTCAGAGGAAGATGTTTAACATCGAGAAAGCGAGTTCACATAAATGCCACGAAATATGCTTTTCTACGCATACAGCAAGCTGTGACGATGTATTATTCTACCCCCTCCCCCTCGACCCCCTCCCTCTCTCTCTTAGAAATTCTTGCCGGCATTTGTAGTCTTTGAATATACACAGTTCTATATCTCTACTTTCCAACGAAAGTGCGTATATTACTCATACTGAGTGAAATTATTCAAGTATACTAAAACAAAAGAAGAAAAACAAGAAAAACAACAAAAATAAAACATCAGGAGTGCATCAACGAATATAAAGAATGACTGTTCATTTTTTACTGATAAAGTTTCTCTTATAATACCAATATAACCTGCCCTCGTGGTATGAGTGCTTTTAATTTCCATAATAATAATAATAATAATAACAACAGTAATTTCATTGAAGAAATATTTTACATTTTAACTCACACCATGAAGGCACTTTAGCGCATTTTACAATCGCTTGTCTTCAAATTTATGACATGTTACCTCGCCTGTACCTGAAACGGCAAACTGAAGACGCTGCATGGAATCTTATTGATTTATGAAACAACCAAAAACAAAAACAAAAGCAAGAGCCAACATATTTTACGGACGCCCGTCAAAACAGCCAAAAACAGCATTATCACCCTGCGTTGCGCCTTGCCAAAGAACTGATATATTTGCGTGCTAACCGCTGGTTGAACTGACAAAGCTAACAAGTGGCTGTTGCATTATAACGAAGTTTCTGGTGTATTATCTCACAAAGAAATGATGAACATAGAGTGTTAACGAGGGTAATCGTAGATAATTGTAGTTTGACACTGTAATTGTAACTTACTACTTTCAGAGTAGCTAAGCCGAGTGGTTGAATTAATTTAGCGTCAGACTTGAGATCGGAGGAGCCCTGGTTCGAGTCCTGGCAGAGTTAAACTTTTGGGAGGTATATATATTTTTTTCAGTGTCCCCATCTGCGCGGTTGGCGGAAAACAACGCCCATCCAACAGCTCAGGACCGAATTTTATAAAGATACATTCTATGGGTAATATTTCCATTCAGTAGTTACCAGTAGTTTTATCGTTAGCTGCTTTTTTAAAAACAAAAATATTTTTAGTATATTTTTTTAAAGATAGGCCAGGCAGTATTGATACAAAGTAGTGCATACCCTCTACATCGTTATCATTGCCTCAGCTGCTTTTTTAAAAAGAAAGGCCAGGCAGTACTGGTGCAAGTAGTGCATACTATCTTGCAACTGTCATAGGAGGCAACCATTTGTTTGCACAATGTTCGTCTAATTTCGTTGCTACAGTAATGAGTTACGGAAAAATTTGCTCATGTGTCCTTTTCGCCCAGAAACGTCCTGATCAAGGACGCTTCGACCAGGAGCACACAGTAATTCGGCACAAATCTGTGGACGTGCCACGCAAAAAAAGTTGCGTGCCGTCCGGACAGCTAGCCAGAGGTCGCCTGTGTCCAGACAGAGAGACAGACAGACACCTCGCCTGCCCGCCTTAACCGTGTCCCCACGTCCTTTAACCTGCTCGCCAATGAACTCCTCAGTGCGAGAGGATTGTAAAGAAGGAGAATGGCGCTTGACGAGCTCTGAACGCCGTGCAATCGACTCCCTCTTTCAGGTGTTTGTGGGGCGGGACCCTAGCCTTTTAACGCCGACTTTAGGTTCGGTGCGTGGCCCCTGGGGGACAGAGCATCTGCGTGTCAAATCAAGCATTAAAAACCTCCATGTATCAAGCGTTTGGAAGTGGGGAAAAAGGCAGCAGTGTTTTCCATTCAACCAGACGCAAATATTAACAACAGTTAACGCGCGAAGAGATCGGATGTGTTGAGTCAATGTACACTTGCTGGCCGTGTCAAATGAGTATAATCCCTACAGAATGTACCCGGTTCACTAGTGGACAGTGTCTGTGAACTACTGGAAGTATGCCGTTTCAAAAGGAAAACGTTCAACAGAAGAGAAGACAGGTGCAAAAAGGAAAAAAAAAACTGTTTTGGCGAAGGTCGTGGAAAGTAAAAAAGCAAGAGGTTTTAGGATGTCCATATTTTGCTCAAGATACAAAGAACGGTTATATATCATAAAGTAAAATCCCCTACTCCACCCCTCCCCACACACTTCCGTTCCATGGTGTCTAGGGTAAAACCAATTGCACTGTCTCAGTGTGCTTGTCAAAACAAAAACAAGAATGCAGGCGAACCCAAGAAACACTTTGCAGCATTCCAGACTGTCTTTATTGCCTTTTCTTCCGGGAGATGGAAAATAAATTGAAATAACGATAAAAAAACAACAACTTTAAACTCAAACGCGACTGTCTGTGTGTCTTCTTTATGACAGCTCGTCATTTCCGTTTCTCTCTCCATTTCCAAAAGAAAAAAAAATACGTAAGAAAAGCAAGACCTTTCACAGCAAAATTTAGAAAAGTCTTTTCGTGATGATGATGTCTTTCCCCTTGGTCTTTTGAATATATAGTGCTCGTGTTACGAAGCTAATTATAAAATCAACCCTCTTTAAAGGAGTATGTCCACTACGCATAAGTAATTGTGCCTAATTTACCTTGTGTAATGGATAAGGCTAAAATATATTTTGGTCATACTGCTTCCGTAGAATGATGTTACCGAGTAAACGACTATAATATTCAGTTTGTAAAACTCTTGGAAAAATAACAAAGATTGTACTTCTTTGTTCGACTTCAACAGCACGAAAGGAGCACGACGCATGTACTAATATTACATGATATTATATTTGCATCATCATCAATAATAATAATAATAATGTATACATTAACAATTGGAGACCTCTCACACTGGTGGCAGAAGATATTACTTTTGTCGCCCACAACCAGCTGGCTTTGCAGCGCATTTGTGTATGTACTTCTGATACGATCAAAACTCTTTTTGCAACAGTTGATGCTAGTGCATCACATACAGCCTAGTCCCCACTTTGTGCTAACTACCTGCCCCCTTTGAAGTACATAGATCTGTACATCCACAAGCTTCCTCCACATGAACTACAGCTCGCCCGCCGCCCTCTCGTCGTTTTTATTACGGAAGTAACACTCAGGACATCGGCGGGGATGTCTGCATTGTTTCCAACAAGTTGTCGGACAAAGCAGGTTGCTATAGGCCCGGAATGCAGCCGACGTGGGCCGCAAACTTAGAAGACAAATACTTAGCACATGAGTCTCGCGCGACGTCGTTCATGCCTCCTCTACGTACATGGCCAACCGGCCAACCGCAGTTTTTACTGTGGCGAGAGGTAGGACCCACGTAAATATGAAAGAAATGCGCAAAAAGACTTTACTGTCGCGTTCAGTTGGCGTAAACTCACTGTCTCGCTCTGAAAATAAATACATGGAAGAGAGTAAACATTTGTCAACCAGTTGTTGATGTTTCAGCGTAAACCCACCGAAAGTATGCAAACCGTGTTCATAACTCCTGTTATTTGCAGTATAGTTGTTATATAATAATAATAATAATAATAATAATAATAATAATAATAATAATAATAATTTAAAATGTATCGTATATTTATGAAATTTTAATGGGGAGTCAAGATAACCGAATGGTAGAGCGTTGGAATTTCAATGCCGGGTCGTAGCACTGCTCGGGTCTTGGGTTCGAATCCCGGCTCAGAGCCAAAAT
Source organism: Batillaria attramentaria (assembly GCA_018292915.2). Taxonomy (NCBI): domain Eukaryota; kingdom Metazoa; phylum Mollusca; class Gastropoda; family Batillariidae; genus Batillaria; species Batillaria attramentaria. The sequence goes on along the minus strand of JACVVK020000006.1, from coordinate 3,359,742 downwards.
TAATATGAGTGCTGAATTTCTCCACGTTGCCTCGTCACTGACATCACCCATATGCGGTGTAAAAAACGTTAATCCCCAGAACACCCACCCGCTCTCTTCAATTTTAAACGATACGATTACGTGATAGCTACGGGTTTTAAAAGTTCACTATTATTAATAAATAATACACTACACAATCGGAACGCATTAATGTCAGCGAGCTCGCAAATCCACCAGTCTGGACATTGTCAACGGGCGTAGGTATGTGGTTACTTTGAGGCTTTATCTCGATCGTTTGTCCATCGAGAGGGTTACAATGAAAATTTGAAATTAATGAATCGGGCAGGTTTGATGCAAGTATATGTTTCCGTAGTGTGGACAAAATAATGCCCCAACAAACTGCTAAACCTTCTTCCTCATATCCAACCCTGTGTTCTGTTTTTCCCAGCTTGTCTGTCTTTCATTTGCAATCTGAGGTAGGTAAGACGAAACAGTGCGCGAGGTTTTTGCCCTAATTACTATTGTCTCAATCTTGTTTCCACTCGTTGTGCGTGCATGAGATGCCTCATTTTCAGTGTCTGGCCACAGTTAGTATGAAAACGAAAAACCTAAAGCATGAAAATTAATAGCTGTAATCAAATTGTGCATGTTTAGTACAGGTGGTTCCAGTTGCCTAGACACACGTGCTCTGTCTGTCGTCCCAATTTTCATCAGTTTTTTTCCCCAACCGCAAGGCAAGGGGGTAAGACAAGAAATTAATGCTGAAACCAAAACCCCAGTTTCCGAGCGACCTCGTAGCGATAATAATCATCTACACCCGCCCCAGAAATGCAAAATACGCTAATTGTTCATATCCGAAGCAGTTGGTTCCGGTTTATACCAGGCGGCCCACGCACGTCATTCAATGCAGGTGGTCTCCCGGGAACAAGGCACTGCAATTGAAGCAGATGGAAACAATAGTGGAAAGTCAACTCCGCGCGCCGAAGCATCGTCTCTTGCTAAACCTATCGTCTCCTCGGGCACAGCGCACCTTGTCAGTGAAAGCAGATCGTGTATGATACCATCACAATGAAATGAACAAGGGTGAAATTCTTGAAGACTTGCCATAGTGTGGTGTCTGAAAGGTGTTTTATGACCCGGGAAGCTTTAACAGGCTGCTGTCTGGGTCAAAAACAAGCTGCTTGTTTCCCAGAGCCGCACCTGAGATACGGTAGCGGCAGCTGGGATTAATGACTAGAAAGTCTTGAGAGAAGATTGAACTAATGGGTATCGAAATATTGCAACTGTGTAGTTGCTCTCATGGCCATTTTCCTACATCTCAAATTTTTATGGGGTCAAACGTCTCAACTGTTTTTGGTCATTCTTTACGTCTCAAGTTCGGGGTCATCCCCTCTCCGTCTCAATTTTGTGGGTTTGGAACGGCACGTGAAGTGCAGCAGCTAACCAGACGCTACTTGTGATTGTCCTTTCACGATCCAGAACCTCAACCTGAATGATGACCGTTGAAGAGGCATTGTAGGAAGTGGAGATAATGATCGAGCTGGCAAAACCCTGGAATGGCGATACTCTGGTCGCGAGTTTCCCAGCTGAGAGCCAAAATGTTACCGATATATTTTTTTATGTATGTTTTGTCCTTTGACTGATGTTGATTCTTTGGAATCACCAACTCAAACAACCTTGCAACGCTGGCTTCTGTCTAAAGTTTTCGCTCACCACTGGATGGATTGGCGGGCTATAAGCCTGTAACTGTAAATGAAATTGATTGATTGATTGATTGATTGATTGATTGATTGACTGACTGATTGAGTTCAGTGTCCATTTTTTAATTATTATTGAAGAACAGGTCTGTTTGTAATTGATACGGATTCAACCTTTAACTTTTCCAGCCAAGGACAAAACGTTCAGACCACTCAACCCAAAGTCCCCCCCCCCCCCAACCTCTTTCACAGTGACTTATCCTAAATTTATGATGCCTTCACTTACCTTCACCTACTCTCCCACCCAATTAAAGTGGTTTCTCTGTGACTGTCCAACAAGAACCTGACAGTGCACACACCTTTCATGCGATAAACTTTCCCAACCTTCCAGAAAGTACCAAGCGTTCATTTCTTCGTGTAGTATATCACACAAGGTTTTATTTCGATCAAAGCAGGCGGCGAAAAGGCACTGGACTTTGATGTCGGAACTCGTGTTTTAACATTTAAGAGTCCATGTCGGCTACGTACCTTCGGTTCCTCGTCGGGCCCACGTGGGGTGCGAAAAAGAGTGGGAACGCTGTGGAATGAAAGGAGCGGAGCTTGTCATAAAATTGCCGCGATAGTGGGGGTTATTGTTAGGGGATATTTGGTGCATAATTGCGACTCGCTTCACTTGCTGTGCTTACCTGCTGCTCAGGCCGGTGACTTTATCGTCTTACCTCCGGACAGCAGTGTGCTGTGGGGGGAGAGAAATCAGGGTAGGTGTCCCCAACCAGATTCTACCCGCCATCTCTCTTCACTGAGACTTCAGGTGGGGTCTAGAACAACTTGAAGGGTGGGAAAGCAGGGTGGAAGTGAAGGAGGGAAGGGGGAGAGGGAGGGAGTATAGTGAGAGTTGCGTGACGTTTCGGAATTCATACCTCTATTAACTAAAAGCCACATTCGATATTTTAGTTTTACATTCATTTCAGTTTCGATGTAGATAATTTAGGTGTGTTTTCGGTGGGGATAGGAGGTGAGGTGGGGGGGGTGATGAGGGGGGATGAACATTAAGAAGGAACTGTCCCAAAAGTACTTACTACTGAACCACAACCCCCCTCCCCCCACCCCACCCCCAGAAAAAAAATCTGCAATGCAGCTCAGAAAAAAAATTAGCAGCCCACTGCTCCCGTTCACACACACACACACACGCACACACACACACACACACACACACACACACACACACACACACACACACACACACACACACACACGGGCGCGCGCGCGAACTAACAGACCAACAAACATTCCCCGCATCCTTTTCTTTTTTTTCCCCATCCTCTCTCCAAACGTCCTCACTGAGCAGCTGCTACATGTAGCTAGCTCTCAACCCCTTGTGTGCTGACGACCTCTCGAATATACATTCTTGTCGCCAAAGAAATGTCCCAAGGCGCTCAGTCTTCTCGCCCACAGAGCTGAGAGCAGCGAAGCTCCTCAAAGTGGTAAGCGCCTAAGACGAGCTCCGAGGGTGAGGCCTAATCGCCGAGCACACACGTAAAGCCCAATGAAACCATTGACAAAACAACGGCAAAGACGCGCTTCTTTTCATGTTGAAAGGCCAAAAGAGCAGAGGCCGTTACTGAAGGATTAGCTCTATCTCGTCCATTGAGAGTTGTGTGGAAACAGCCACATGTGTTCGCGTGTTGTCTCTTGTTGGAAAACGGGAAATTGCGAGAGGACATGCCTTGTTTCCTAGTATTTGTTGTTTGTTTCTGTTGATGCGTTTGTTTGTTTCTTGTTGTTTATTCTGTTGTTGTTGTTGTTGTTGGTGGTGGTGGTGGTGGTGTTTTTTGTTTTGTTTTTGTTTTCTTTTTTTCTTTCCACGGGGGAAGCAAATGAGCCGATATTGCGATTCTTTCGTCTTTAAAGTGATGATGAAAAGGATTGACGTATCCTGTCCCTAGGTGTTTTGGCAGTACACCGTTTGTCGTACACCGTAAATACTCAGCACTGGATCAGCCAGTCGTCTAACAGATCCTAGGTCTATTGGTCTCTTGAACATCGATTAATTTCAACTGTCTCTTTGTTCATGTAATTGTTCAATTTTGTCCATTTCGTGTCTTAAAAGAGGTTTCCCTTTCTTAGCTCTTTAATTAAGGAGCATTTATTTTAGGAGGCTTTAGTATCAAGCATATAATCTCCATCCTAGTAAAAATAAGTTTATTGAAGTCATTTCAATAGCTGTTATGAAACTGTCTGTAGGTGCAAGTAATGCAAAGGCTGTAGCTTGTCTGTTAAACAGCATTTCCCGCCAAACGGCCAAGAAAAATGCATCAGACATTTTCAGAAAGAAAGCAAAATATGTATATTTAGAAATGATCATAACTCCTGTTTTCGTGGACTAAAACTTGCACAACCACGTCTTCGCGAATGTTAACCGTATTTGTATTGTGGGTATTTACCCAGGGGTTGTAAGGGCTACAAGTAGGAGCAGGGTGGAAGGGTTGTCTGAAATATGAACAGAAATACGCAGGAACGGTTTCAAGCCAAGCAGAACAACGTAAGGTAATGACTCGATAATAAGCCGCATTCATTGTCGTCAGGAGATGTTCAAACAGATAGGAAGGGGTGAATGTGTCAGTCATGCATAAACTCCCAGGGGCATTTGTAAAGAGAGTAAATGTTAATGGAAGCGTAGGACATATTTTTCTTGTCATAATGAACACAGTAGAGCACAGTCAGTGTGTGTGTGTGTGTGTGTGTGTGTGTGTGTGTGTGTGTGTGTGTGTGTGTGTGTGCGCGCGCGTGCGTGTGTGTGTGTGTGCATGGTACAGTAGATCAGTTGTAGCTGAGACATTTTGCATGTGAGTCCGTGGAGAGAGAGAGAGAGAGAGAGAGAGAGAGAGAGAGATTCATATTTGCTGAAGCTTTAAGCGTCGTGGCCACATTTGTCAATAAAATTAAGCTAAACGTGTGCACATTTGGAAAGAACACACTTTTAAAGTGCAACATTCCACATGACTTGCGACGTTTAGTTTTCGTTGTTGTAAACTGTCATCATGGACACTGATCATTTAGTAAAAACTTCGTCTTACGTACACCATAAGGCAAAGTCTCACCGCTGGATTAATGTGGAATTGCTTTTTGTGTCTAACTATCGTTTATTTTTTTTTAAATTAAGATTTTGAGTCTGTAAGCGCTACTGAATGTTAGTTCAAAGCTGATTTTATAATGACCATATGACTGTGTTTTTTTTTTTTTTAAACAGTTGGAATGTATAAATTCTCGTCTAAAAAAGTACAAAAGTCAAACGTTTATATGGCAGCAAAAATTGAAATAATTGAACAGAAGTACTCATAATCGAGAACTAATCGAGCAGTCATCAAATAGCGGGAGATGACCATGGCGATGTCGTTGACGATAATGATGAAGAGGAGGATGTGGATGATGATGATGACGATAATGATGACGACGACGACGATGATAATGATGATAAGATTGTCTAATTAATTAATTGATTGATTGACAGTTCATGATAACGATAAAATCAAAATAATCAAAGACAAATGGGCTGGGAAAGAGGAGGCAGAGAATGAATGACTACTCACCACCACAGGCCAATGATATTCGTTGGGAACATGAGATAAAAGTACAAGCAAACAAGAATGCCTTGAAGGCGCATTGTCGGCTAGATCAAAGCGGGATGAATCACCTCCGGCGAACGGTCAAACACAGGAGAGACTGCACTGAATTAATCCAATTTCTTCCAGAGCTGGCTACAGCTCCCCCTCTTCAATATTCACTCGCGAAACCACTGAAGCGCGGGGTGGGTTTTGGTCGTTTGTAGTCGTTGTAGCAAAGATGCCCCGGTCGGGTGAAATCGGTGCTTCAGTGTCCTTGATTCACCCTGGATGGTGACGGGGGTCTTCGAATCTGCATGATGATCCTGCTTCCACGTCCATCCTCGCTATGTTGTAACTCTGCGCTCGTGACATCACACTGAATAATATAACCACATGGCGGTGCAATATCCTGCGATGTACAACGCCCGCAAGCGACAAGAAAAATCTGGATGGATCTCGACCTGATGGATCCACGAGGCGGGTTTTAACACTTGATATCTCCCCCTCTCGAACACGAAGACTTCTTTTTGCTTTTCCTTCACAACGAAGATATCACAAGCAAATTATTCAAAACGAACCAACGCGATTTGTCAGTGGTTTGTAAATAACACCTTTTTTGACGTCAGTTTAGAATAGGAAACTATAACAGACGATCCTGGATGAAGGAATCACCACTCACAGTTGTTGCAAACACGTCGTATACTTTACTAACTGCCCTTCACCAGGGCCCATTTACTCCAGTTTTTATAACTTTTGCGGGTGCTGAGGCTCGGGAAGGAGTGACACGGTCCAGAAGATGAGATATAGGACTGCTGTGCAGTAATTTGCATTTTCTCGAGCGCAAATGACTTCCGACTTCCGTAAAACCAGCGCGATGTCGAAAGTGATAGGAGTGCCACAAAGAGGGGTAGGTCCTCACCCTCAGACAGGGGATGGTATCACTGATGATGATGGTGTTGATGATAATGGTGTTGGAGTTGTTGAATCGTCGTCGTCTTCGTTGGATTTGGTGATGGCTACGGCGGCGGCGGCGGAAGTTGTGGTGCTGACCGTGACGGAGATAGCAGCAGCGCGTCGTCGCTGCTTCTTCCGAGTCTGTCATGGTCCCATGGTTTGGTGTTAGAGAAGGTAAGGGACACCTGTGTCTCGTTCTTCCATAACCCTCGTCACTGGCGCCTCTCTCTCTCTCTTTCTCTCTCCCTCCCTGTCTTCTTCCGTGTCCCTCTTCTCTCTTGCTCTCTCTTTTTCTCCCTCTCTCTATCCAGTGTCTCCTCACTCAGTCTTGCCGTCCGTCCGTCCGCCTTACCACTTCGCTCGCCTTACCTGCATAAAAACGACAAGTCTTAAAGTTACAGTACCGAACATACGTTACTGTGTATGTACGTCAGTAGCCCTGACTATAGACAAGTGTGCATGGACAAGAAGAATGCCTTCAAACTTTTATCGTGGTTTTATCATTGAGCGGACATGGAGAGTGAGGGGTCACGACGAAGGGACGATTGGGGATAGGGAGGGAGTGAGGAGGGGGAGGGGAGGGGGGATCCAGAGGGCAGCAGGAGCATGTGGGAAGGAAGGGTGAGGAGGGAGGGGGGTTGGTGTGGAAGAGAGAAAGTTGACGAAGGCCTAGACTGCTACCGCCTTGTTGCAGGCTTGCTCTCGTGACAGGCCACTTTTAATTCCCCCCCTGGACTCTAGTTTATGAGTTGTCTGTCTGTCTGATTGTCTGTCTGTGTGTATGTATGTATGTATGTACGCCCCACCTGCTTTAGTGAACTTAATTACGTCTTCATTTACTTTCTCATTCCCACGTCAGTGTGTTAACTACGTCACATCTCGATTTATTCATTGGTTCAGTTAGTTCACTTGTTATCATTATCTTGAGAAATGGTTTAATTTCTCAGTAAGACATGTACGGCAGACACACCCATAGAAAGGACTAGGTCTGAAAGAGGTTTGGTGCTAAGGGTACAACTTTTTTACCATGCTTTTCTGGCTGTGTTTGTGTGTAATATTATTTATTTATTTATTTATTTATTCAAAACCGGTTGTACACAGACTATTCACAGAATCGAATTTAATGATTCAATACATAGCGAACAGCTTTTAGTAGGGACACTAGAAATGATGTTCCTTATTGTCAAATATATCATCAAATATCTCATCATCAAATATATCATTATCAAATACATCATCAAATATATCATTATCAGATGTTAGAGAGGGCCAATCCAAAGGTCTAATTTAATATCTGAGATACGAAAGAACAACATAGAACAGGACGTGTGAAAGAAAACAAGTCACTGCCAAAATGTTTTGCGACGGCAACATTTAGACATCTAACAAAAGAGAGCAAAGTAAAGAAAGACGAACATTTTTATACTACTAAGAAGACACTAACCATAATCATGCAAGTGTCTTTGATTGACAAGTTAACAAACTTGACTGGCCAAAACATTCATTAAGGGATCCATGTCTCAGAACTTTTTTTAAAATTCAGAATTAGATAATTCAAAATCACAACCTTTGTCAGTGTAGAAGTACATTACCTTCCTAAACATCCAATTTTGTCTGATTTTCCTATTAATCATCCCAAACGGGGCATAAACAAATATGTGGTACCATTTATTTTTGCCAATTGCAAATAGCAAGGGGTGAGCGGTGGTCTAATAGCTAGCGCGTCGGACTTAGCCGCTGCGCTACTGAACGGCCGTCACCAGTGTCACGGCGATGAAGCGTGGGTTCGAGCCCAGGTCGAGCTTGTGATATGTGATACCGGATTTTCCTGGCTGCCGGGCTGCTCATCAGGGGTTTCTCTCCGGGTTGTCCGGCTTTCCTCCCCCAGCAAAAGTTGAAAAATAGGATAGGTATTGGCTGGCGCTGCACCTCGGCGATGCGCTTTCGCCGTGGGAAGCAGCCCGAATTTTCCGAAAGGAATAATAAAAGTAGCTGCCCCCCCCCCCCCCCCAAAAAAAGAAGGTTGTTTCCTCCATGCCTATATTCTAGGTCACGTTGATCGAAAGCAGGTATCATAACGAGGGAGACGGGATAACCAAGGTGAAGGAGCGTTAGGCTTTCACTGAGTTGGAATCCCAGCTGGCATCTGAATAAAACAACAGCAACAACAGCAACAACAACAACAACAACAAAAACTTAGTGCTGCCTCTTCCCTGCTAACCAAGTGCATTCAGATCTGTCGTCGGGAGTTCTGTCCGGGTACTCCGGCTTCATCCCACTCTGGTCTGGAATATGTTCGGCCCAAGAAGAAAAATTACAAAAGAAATGCAGTGTGAATATTCGAAAGCTGAGCAGCTGAGTTGACCCTTCGCACCACGTGATTGTGAGGTGCCCGATGTGTGGGTGAATGCGCGTGAGCGTGCGTGTTGCGTTCATTTTGCGGAGCTTTGAGCCAAACAGTTGGGGAAAACGGCTACATTAGTAGTAGTAGTAGTAGTAGTAGTAGTTTAATGGATCCTCGGTCGCGCACTTAAATTACAGAAGGGTGGGAAAAAAGCTAGAATTTACTAGTTTCTGGCCTCAATGAGAAGACAGTCCCTCAGTTTGCAGATGAGGTGGGGACTGTCTCCAGTAAAGACGGGGGAGGACGCTACTGTGGCTACGACTCAATAAGCCCCATCTACCGGCGACGGCGCGCGGCGGCCGGATCTCCGTCCCCCCACCAGTCACAACAAAGGCCGATAACTCGGGCCGAGTCATTTCGGTGGTGGCGGGCAGAGCGGCGCTTGACTCAGGACGAATTTCACCGCTTGTTTAGGTGCATCAGGCTAGAAAGCCGCGACCGTGTCCCGCTCCACTAAAAAGGGGGGCCACCCGTCGCGTGATAGGGAAGGGGGCACAACCAAATCTGGGCATTTTCACGGGGGCTGCGACATGAGTCGAAGCGTTGCCATTCTTTCTTTTTTTTTGCTTTTCTTTTTTATCATGAGGTGGTCTTGCCTTCCTGGTGTGCGATACCTGGAGTTTAGTGCTCTGGGTGTGTCCATCCATACCCACTTGTGTGTGTGTGGTATATGGACTTGGGCGGGTATGTTATGATTTAAGATTCCGGATGACACGGGCCGCGCATTTGAAATTGAAAGTGAACTCGGGGAAGAAACCATTCAGAAGTAGAAGGGGGAGGAGGAAGGACGGATATATTGCTGTCAAATATTGTCACCATTTCACATTCAGGTGCAGATGGGGGGGGGGGGGGGTACTTACCGTCGTCTGGAAAAGGGTGTAAGTGCCATAGATTTGTAAGCATTTAGATCCTTTTTTCAAGATGAAAGCAGGCCTGCAGCCAAGAAAGGACTGGGAGATGTTCACATTACGGCGTAGGGTGGGTGGTTGGATGGGTGGGGTTTCTGTGTAAGTATTTATGTATGCGTGTGTGGGTGTTGAGGGTTGGTGTTCAGGGGCAGAGGAGGTTGAGAGAGTAGGTATGGTGTTAAAGGTGAGAAGGGATGGCAGGGGGTGGGGGGGGGAGCAAGGTAGTGACAGGACACTGTTTTATTGACACTTACGAACCGGTGCGGGTTGTTAGTTGTCAAGAAGTTTATGACATCGCTCTGGGAGAGGAGGAGACTGTCTGGAGGGTAAACCTCATGCAGCGGATTTTTACACATGGCTGAGTTTACTAGTTTATTCTGATTTTATACCATCCTCCTCTCCTTCCCCAGCACACACACACACACACACACACACACACACACACACACACACACACACATATATATATATATGCGTGTATAAGAATCTGAATTTAAATGGTGTGTGGTGTGAACTTGAAACAAACACATTTGTTTACAGCGATGTGAACTTAGACGATAAAATCCTAATTTTGTAATACTCCTTTATTATTATTATTATTATCATTATTATTATTATTATTATTCGCAGACGACACAAAGGGTCACGAAACAGTCTGCTTCTTAAATGATTTCATCGGGGGAAGGGGGGGGGTATAGGGAAGGAGGTATTTGTTTGTTGCAAATTGTACTTACCACATACCAGTAAATTTCACTCATTCTCTGATATGTATATATGACAAATTAGAACTGATGGATTTTGAAACTAAATTATTACCAGTAACTGATACTACATTCGTTAATACTTATGGGATCACAACTGTCATTGACCTGGTTAATACATTGTTGTACACTCACTTTCTGGTTCTTACTATACCTTAAAAACTCGTAACCACGTTTTTAAACCTAACCTACAGCTAGACTTCTTTGTGTCGTCACACAATTTATAATCAGTTGACTTAGTGCTTGGTTGATCAGTGGACCTTGAGACTAACTGATGGACTATCAGACTGATTCATACATTCATTCACTGACTGGGTAATTGATTAATCAGAAAATGTGCATGCCTTGTCGATACTAGTCAACGTCTTATTTTACTGATTTCTCTCCAAAATTTTCTACGAATTAAGGTTTATCGACATGATGGTCTGTTGTATTTTATTTTGCACAATTTTGCATTGTGACACATTAAACTATTCAACTGATCTGGTCTTTGATTCAAATTCAGCCAGTCCAGTCCCATGAAAGAAAGAGTCTACCAACTGAACATTCTGTCACCCACATAATTTATTCTCTGAATCACACACACACACACACACACACACACACACACACACACACACACAGAGAGAGAGAGAGAGAGAGAGAGAGAGAGAGAGAGAGAGAGAGAGAGAGAGAATGCTCTTCAATTTGAGCAATGTTTCATATTAGGTTTTATTTCACGCTTCTTCAGAAAACAACAACAACAACAAACGGTTCGCAAAACAAATTACATGTTTTCCATGCGGCCGAAAAACACAACCTCATGAAATCAGTTTTCTTCTGGTTTGCATTGGATAAAACGATGACGCATGTATCATACTGCAGTGTAGTGGAAAATATTTGCAGGAAGAATGACTTCTTACTTTTGTAATTGCTCAAGCATTTCGAACCAGTTTTGTAATTGAAGTGGGCACAGCACAAAGCCGCCTGTATCCGCCTTTGTAAGAATCGTATGTTAACTGTTGTTGACGGCGCCTTGGGTGTACACGAACGACAATTTTAGTGTACATGTTGTATTTTTTACGAGTTAAGGTTTGTATTTAAAAAGGAAATGTGCATTTGCAAATAAGGCATAATTTCAGCGGAGCTTTAAATGTTTATCCTAAAACTAGCAATTTCATAATATATAAATATGCATGTCTTGCTGGTTGTATAATATTCATCTCTGTTCGGGTTTGTGTAACTTGGGAAAAAAGAAAGGTGGTTTAGTAAAGTTTTCAATACTTAAAACAAAATAACTCTCCTGCTTGATTTCACTTTGACAGACAACTACTTATTGTTGCAGCCAACGGCTGGTTATTTTACAATAGTTGCGATCGGGAAAAAGAACAAAAATAAAATTAGCAGGCTCCGTTCTGTGAAAGAGAGAAGAAGAAAAAAACCTTCGCAACATGCCTGAAAATCCATGGATATTTGGCCAACACAGTGCGTTTATATTAGTTTAGCCGAGTTCATAATAATGCGCGCGATTGTTGACCAGCACACAAAAGCGGTCTGTGATCTGTCTCATAACCCAGTGCGCTGCCTTCGCCGTCGCGAATGTTCGTCATCTAATCACATCACATGCTTCACTCGATTCCCTTGATTTCAAGAGCACAGCCCTGGCGTCCATGACAAGGCCAAATTAGCTGACGCGGATCGTGGGGGAGCAACTTGAAAGACGCCGCAGGGACTTTTTCCTCCTATGCCCCTCACCCCCTGCACCGCATCCAGTGTTTTTCTCTCTTTTTCCCCCCTACTACTATGAATAAAAAAAGAGACCTCTCTCTCTCTCTCTCTCTCTCTCTCTCTCTCATGGCGGCGTTAAGCCCTAACTAACTAACTAACTAACTAACTAACTAACTAACTAACTCTCATGTGGTTGTACTAGTTATCAAGAACAAGACTGAGCAAACCTTGGAAAATAAAGTTTCATTGTCATTCGGTGTCTCTCTCTATGCATAGTACGGACACGCCCTGCTAAATTTTTTCCTTATCGCAGAATATAGACAAAGAATCAGCCGCAAACAACCACAAAAAGGAGTCTACCAAAATTAGGACGGGGGGGGGGGGGGGGTTGTGGATCACATAAAAATGCGTTTGACAAAGAGTAATATTGCTAGATCATCTTGAAACCTAATCGTGTCCACTTTTGTACTCAGCATACTAACCGTTGTCAACACAGTTAACAGACAATTCTTAGAACTTATAGTATAGGCACAGGCAAAATTGTATTCTGTCCACAACAAGTGCAAACCTTGTACGAAAGACTGGGTCGTAAGAAATGACTAAAACCAAAGCCGTTTGTGCCCCCAGATCTTTCCCCTGTACAGAGAGACTCAACTGCAGTGCGACCGATGCGTCATCGAGTCATCAGACCAGATGAAAGCACATCCATGATGCTGATGAAAGTATGTCAGGGCAAAATACGATATGCAGCCTCAGGGCGACAATGTAATTTGTTTTGCGAGCCGTTTTGTGTTTGATCTGAAGGACCATAACATGCAAATTAGTGCCCTGAAAAAAATTGCGCAAGTTAAAACTCTCTCTCTCTCTCTGCGTGTGTGTATGTGTGTGTTGATTATTATCGCCATAAGTCTATTGTTTTTACAGATATGTTTGCGTGCGCCTACCACTAAGCACGTTTTTTGTTTAGAAAGAATCTATTTGGTAAAAGTACGTATACAGGAATTCTTCTCTTAATTTCATTGTGTTAGGTTGCACCTTTGTTTTATTTTTGACAATACTGTTGCTGCAAAGTGTTCTGATCTCGTTCTTTTCTTTTTCCTCTTTCTTTTACTCAAAATCATTCCTTTGAAGTAGAATATCATTATTTGTTTTCGCTCTTCTAAAGAGTTTTATGCATCAATACTCATTACATTGATATATACATCAGGATACAACAATGCCGTTCTTGCACACGTTCGTGCATTTGTGTTTCAACAATTTGCTTTTCTGTTGTAAGAGTATATTCGAACCACCCCCCACCCTCCCCCATATCCCTCAAGCACACATCTATAAACCTTACAGGTGAAACTTCTCGAAAATCTGGCAGTTACATGAACTACTAGGGCGATGGGAATTTCGCGGTTTATGGTGATTGATCAGTGTAGTAAAAGTAAAGGTGACTATAAGGCCATCGGAGAGGTGAGCACATGAGTCTATCATTCGACACGCTTCACCGCACTTTAACCCTGCCTCGGGGCACGAATATCATACCAGGAGTTATGCGTGAAACACGAAAGCAAATTAACTTAAATGTATGTGTAGGTGGTCCTCACCGGTAGAATTCAGCGAAGGCGCATTCTTATTACTTCCGTCACCAAAACGTTCTTAGATAGGAAGTGAACACATTGTTTAACAAAACCACAGACAAATCTGCTGCTGTGAACTTGTTCACACTGCAGTAATTTGTTCAGAGGTACCAAGGTTTTCCTTTCTTTAATGAAACAGTTTCCCGTTTGAACCTAGGTAAAGACAAATCTACTGTAGCGAACATTTTCAGACATCATTTATCCGTGTATAGTTACCAAGATTTAAAGACAAAGTCCCATCTTTTCCTTATGTAAGATATCCTTTATAAAACTGTCAACTTAGAAAGACCATGTGTTCTGTAAACATAATTATGTGAGTGTGGTTCGCGTGTACTATCTGTGTTTTTGATGTTTTTCTTCTGAAATTCCTACAACTTGACGCTTTATTTTCTTCTGAAGCATATTTCAGTTTCTACTCTTTCTTTTTAGTATGACAAAACCTACATAATATTTTCATCACATTTTAGAGTGTCTCCTCTGTCATATATTTCTGTTTAAAAAAGCACCAGGGTCCTGCATATTTAAGGAATAGTTATATTTCATGTTCAGACCAAGCTGTGGGATCGCAATGGAAATAACTGAGTAGTCCTAGGCATGGTGTCGTCAATATGAATATACATTGTATGGTACGTTTGATGCAGAGCTCATAGACCGTATAAAACGTGAACAAATTATCATACTAATTTTCAAACGCAGATGCCGTAAAACGACATGTCGTTTTTATGCCTGTGCGTCCAAATCTGTCATTAATATCATCGCTAAAACAGCGGTAGCTATTCTCAATGGAAACACACACACACACACACACACACACACACACACACACACACACACACACACACACACACACACACACTACCACCGTAATCAAAAGACAATCGCAAAAACAAAGCAAAATATCGATGAGAACTATGGCATAATAGCTCCACAAAACAGGAAAGGTTTTCTTCTGAGATTCCCAATTCTTAACAAAACAATGATATACCAATGTCGTGTCACAAAATGCATACCCATCAGTGTTAAGAGGAAAAAACACATCTATCTAACTGGCGTTAATATCAATAAAACAGAGAGACAAGCTCGATATATATAGCTCCAACATTTTTGACGACTGCGCATGTCATTCAAAGGCCTGCAAGCGTCGATAAAGATCTATCACATTTTCGGTTTATCACTTACGTACGTCACTGACAAAACTCCTGTCGACACAGCTCAGTCGTTGTGTGTAGATGTTGTTGAGGATGTCGTAGTAGCAGTCAGGCACACACCATGCCGGCGTCCACAGCACATCAGGGCACTGACAACCACCTGTCTGAAACCCCCTCTCCCTCTCTCTCATCTCTCAGTCTCAGGCACACATGGCGGGCGCTGGCGTTGCGTGCTGGAAACTGTCTGGCGTTGTTGGATGGAACAGTCAATGAACCCGCGTCACGAAGTTAGCCAGAGACAAATAACCAACCGATACTCGGGCCTCTTAGTCTTAGCTTGCTGCGCCTCGACATCAAAAGGTGGTATATCAAAAATTATAGCACAGGCCACCGGTAGTCACATGCTTCCGCCGAGTTAATTTTGCCTCTAAAACCCGAGAGCCGGGCGGCACCATCAGTGCAAGCACCGATCGTGGCTAACCTGTGTAAAACGAAGGATGAATAACCGTCGCTACGAACTCAGGTAAAGGCGAAGCTTGCGACTTGAGGGGACTGAAGGAGGGGTATTCAATCACTATGCTCATCAAGTCAACTGACTGGAGTAAAGGGGATTTAGCGAAGATTGAAGGTGGAGGAGGGGGGAAGGGGTAGAGGACACACATGAGCTGTGCTGGAGTGCGTGAGGAAGAGAGAGAGAGAGAGAGAGAGAGGGGGGGGGGGGTGAGGGATGGTGGTGAGGTGAGGTTATTCCTTCAACAGGTCAGGGAATCCCACGAGGTCACACAGATCGTAGTTCCCTCCCCCATGCACTCTCAGCCCGGATGCAGGGACGAAGGTCTCGCTGAGCGGCAGCGCTTTAGATCCCTCACGTCCTCCACGTCATCAAAATATTAAACTACCGGTCGACACAAAGCCCTATCGGTCACGGTCAGTCAGTAAACAACACTACAGAAAGATCAGTCATCCAGATAAGACCCTTTCCCAAACCATCGATACGCCCCTTCAGCTCCTGCAGGGAACCAGCCACCGGAGCAACAGAGGGGGGAAATCAGGCTCAAAGAAGATGTTTAGGAATACATCGCCACGCGCCTACAGTTCCGTTTGGTTGTAGGTGATTCGGACACATGGCGGAAAGGGAAGGAAAAGCCGATGGGGTGAGCGTCGTCTTCTCTCCATGAAGACTGGGATCTGGGTGGCAGCCAAGCTGTGTTGGGATGCGTCCATAAACTCTCCACACCACATCGCTCGCTTATATTGAGAAAAGAGTAAAGTCATTACAAGGCAAGCGAAGTAAAGAAGCACTGGAGTATAGTCCCATCTAGATACTGAGGGAGTAGAAGAAGAAAGAAAACGAGAAGGAATCACACACACACACACACACACACACACACACACACACACACACACACACACACACACACAAGAAGAAGAAGAAGAAAATGAAGAAGAGAATTTTACAGAATAACAAAGTAACGCTATTTGCTGACAAGCACAGATTTATATGCATTCAAAAAAAAAAAAAAAAAAAAGTAGACGAGACTGATAAACAGTGAGCATAAATCGTAAACTCGTAAACTATCAGTGGACTAAAACAGTGTGGGGAAAATGATTTTAAATTGCAGATTCCCATACTCAGATATGATTATAACTATCGGCAAAAATTGACACCCAAAAGAACAACCGAAAATACTCCAAAGCAAACCAAACTAAAACAAAACAAAACAAAACTTGCAGTCACGTGAGACCTTTAATATTTATTAAAACAGATCAAACATAATCCATTCTAGGAAGTGATTTGATGTTAACTTAGTGAACGACTGTTTTCTTTTGTGATACGTTTTGAATGTTCAATTTATTGCAAACTGTTATCAAGTACATGATCAAAGTATGGGTTAGTTTTATGATATCATCATTTGCTGTAAGTAGCTCCTTTGTTTTTGTTTGTTTGGCTGTTATTAATGTTGTGAGAATCTGTACGACAGATTGTACCGACTTCGTTGGTTAAACTGTCACAAATAAACGATTTCGCCGTCGTAGATGGACTTGCATGTGTATGGGATGTACGTCAGCTTTGGAGTCCCCTACCTTGGTGTGATCATATAATAAGATCGTATCATATGCGGCTTTTTACATTCAAGTGAGTGCAACCCCTTGGCGTCTACATCACCAAGGATCTGCATGCATCTACGACTTCAAATATCGATGAACCCTCTCTGAAAAGGTCTTCCCCATCACGTACACAGTGTATGTATTTTATGTTGAAACAGATGCTGAAACCATGATCAAAGTCCCTCTGCCAGTGCAGCATGCCTTGCCATTATACTTCCCTCAGGGTGATATCTGCGCTGAAATTGAGGACGCCAAACCTAAAGACGCGTCGCACAGGAACTTTGCTAATGGAACACGCTCATGTTACCGACCCGGTCGTCTTTGAGCTAAACGGTATCTAGAGCCACATTTCTGTTCAAGATTATTTACTGACGAGACGATGTACGCAGTCGTTGCAAAATTATGTAGATGCTTCGGCTGGGTTTCTTTCTCTCCTTTGCTTTGTCTTGGGAACTAAGCATGTGTTCAATCAATACTTTGTTCTTTTAACGGCAGTGTCCAAACAGAAAACCCGACAACAAACAAATAAACATTGACCTGTATTTAAAGTTAACATAAAAAGCAAAGGTCAATCAACTTAACTAAATGGTGTAGTTCCCCATATCATGGCCTAACCAGATGCACCACTGGCAACGACTGAGAGAATTAACATGAAATTATCTACTCTACCAGACACACACACACACACACACACACACACACACACACACACACACACACACACACACAGATTAATACTATATCAACCACCACCACTACTGTCACCATCAGCAACTTGGATCAAAATAAAACAAAAGAACACACACACACACACACACACACACACACACACACACACACACACACACACGCACGCACGCACGCACGCACGCACGCACGCACACACACTATTTTATAGTTAACATAACTGAATTTGATATAATGTTTGAATGCATCAGCACGACAGTGAAAAAAAAAATCTCAATGTGATCATCCCGTTACATTTCGTGTTTTAAAAGTCGTGTGTCGCATAACCTGTATATTTCCTTTCCCACTTCATCAAAAGTATGTCTGCAAATAAGACGCTTTAGGTTACAAGCCGCAATTTCAAGAGTCGCTGTTCACATGTTGTTAACATTCTTGTTATTGTTTTTGTTGTTGCAAATAATAATAAGCGCATAGATATAGGCGCTTTATCCCTGATATTTGGCTCAAAGCGCCGCGAGCTAAACCCAACACGCACGCTCACGTGAATCACACGCATTCTTTCACACGCTGGACATGAACACATTACAATCACGTGGTGCGAAGGACCAGCTCAGCAATTTAAGTTTCGGAATTTTAGAATTGCATTTATTTTTTTAATTTTGTGGGCTGAACATTTCCAAAGCAGAGGGGGAGGAAGCTGGAGTACCCGGAGAGAACCCCCGACGGTCGGCCAGAATGAACGGTGCCTCATACGAGAAAGAAAAATTCTTCGTCCCGCGTGGAACTCGAACCTGACCTCTCGCATTGGTGACTAAGTCTTAACCACTTGACCACCGACCGCCCCGTGTTGTTACTTGAAAATATTGTGTACTGGTCTTTATTTATTTATTTACTTATTTTCTTTGCAAATCCTCATGTGTCCTCACGTGTTGTTTTGGCTTCTAGACAGACACCTAGACCATGTCTGGGGATGCAAAAGCCAACCCTGAGAGTTTCTAGCTTGCCCTTATTATGTAACCAAGTTCGTTGCACTGCTGTTTTCAGCATCAAAGCAAAATTCATGTTGACATTAAGCATTTCGTAGTGTGTCTGGAGACGCGGCAGACAAGACATGCTGAACATAGTTTTTCGTCTGGGACTTCAAGTCCTTGAAACAAACAAGGAGTCAAGAGTTTACCCCCCTCCCACCCCCCCCCCCCTCCCTCCATGCTTCCACCTTAACTTCCTTCACCCCCTTTCCAGTTTCCTCAAAGTGGGTGACAGTGGTCTGGCCTCATTTGGTGTGCATTGCTTTGACGGATTTTCTTTGTTTGTTTGTTTGTTTGTTTGTTTTTGCCTCTTATTGGAGTAAATCGCCAGTAATAGTGAAAGTGGTCTGCGGCTGCGGGCGACCACAGTGGAAGTTTTACCGGGACGCACGTCGCCACAGTATTTAAAAGGACAATCAAGGAGTCAAGATCTGGAGATTTTGTACTTCGTCTGAAACTTGGAGAACGAAAAGACTCAGCGTGAAAATGCCCAACATAAGACAGGGGTGTTATAAGGTAGGCTAAGCGAGTTGGTCTTCCAGGGCGAGTATGTAAAAGTCGAGCTTAAGGATTTTAGCCCCGGGTTAAGGTCTAACCTCGAACTAAACTAGCTGTAGGGTTGTTTTTTTTTAATCGCGAAGCGGGTCCATTCCACCATGGTGCCTAAGCCGTTATAGAAGGATATTTTCTTCCTTTCTTCGCTTTCTTTTTTCATTTAATTTAGCTTTGGGGTTTCTTTTGTCCTAGTCTGGGTTAGGCCCATAGCCGTGGGTTAAATTAGCCTCGAGTTTTACATGCGGGCCCTGAGCGGTTATCCCTAAATCACCCCACCATCACAGCATACATAGTAGTAAATAGGTAAGCAATTTTCCAATCACGAAAATAGAACTCGTCACACTGACGTTATATGTGTACGAGTGTCCTTGTATAACGTATTTGAAGCAGCATAGTTACAGCATAAACATACCAATATTAATTATCTGAAATAAGTTGCTTCTCAAACACACCGAACAACAACAGCAGCAACAACAGCAAAAACACCACCAACAACGGCAGCTCAGTGGAAAGTACAGATTACTTAATAGTAAAAAAAAAACCACCTGCGTGCCCATCCTGATAAAATTTAACATATATTTGAACAGCGTATCATCCTGAAAACACGTACTTGCAGTTTACGTGTAAAGACACTCAATGTCTTGGCCATGGCGTCTTTCCAGTCTGCATCTGTCCCAGTGGGTGCTCGATGTGTTCTAACTGAAAAAGTACTGTCTTTGGAATCACACGAGGCAGTGGACAAGAATATTCAAACCTCCTCTCCCGCAAGGGAACAACTGTGCGCAATGACTGCGTCCATTGCACGCTGCAAGAAATCCACAGGAGCCATTTTGCATGTATTTTGGTCACAGAAGGCACCTCGGGCATGCTCATTTTGAATAATTGTATGTTAGTACCTCTTTTGGCAGACGCTTGTTGTCTTCAGAGAGCTCAGCCAGAACTGGAGGGTCTGGGAACGGCATAGTTGCCAACTGGGTGATGCCTAAGCTGGCTGTGTGGACTCACCTTCATATTTCTTTAGTTTCTTGGTGCAGAAAGGACGAAGGTTTTCTTTTCAGTAGGCTCTGCAGTTATTACTTCCTTTGTTTTAATCCTGAATTTCAAAAGCGAATGGGATTTCACAAAGAACGTGTAGATAACCAACAAAATCTCTGCATCTTTTTTATCCTTCTCCAGACAATAGGACACACACACACACACACACACACACACACACACACACACACACACACACACAGAGTTATTGTATATGTTCCTATTTTTCCAAGCTTTTCATTTGCTGACCGGATAACACAAAATATTCTTTCTATTCTGGCATTGTTCGATGTACAAAGAAGTGAAACTTGTTTATTATTTAAACCGGATAGATTTTTTTGTTTATATTTACACCTTGTTTTATTGTCTTCCATTTTATTTTAGTCTGGCGAAGAAGGACCTTGATAAGCCGCGAAATAATCTTTGTTGCTTGCGCAGCGTTAAGCTCTAACTAACTAACTAACTTTCTTGCACTGTGTCTGCATGTCCTTACATTGAATTATGTTTACCTCTTCATAGTATGCTAAATGCATTGTTAATATGTACTGGGATCTGAAAGGCCAGGAGGTAAGAGGAAATATATCGATGTAGGTTCACATAACACCACGTCGTTATTTTTGTTCTGCCTTAAGTTTCTGTTTCGTCCATTTCACTTGTACCTGGATTTCTGTCTCTTTTTTCTTCTTCTTCTTCTTCGTCTTTCTTTGTTTTGCTTTGATTTTTTTTTGGTTTTCTGTCGTATTTTGTTGTGTTCAGTTTATCTCTACAAATTGCAGGCCGTCTCCTATGTTTATGGACGTTACTTCACTTTGACAGATATGTAAACTTTGCACAACACAAATGACTTAGTTATTCCTCACTTACTGACTGGAAGGGATTTGTTGTGTAACATTGTTTTGATCAAGTCGTTGACAGCACTCATCCTTCCAATCACCGATTTACATCATTGTGTAATATCAAATACATTATAATGTTAAAAGGTCCCCTCGCCTGTTTGCCTGACCGCTGACCGCTCAGAACGAAACCTTGGGAGGAGACTGCGTTGGTGGAGATCGAGAGAGCTTGTTTTCCAGCAAAATAAGTCAGAGCGTAATAGCGATAATCTGCGCATTTTGATTCTGTTACCGAAATCATCAGCGCTTGGGGCTTTGTTGCCAAGCAGTCGCCCCCGTCTTCTGGATAACTGGGTCCTTTCCTCCGACGATCCTTCGCAATCCAGAGGACAGGCCGGACCAAACACGGCCATTTTTCCGGCTGCATCTGGCTAAACAGACAGGGCTGTTGTTGTGGGCAGAACCACCTTCGGAAAGGCCCTGTCCGTGGCAAACTTGAAAGCCCTCTCCACCAGGTTATCATCAGTAAGTCTGTCTAAGTGTCCCCGTCCGCGTCCCCAATACCCGTGTGTATGTTGGGGTAGAAACACTCATTCAAATTTGCTTGTAGATACCTGGTGCGCGTTTGATGTTGGTGAATCTGTGCCGGGAAGGGTAAGGGTGAAAGCAGACTCAAAGGCTGGTGTTTTGCAAACTGTTGGATTACCTCATCGAGTTAATGTCGTTGGTCCTTCAACTTTACGACTCAGACTACGTACACTATGGAATGACGGTTTTCCAACGAATGTGAGAGTTAGTAGTAGTGTTAGTGTGAGGAAAATTGATAAACCTGTGGAATTCCCTTCAAATTTTAATGTGTCTGTTGGAGGTTAAACTGTGCTTCGTGTCGGTGATCACTTGACGTGAAATACATTGACTGATAAATATGTGAACTTATAAATAAACGAAATGGCAAAGGGTGGCTGTTTGTTCCACATTGCAGAGGTCAACCCTTCCGTGCTGAAACATGTTTCCGTCAATGAGGGTAGCATTGTCGATTGTAAGTGTAACAAAAACGTAACAATTTTCTTAATATCACCCTTCATACATAGTCGATATTCTTTCGCGAAAATTGTGTTATAACACACACGTCATAACAATATTATTATGTTATTTAAACTGGAGGACCGACTGTTGCAGAAACCAGTTTAGTAGAATCGAATGCCTCCAGCACTGCACGAGGGGTGGATGGGTGTTTGGGGGTTTAACGTCCTTTTCCACCACATAGGGTGATATAAATGACGGGGCAACGATGACAAGCCAGCACAAATATTTGGCCCCAGCCGGGATCGAACTCACGACCCGAGCATTAGAAGTCCAACGCTCTACCATTCGACCACCCCGGCTCCCCCAGCACTGCACGACAAAAATCTTAATTGATTAAGACTTACTACAGTTATAGCAGTGGTTAAGATCAACAATTAGTCTTCACATTAAAACAAACAAAAATCAGAACATGCGAAAAACACAAACCATCGTATAACGCATTTCGTACCGCGCGCGTGTATCCCACGTTTTTGACTTTTTTGTTTTGTTTTGGCCCTGTATGCGAAAATCAGGCAAGATAAATGATTCCTTGGCGGCTCTTATTGACGCAAACATGATTATAATCAAAGTGCAACACTCCCACTAAGCCAATTTTAAATTATTTGTGAATATTTTTGGACAAAATTGAAGACGATGGTCCACACCTCAAACTTACTTGGTAGGAATTGAGTTAACAAAAAACTCACGACTAACTGTGCGCGCTCGCGATTAGAAGTATACCGTATTTTGTATGTTCTAGTTCTCTGTTCACATATGTGTGTTTAACTATGTAGTTTTGTTTATCTAACTAGCTAGGAAAGGTTTGTGAATAATTTGGTTTGCCCGTCAGTAACCTCTTTCCTTGTCACTTGAGATCAGTTAGACAGGCAGTCAGTCAGTCTCGGTCCGCCCTGTATGTAATGTTGCTCTTCAGTATGTTGGTCACTCAGAGTGATTCATTACTTGCGTAAAAAGTAAAATTAAACTCTCTCTCTCTCTCTCTCTCAAACACACACACACACACACACACACACACACACACACACGACAGGCATGGAGAGATAGCTGAAGACCTTCCTGTCGTTGGTAAAGTCTCAACCTCATATCATGAGGCCCAGATCATCGGCCGAGCTGGCTGCAGACTGGAAGATCAAGTGGCTAATTAGTGCCCGAGGGCAGTCTGGGCGATGGCGTGTTCTGATCGAGTGATCGTAAATAATCCACATCAAAAGTAGCCGGACGGCGGGATCCCCTTTATCATTTTATGCTTGTCCTATTTGCTTGACCTGCGGAAGCTTGGGGCTTACGCCTAAAAACGAAAGCATAGTCGTTACTTTTTCTTTCTTCCCAACCCCAAACTGTCGCTGGTAAACATCTAGGTTGAATAATATGTTAAGTCTTATGGTAATAGTTCACCCTATTTTGGTCCTGAGTGCTAGTTCTGATGATAATAATAATAATAATAATAATAATAATAGGTGACATATATAGGGCGTTTATACATGTACACCGGGGCGGTCGGTGGTCTAGTGGTTAAGAGATTTGTCACCAATGCGAGAGGTCAAGGGTTTGAGTCCCACTCGGGGCAAAGAATTTTCCCTTCTCGTATGTGGCACCGTTCATTCGGGCTGATCGTCGGGGGTTCTCTCCGGGTACTCCGGCTTCCTCCCCTCTGCTTTGACCCGATTCACGAAATTGGGTAAAGCGCCTATACAATACAGTCCGAATTTACTGAATTTACCGAATTTACGGAAAGGGGAAAAAATATAATATAATAATAGATTTTTTTTTTAATGTAAATTACAAGACATTCAACCATGTATAGACAACTTTATTCATCTCCTGAAATTTAGATATAATGTGGAGAAACTGGCTGCAGATTCGAGGGGGTCTGCAACAAGCTTTACTATTGCATGGCTTCCGTACTCTGCACTTGTAAATACACGTTCAGCCAACTGAAAAAAGCTGGAAACATTAGGATTAGTCTTAGCATACAACAGCCAGTACAAGCAAGTAGGCTGTACAAGTTGATTTTCTTTTATATACGGTAATATTTCTGTGGTGTCACACTAAGATCAAGCGACAAGGACAATGTATACGTATCATGTGATGTATATGTGTGTGTGTGTGTGTGTGCTATGTGTATATGTAAGTGCATACATGCTCATTTCTTTGAACAGTTCTTGTGTATCCACATGGTAATTATCCAAATATAAATTCTGTTATAATTTTGAGTACATTCATGTATAACCATAAAGTGTATGCATACATGTTGAAAATGTGAAAAAGAGAATAACAGAAAAAAAAATATAGTAATAGATTATTTATATAGCGTCTAACCTTATCTAAGCTCTAGGCGCTTTACATAAAATACAATATTTATTCATATAAGACATAAGAAAACACAGATAAAACAAACACAAGACAGGTAAAACTGACAAAACAGATAAAAACTAATAAAACTCGTATCCACACACACACACACACACACACACACACACACACACACACACACACACACGTGTTCCCTGTGCACACACGCACTCACACCAGCAGAACATGGCACAGCTATGAGAGGGTGAAGAGATGGGTTTTTTCACCCTCTCATAGCTGGGTTTTCAGTCGGGACTTTAAGGATTCCTTGTTTGAACTGTTTCTGATTGTAAGAGGAAGCTGATTCCAAGTAACTGGCATTCCAAGACAGTCATGTACTTTCGGCAAGTGCACGTTTAGTCTCCTACGAGTAACTTTGAAAAGCTGGTGAGAATTCCCGTGGTATAACAAATACCAGTGGTGCTTTACAAGAAAACGTATCACGAGCAACACGTCGGTAGATTCCAACACTACTGGTTGGATCTCGCAGAATACAGGTAACCATCTAGACAAGGTGTTACACCACGTCGGTCACTGAAGCTGACCATGCACGTTGCAGATTCTAGCTAAGGTATTGTAATCCGCGCATGCTTCACCAGATACCGAGTGATTGGAATAGTTGGACCTGATGGCCGCAATAACCTAATTTTGGTGAGAGATTTACGCCAAGAGTGCAGGTGCAGTGAATTAGGTTTACCATTAATTCAAGGTGTGTGAAACGCAGAAGGGTCCAGAAACCAGGACAACGTCCTGTGATCAGTAATTAATATCAGACACGTTTGCCGACCTTTTGTCTTAGTTTCCCATGCAGCTGCATGTCTGACTTCATTATACGACCGTGCTTATTAATGTATGATAGAAAACTCATTGTCGCCTTGAGTGCTCACATTAGCTTAAGATCGACGCTGTTTTATTAGACAATATGTTTGTTTGTTGTCGCCGTTGTCGATGTTTTTGCAGCTATCCCATTAGTTCTGTTTTGTTTTCTATTTTTATATCTATTTTGTTTTCTCTTTATATACCTGGTTTGTCTCTTTTTATAGCTGGTATAGTCTCTCTCTTTAAACTGTAGATGGCCAGAAAATCAAGTTAAACGTACAACACGTGTATTTTGCTCTTCTTGTTTTTTGTTGCAGAATCAATTGTCATCATCTCGCCCGGACTCCGTTGTTTCCCGCCAATCCACCTATGTTTACCATCCACGAGAGAAGATAAGGTACATATTGATTCTTATTAACTGTATTATTGTATCGTATTCATAACGATGACAGTGAATGTACCGAGTGAGTGTGGGGAGAAAGGGTTACTGTTATGCAGTATATATTTTTTTGTTGGAAAATTGTTTTTGTTGTTGTTTTTATCGTTGTTGTTGATGAAAATGATGATGATGACACCTGTTTGATTTTTCTGTAAAATGTCACCACATTTATGAATGGTGGTGTTTCAAATTACATGCATCTCGTTGGTAACTAGAGCATTCACTTCGGGTCATAATGATAATGACGCATTCCGTTGTCAAGTGATACATGAAAGGCAATTTCAGCTTCCACGTAACAAAAAACAGGCCTGATGGCACACAAAAATGTGTCTTCAACAGGGAAAGTTCGTGCTCTCGGCATCTCTATCAGGGTGGCTAATTTCAGGCAGAAGAGAAAAATGAAAAAGACAGGAAAAGAACAGAAACAAGAAAATCAGACACTTTTTGGCACTGTCCATCAATCTTAAGTGAACAGGTGTGTCTCTAAGAGCACTTCGGAAAGACAGCATGGCGCCTTTTGAAGAGTGTCAGAAGACTGTCTGAGAGAGATATTTGCTGAAAAGGAACATTGTTTTCCTTTTAAAAAAAATTGAAAATGTGTGGTCTGATGGTGGACTTTAGTGTATATATTTTTTTCTTCTTTGTGTGTGTGTCTGATTTCTTTATATTAATTTGGTTTTATATGTTATTGTTGTCGTTTGTTTGTTTATTTGTTTGTTAGTTGTTGTTTGATGATTAAATGATCTGTTCAACAATACAGCTTACATACTGCGTATAGATGAAGTGGTTTTTGCTAATGTTTAAGAGTTGCACAAAATGACATTTTAACATTGTTTGTCTTTTGTCTATTTTTAGCTTTCGGTCTTAGCGAATTATGTTTCTCTTCCAAAACTACAAAATTAGCTCCATAGAAAGAATGAATACGGGTTCAATATCGTCCGTTTCCATTTGGTCGAGGAAGTTAACGCGCAGTGATCGCAAATTAATGCTAACCGCGACCAGTACTATCCTATGTACAGAAGTTATGCCGGTGGGATCGTAAAAGATGCCTAGGATGATTTCTTTGAGATTATACAAGGAAACTAAACTAAACTAAACTAAACTAAAGCTTTATGAGAGTGTATAGAATGAATAAAATCAGTGTTCTTGGTATGATGACGAACTAAGATAAATTTGGAGGGGAGGGGGTGTTTGGGAGTTTAACGTCCTTTTCCACCACGTATGGGTGATATCAAAGACGGGGTAACGAGAAAAAGGCCAGCACGAATATTTGGCCCCAGCCAGGACAAATTTGGAGGCAAAAACTCAAAACAAAACAAAACAAAACAAAGAACACAACAAAATAACAACAACAATCCCAAAATATTCTCTCAAGGGAGTTAATTTTGTGTGATGTGAGACCGTTCATGTCCCCTACTGAATCTGCAGTCTTTTATCTCTAGCGGTCTTGTGTACTTTTTAGCGGTCCACATCATCAACAAGCTGTTGTCTGGATGCCCACTTTTATGGCCATTTGACACTTACTACCTTTCCCATGCGTAGGCGGTACTGTTTAGGGGACAGTTAGGGGACAGGACAGACAGGGACGGGAGGAGGGACGGGGGGGGGGGGGGGGGGGGGGGGTACGTAGAAGGGACGGTGAGACGTTGGTCATCTATTGTCAGTGAACCGTGCGGTGGAGTGGGCTGTGTAGTGTAGTGTAGTGTAGTGTAGTGTAGTGTGTGTGTGTGTGTGTGTGTGTGTGTGTGTGTGTGTGTGTGTGTGTGTGTGTGTGTGTGTGTGTGTGTGTGTTTCTTTTGTTTTTTATGCTTATGCGAAGAGTTTTTTTTTTAAATTATTATTCGCATTATGACAGCAACAAACTGATGCTTTCCGATTTAACAAAACTTGGAACTTTTTTGTCTTTGAATGAAAATTTCTTCACAGAGACTTCCGGAACACCTCTCTGTCTGTCTGCCTGTCTGTCTGTCTCTCTCTCTCTCTCTCTCAGCCTCTTACCTCGGGTAAACTGCCCCTTTCTCTCTCTCTGTCTGTCTGCCCCTCTCTCTGTCTGTCTGTCTGTGTGTGTGTGTGTGTGTGTGTGTGTGTGTGTGTGTGTGTGTGTGTGTGTGTGTGTGTGTGTGATGAATTTTATAGCGTGCAGGCAAGTGCGATTGCTCTGTTTATAGCCATAGGGTAGCACTGCTGTGTGCCCAGAAAAGCACCAGGGTTCTCCTACTTGCCAGCCGGTATTCATCATAAGAGGCCGCACAGTTATACAAAAGCTAGCGCATCGTAATTTTCAAAGGAAGCATAACTTTATTCGCAAGCATTGTTAGAGCTTTCATCAGTGTCCTTTTTTACACTTGTCAGTTCGCATTTTGTGTGTGTTTGTACAATGTTTTTTTTAATTGTTATTATTATCACGATGTCTGGTGAGCACTTCCCAATGTCCCCTAATGACAAAGTCTTGAAGTTTTCATGGACGGATCTGGAAACAAGAAGTGTGGGTTCACTTGCACCCACGACGTACTGCGAGAGATAGAGAAAATATTAGATAGCTATGCTATCGTTGTTTTTGCGTCTTTGCTAAACTGAAGTCTGAATACAATTTCCTTGTCTTTCAGAAATAATGCTTTTCTTAGCCACTCCTGTACTCTTAACTGCGAATGTTCCTGTTCCATTATTTTTTTGCACATCTCCCCTGCCTCTCCCCTTCCTTATTTCTTGTTTGTTTGTTTGTCTATTCCGCATTTGTCTTCAGTTCTGTTGCCGATTTAATTGTGCGCCTCTGTCGGTTACGTTTTTCCTGCTTGTCAGTTTGTGTAAGTGATGACACCCAGTTCATCAAAATTTCCGTCTCGCCGATTGCCTATTTGTCTGTTTGTCTGGCAAGAGATAAGCAGTTTATCTAGACATCAGTTGCCTGTTGGCACAGTGGCAACGTCGGGGCGGCAGTATATCGTTTAGGCCCGACGCCTGTGGACAGGTCCTAGTCATAAAATGACGGATCCGGCAAAAAGAAATGGATTCGCACCGATAAACGGTGCCGGGGCCGAGCTCAAATCTCATTCACAGACTTTTCTTAAACTTCGCTTTTGGGGTGGGTGACTGTGTTCGCAGCCTAGCCCCGCCAGATTAGTGTTTGTTTTGTCTTGTGCGGCTAAAACTGGTTTCTAACCGGGGGATCGTCCTTTTGCAGACAGAAGCGAACTAGGGTGTCTGTGAACGAACTCGGAAACTTTTAAAAAGTGTTCTGCGCACATGAATACCAATGTCGTGATGAAACAAGACATACGTGTCAGATGTACTTTGGGACAGAAACAAATCATGTCAATAGTATTAGGATAACATATCTGTGTGTTCACTTGTGGCAAAAAAAGAACTAAACATGTAACGAAGCAATGCTTTCGGCTTTATCAGCAGGAAATACCTTTGGATAATATTTTTCTTGGAGAAATTTTCAAGTAGTTTTATATCCCCCTGTTGTACATTTATGTATGTGTGGTTCAGTTTTATCTTGGTGACAGCCGACGTGATTCTTCTTCTTCTTCTTCTTCTTCTTCTTATTATTGTGGCCTTATTTATGCTTATTGTTGATCATGGTTCAATTCTTTTAGCTGTGATACTGTAATTCTTCTAATGAGACTACTCTGTAATTTTTTTTTCTGCGCGTCTTCTCATTAACAGCGTTTACACATGAAAAAGGTGTGCAAGAAAATATTATAACCTGATCCGTACAGTGTGTGTGTGTGTGTGTGCGTGTGTGCGTGCATGCGCACGCAATACGTTTCCACGTATTTGGAACGAGGCCAGTGTTCGAGCGAGGACAAAACAAACATTAGAGACAGGAAAATATGCAAGGAACTAATATTTGATGAGACGCCATCTTGACTTCATAACTTATACACAGGATCTTGGCACAGTCTGAGTCTGCGTCCAATTATGCGGGCGATACCTTGTGGTTCCCACCAAAAAAAAAATGACGATCGAGAATTTTAATGTCTTGCAGCCTTCCTAACTCATCGTACGATTTGACTTGTACTTGTAGCATACTCAGGTGCAAAACACTGCAGTGTCTGCCACGCCTACTTTTCTAGTACTTAATGGCATTAACACACACAAACGCACGCACGCAAATTTTTAGTAAACCTACCAGAGGAAACGCTCTGTGGTATCGTTAAGCAGGAGTTGTCTTCTCTTCGTTTCATGTGACCATGTGATCATCAGTATCAATAATCATACGCTCTACTGCAGATTACAAATTTGAAACAATGGATGTGAACTATTTGCATATTATAAATCCTTTTGTGGTACTGTTCATGACAACAAACCGCTTGAAAGATAGAGGACTTTAATATGGGGACTGCCACTTCCCCAGGATTAACCCTAGTCTGTTTTATTGTTGGTACATTTCAGATCCACTTCGCCCCGGCCACCGTTTCCATCAAATGATGTCAGGCATGGTATGATTTTATCAATTTCTTTGTAGTGTATTCTTCTTCTTCTTCTTCTTATTATTATCATTATTATTATTATCATTATTATTATCTGCCATTGGCCCATAGCCTGTTCCAAATTATTTCCTTTGAAATTAATGTATGCATGTTTTTTGTTCTTGTTTTTCTTCTCTATAGTACTGGTCAAAATAATTTCAGAATTACTCGGTCGATCGCTAGTGCTCTGAAATTATTATTATTATTATTATTAATTCCTCTAAGTAAGGAACAGAGAAAAGTTAACGTTTTATGTTTCTGGTCGTCCAGGCTTTTATTCCTGTTTGTTTCTGTCGACGTTTTTACTTCTGTTGAAATTCTGAAATAAAATGATTATTTCTCAAAACAGGCATGAAGTTTCTTTTTGGTTCTGAAATGTTTTCTTTTTTTAAGTTACGAGTGGAGCAGAAAATAGATGAAAACAAATTCCAAGGAAAAGTGGAAAATCGCACTGCTATGAGAAAGGAAAGTACTACACTGTAGTTTTAATTACAATTTAGTTCACTTATACACATATAAATGTTAATTTCCTGTGTTGGTATGGTTTGATATCTTATTTTCATGCGTGTGTGTCTGTTTTTAATTAACAACAACAAAATCAAATCCAATCAAATCAGTCAATCAGTCATGAGCATAGAAACGAACACATGCACGCGCGCACGCACACACACACACACACACACACACACACACACACACACACACACACACACACACACACACACACACACACATGGGACACACACGCGCGCGCGCGCGCGCAAACGAACGAAGTCTTCTGGTTATCGGAAGTTTGTCTTGTTAAAGATAAAAAAAGACAATCAGGAACGTTATCCCAGCACATCCGAGATCACGGAACCAAACTGGAGACTCTCTCTCTCTCTCTCTCACACACACACACACACACACACACACACACACACACACACACACACACACACCGAACGCGCTCGACAACATCAATTAGCGACTCAAATGATCCTTCAAGAAACGACACCACAGAACAGAAGAACCCTGTGTCCTGGGTGCAGAAGTAACGAGCTGCGTTATCACACTGAGCGCGAACACCTTGCTATCAGCGCTGTAGAAAACAAACCGCTACTCTCAGCTCCATTGCAATTAACATCACCTCCCCACCGTATGGTGCGTGTTGAAATAAAATGGTTGTCTGTATGTTGATACTTCTCCGGTTGAAGTAGAGTGTCTTCTTGTCAAGCAGGGAGATTCCGCCATCTGTATTCTGTCAACAGACCCGAGGTACAGAGGCTAAAAATCGTCTGGGTCGACTCGTCTTTAGGACTGGTACTTCGCATACCTCTACAGACCGAAAGAAATGTGTAGCAATCGAAGAAAACATTGTACAAGACTTGGCTTTTTCCGCTTAAAGGATTATTGCCTATTAAAACGACTGGCAGTAACGATGTTTGTCTTTGACAACAAAGCTATATTGTTCTTCAATGCTGTCTTACCATGTACTAGTGAAAAAAAAACACAAACAGCAAAAAGCAACGGACAAAAGCCCTTGGGAACACTGCCCATTAACTTCATTCATGATTAACGTCAAAACTGAACAACTGAATTAAAGTGAAAATAAAAATTTTACGATAACATTTTGTAAAGAAAAAAAAAAAACTCTGAACTATTTATCACCAATGCTTGTATCATGCAACGTAGTCTTGAATAACACAAAAACAAAACAAAACACGTGCATGATAAAGGGAAATGCACCATCAGGCTCTGACCGTTCGACTGAAACATGCATGTGCTTGCCTTGAAGGCATTACTGGACAAAGTGAACATGACGCTAAATCTGAAATGTGCAGACACTCTGCTCCCAAATAACATCAGTGGTACGACATGCGTTCCTGTCTCCATTCAGCGTTGATGCTTTTTGACAACGGAATATATGTAGCATGGACATGGGAAGGTGGAAGGTTAAAGATTAACGCGATAGCTGTATCCGCCTCGATAGTGTCGGTGATACATCGCATGATAGCAGCTCTTTGAAACCACTTGAGGCCGTCTATGCCTTTTGGGCGCTTTTACCCACCCGCCCCCACCCCCACCCCCTCCTTGCACCCCATGCCTCCCACACACGCTGACATGTAGCATTACAATTACAAATGATGTAAGACGTAAGACGTTTTGACAGACGGGGGTGAATAAAAGCGACATAAAAACCACTTAACTTTCACAAAGGACGGCACAGGTCAACGCCTTCCTCAGGACACAAACAAAACCTTTTCCTTTTCTAGACGGGGGTGAGTTTAACAAAGCTATGACCAGTTGCTTGCAAAGTGAAGACCTTGTTTGTTGGTGGTTGTTTCCGTGGATGATTGGTTAATTGGATGTTTCAGTGGATGGTCGATTGGTTGGTTGGTTGGTTGGTTGGTTGGTTGGTTGGCGTAACTGGTTTGTTTCCTGACTGTCAAGTGGTTCAACGTTCTGCTAATTTTCTGGGGGTTTTGTGTGTGTGTGTGTGTGTGTGTGTGTGTGTGTGTGTGTGTGTGTGTGTGTGTGTGTGTGTGTGTGTGTGTGTGTGTGAACCTTTTTACAGACGTCCAGAACAGTAACAGATGTTTGTTTGGGCAGAAAGCTGTGTCGACCACTTCACCCGTGGATCCTTCCGTAGGCTCTTCCCGCTGTCCGCCCCCACGTTAGACCCCCCCCCCCCCCCCCACACACACACACTAACATCCCCCCCCCCTTCCAAATGTTTAGTTGTTGTTTCTTTGAAGACATCAGCCTGGCATAATACACG
This sequence comes from Batillaria attramentaria, assembly GCA_018292915.2. Taxonomy (NCBI): domain Eukaryota; kingdom Metazoa; phylum Mollusca; class Gastropoda; family Batillariidae; genus Batillaria; species Batillaria attramentaria. The sequence goes on along the minus strand of JACVVK020000006.1, from coordinate 3,326,775 downwards.
GCAGTTTACAGGACACGCTTATCTGCGGTATTTACCGGTAGCTGTGATGTCTTCTTTGTCGGCGCCATCCGCATGAACGCAGGATTGGTTGACAACAATCAGGATCGGAAAATAAATGATGTTAACGCTTTGGATTACTCCCCGCGTCGTTCTGTCTTCCCTCCCCTTGGCTATGCATGAGGTGTCATGTCTTCTCTTTCCCCGAACCATTTATTAATTACAGTCGTTAGAAAGCTAGACTAAACCAACGTGTGAAGTCGTCACTTCGAATTTAAGGGCCTGTCTTAGAAGACAAGAGTCGGCAATGGGCTATTTTCACCGAGCTGGTATGTGCATGTACACTTATGGCAGAACTGGTGGCGTCATTGAATGGCTGCATACTTCCTTTGTGTCATGCATTCCGTGTGTATGTGGGCGGCAAGGTGCCACTGAGGTTGAAATGGTCACTGTCGTTCAGTTTGTGCGATACGGTTTCAAAACCGTGCGACAGTGACAAGATTTGTGGTGAGACCCCACAAAATGGGGACAAAAGTCACCCAGTCAGTTTGAGAAAACTTTGAGAAAAAAACTGATCGGGGATCAGTTTTAGCGGCTTTGAATTGTTTTTTTCATTTTGGGGCCCTTAACTCATTCTACCAGAGCTACGACAATTGTTGGAACAGTTGGTCTACATTTCACCTCCCTTTCCAACATGTCTCATGGCAGGTTTCCTTGCTTTCTCGCTGAATGTGATATTAAAGTAAAGTGCAACATCTAAGCAACACTTCCTCTAAACATAAATTCATTTAGCACACATGGTGCAATGTCACCATGGGATCCAGGCAGCTGGTGCCTCACGTATGAATGGTAGCGTCAGTGTGGAAAGGGTTAAACAACTAATACAACTTCAGTGGAAGTTTTAAGACTGAAAATAACATACAAATGTGTGAAAGAAATTAGCATTTAATACATCCACGCTGTACAGACATGACCCCCATGTCACTTCACCAGACATTTTCTCAAAATGGCCGCTTTCCGCAAAAAGAGTTCATGCCAAAAGAAAACAAGCCTTCTTTTACATTTTTCAGTGAAACCAATGACTCTGTATACCCGAATTCTCCCTCTGTTCCCCCTCATGTAGAGTTCCATCATATTTTTCAAAAGGCCATAGCTTATATTTACGCGAAATTAGTACGCGCTGAAACTGACCTGTGGTTTTAACCACCAGCTGGTTCCAGCAAAATACATAATAATTCCATTAGTTTGGTTTTCTACAAAAGAAGAAATGCAGTTTTCAGAACTGCGCCCGTTACCTCTGAACATGCAGATACCGCCGTGTTTTCCTCTTTGTCAGGAGTCACTGATACTTTGTATATTTTCGTTGCTTATACATGCTATTTTCTCAACCAGTTTTTATTGAGAACCGTGGCGCTTTTACTGTTAACTAATGACAATTATTAAGCTACTTGCTGCTAACGGCGCCTCATGGCCAGAAACGTTTATAAATATACACCATCAAAATGAAATCAATTTGTTAAAATACTTGACAGCATAGACCGAGTCAGTGAGGAAGGCAGTCGTTAAAATTTGTCTCCTTGTCTCCGAACTGGAGATCAGGGGGTGTTGGGCTGTGTGTGTTTTTGAAAGTTTAAAATCCTTTTTTAAAAAAATCAAAGCCGCTAATACTGATCCCCAATTATTTTTTTCTATGTTTTCTCAAACTTACTGGGTGACTTTTGTCCCCAACCTTGTTACTGTCGTACGATTTTCCACCACGTGTGGGTGATATCAAAGAC
>JACVVK020000006.1:3302500-3320000 GCA_018292915.2 Batillaria attramentaria | reverse complement strand
AATCTGTACCTTGCGCGCCCAAGCACTGAGTGTCCCCGAGTGACAACATCCAGGAAGCACAGAACTGCAGACTGGTGTAAGGGAGGTAACCACAGCAAAAGTGCGAAAGAAGAAGTCCGAAGAAGGGTTGCGGTACAAATGCCTCAGTAACGGCGGCGAGCTTCTACAGACAGTAAAGTGTGGTGGTCCACTGTTACTTCGCTTGTATGTTTGTTTGTCGTCCGATCTCAACTTTCGCACCCAAGAAATTGAAAACCCCCTTGTGAACTTCCTTGGTGGTCTACTATGCAGCATGTCGGACTTAGGCGCAGCGCTACTGAATGGACGTCACCTCTGTCACGGCGATGAATCGTGGGTTCGAGCCCAGGTCGAGCTTGTGATAATTATGTGGTACCGGATTTTCCTGGCTACCGGTCTGCTCATCGGGGGTTTCTCTCCGGGTTATCCGGCTCCCCCCCCCCAAATATAACAGATTGGATAGGTAGGTTGGCTGGCGCTGCACCACAGCGACGCGCTTCCCCAGGAGCAAGCAGCCCGAATTTCCCGAAAGGGACAATAAAGGAGTAAAACAAAAATGAAATGGGGACGAAGAAAGACGCCCATGCATTGTATGAAATTTTACAGACTCGATTTTATGATGTCGTAAACTGCGTGGTTGCTGAAAACCCGGGTCACCACAATGGCATCTAAGGTCAGAGATTACGTTACACCGCGTAGGATCTAGGGATGTTCAATAAATGATTTATAGTAGTTAGAACAAACAAACGAACGAGGTTATACATATACAAAAACACCACCAACAACAAAAACAACAACAAACAACCTGACAGAACAACAAAGGGATCTTCCTCCTGCTAGACTTCGTGTGGTGGCCAATCAGCATTGGGGTGTTAGAAACTAGGTGGGCCCGGAATGACCCTAAACTGATCCCACCTGCTTAGCGAGACCTTGCGGGTGGTGGTGTGGCGGGTAAGTGTTAACAGACTACTAAAGCCACCCCGGGTGTGTGCTTAGTGTCCAGTAAAATCATTGTTATCACATCTCCTGGCTTTCGAATAACAGACACTCCTGCACTCTAGCCCATACTTAGGCGAAATGCATCATACAATTTTCGTGAAAAGGAGTCTTTTCGTTTTTGGTTTGGTTTGTTTTGGTTTTTCTGTCTGTGTGTGTGTGTGGGGGGGGGGGGGGGGGGGTGGTGGTGGGGTGGTGAAGGTGGTTATTGTCTTGATTTAGCGCATTGATTTTCCACAGGGTACACAAACACAAGGGTGAAAAATTTAAAACATATACAAAGAAAAGCTTTCTTCAATCAGTGACTGTCTTTATGGAAAAGCGATGCTCTACACAGAATAAGAGAGGCCCAAAGCAGTTTATGGAGCACACTTAATCCTGCAAAAAGGCAAAACGTACATAATGCAAACATATAAAACTAGGAGGTCTCACGAAAAGCCAGCAGCTGCAATTAAAAAAAAATTACCAGGGAATAGTCTGTAACACCAAATGTTGCTTGCGCATACACTCACTTTCACAGGTAACTTGAAGGGGAAGTTTTCAAAAAGTCCTTACTTCGCTGATGAAGACAGCTTGCCCATAATTATTCAAACTTTAGATCTTTATGCTCTTGAAAACTGAAAATTGAGAGTTTGGGTCTACTCAAGTGTTAGATGTTATTTTCAGCGTTTACGATTTTCAGTTCGAATGGGTTCGTAAGCCCGTATTTCGGATTTTCTCAGGAGCTCAAGGCAAAATGAAGAATCAGTTCAGTAATACTACAATTACGATTATTATGATTATAATAGAAGTTCAATAACAAACCAAAACAAACCCAAACCAAACCAACCAAACAAACAAACAAAAATCTTCTGCAAGAAATTGTTTTGAAGTTGCCCAGATTTCGTCCGTTGGCCTTCGATAAGGGCTCTATTGCTGAGGTATTAATGGGGGTGGGGTGGATGTTTGGGGGTTTAACGGCCTTTTCCACCACATACGGGTGATATCAAAGACGGAGCAACGATGAAAAGGCCAGCACACATATTTGGCCCCAGCCGGGATACGAACTCACGACCCGACCATTAGAAGTCCAACGCTCTACCATTCGGCCACCCCGGCTCCCCTGAGGTATTAATGAATTAATAATAATAGTAATAGATAGATAGATAGATAGATAGATAGATAGATAGATAGATAGATAGATAGATAGATAGATGGATAGATAAGTTGCAAAGTCGCTTTAAGCGTAAACGAGACATTACGTGCGCTTCAAAAAGTCTGCGTTCGCTCTTGACTTTACGATCATCATCTACCTTTAATAAACTCATCTGATAAAGACATTTCCTCTTCCGCACCCTTTTACACCCAGACAAAAACACTCAACGTTCAACGTAGCATCCAGGTCTATATACAGATCGTAAAATCCACTCAGCCATGCTCGTGAATGAAAAACTAATCACTTGGAACGGCTGAATGGTTTTGTACCAGTTACCTACAGGGAGGTTACGGAGGTAATGTTCCACACGGGAGTAATGCAAGGGCGGTGCTTTTTATATAAAGGAGTGCCAATAACTTCCAGAGGCCATAAACTGGAGGTGAAGGAATGGCTAGTGCTAGCATCGGTTTTGGTAGAGTGAAGCTGATAGTTTTGTCCTTTGGGTCTGTGAAAGTGAGCGTGTGGTGTGTACGTGTGCGAAGGAGATAAGCTGTTTCAGTGTTTGCGGCAAAAGGATAGGTCCAAAAGATACCCAGTGAGGGAGGGATGGGTTCAACTCACATACTAGATGCTCGTCTCTTTTTTTTGTCAGCGAGTTTATTTCGCTCAGGAGACCATTTCACTGTATAGTTTTGGTTGAGAAAAAAAAAGTCCAAAAGTCCCGCATGTATCTGAAGAGTTTTTTTTATTAAAAAAAGTTAAACTGTTGTCCGTTGAATGCACGCGTAAACGTCTTATTGCTTTTTTTATTTGTTTGTTTGTTTGTTGGTTTATTGGTTGGTTGGTTTGCCCTCAGAGTGTAGTCTTTGCCTGCTCTGAGTAACACTACACCCCCCCCCCCCCCGCCCTTCCCCGCCCCCCAAAAAGGAAATAATATCAGCAAGCTTGCTTCGATGAAAAGCTAGTGTTTCTCAACCCAGTATTATTAATTTTATACAAATGATGCTTGTCATAAATGAACTTATTAAATATTCAAACCAATGCTGTCGTCTACAGAAGGTATTGACTGCAACTCGTGATCAATCGCCATAATTTAGTTATGCGTCAATAAAGCACACAGGTCACGTTTTCGAGCAATCAAGATTTTACATTTATCTTGGTCTAACTCAAAACAGCACACAGCGACTTAAGCCCTGTTTTCGCGTACCCCATCACATGTTTTGTTGTTGTTGTTGTTTGGTTTTTTTTTTCAGCCTGGCCAAATTACCGAAAAGGTTCAAAACACGCTAATATGACAACAGACGAGACAAGTTAATACCCTGTCGTCTAACACTGTTTTGAACCTTTTGGTATTCTGATTCTTTTCTAGCGTGTACGCGGACAGACATTTACGTTCTGATAACTTTGACCTCAAAGAATTTTCCCACTCGCTGACTTTGGCCCTAGCATTGCCTGAAAGCGCTAAATTTGTATCAACACTGCATTCTGAGGTGAAGATCACAGGGGAGATTACAAAACAGTAAACACCCTCCCCTCTTTTAATAAAGCCCCGGTCCCAGGCGAAAGAGCAAAAGAAGGTTAGGGTTTTTTTGTGAGCCCAGGGCAATCTTCAGTCATTAAAGGTTTTATTGTAAAGTCTATTGCGGAGTTAGGGGGTGACAAAGCACTGAAATAAAATTTGACAGCTCCGCTCGCCCTCAGCTGTCAAACTAAAGATGATATAAAGAAATGCTAAAGAACAGGCATAAAAGAGCGAAAGAGATACATCGTGGTGTCTTTATTGGAGACAGCGCACCGGTGAGGGAAAGGTTACGAATTGTGTTTCGAGGGGTCTTTCTGTTAAGCTTTTGGGGGTAACTTTTTCTGGTCGCCTGACGATGTGTGAGAATCCTCAGTCGTGGTTGTTTAGCGTTTATTTTCCTTTTGATTTCTGCTGTTAGTGGTGTCCGTGTGAAGAAAATACTCTGGCTTTCACCATGAAGTGTTTCTGGGACGGTTTCGTTAAGCGTCGCACTCGGTTACCCATGGAGTTGTACACACTGGCTTCACGCACCGAACGTCTCCCACCTAATGAATGGAAAACGTTCACTTGTGACGGTGTTAGGCCAATACCGATCAAGTCTCTGTCAGAAAAGGAGAAATTTTCATCGTTGACAAAACAAACTTCATATTCTGAATTGTGCCTAAGCTGGCTTATCCAGTTTGTTGAAACGTTTGTTGATAACTTATAATGCATACATGTATTTGTAAATTCTGTGACGAAGTTGAATTCCCTAGCTGAACCTCCCCAAATGTATTGATAATCTGTGTGTTTATGGATGCGTGTGGTTTACGTGAGCGTGCGCGCTGGGTCTAGTTTGCTGCATTTTTGACAAAGCGGTTAAAAAAACCCCAAAAAACAAACAACAACAACAACAAACGATAGTACTGGTAGCAGCAGCAGACGTGATAATAGTAGCTGTGTTATTATTATTATTACTATCAAAATTATCATAACCAATATTTTATTATTAATTTCATTCTCATGCCTATTACATTGAACGCATCCTTTTCCTTGCAGTTCGCTGTCCCCGCTATACAGTGATAATGTACGTACCTTCTTGTCAGCGATAATAGTTAACACGTTCAAACCACTGTGGTCAACACTGTGTGTGTGTGTGTGTGTGTGTGTGTGTGTGTGTGTGTGTGTGTGTGTGTGTGTGTGTGTGTGTGTGTGTGTGTGTCCAATTTCGTCAGTGTCCCCCGAACATGCAGGGAGAGATATGCCTGGAACAGGACTGGCGTCCGAACAAGGCTTTGCACCCAGCAGCTAATGGACAGGCAAAGACGTGCGGATCAAACACTGGCGGAACAGCGGATTGGCGAGTAGATGTCGACTCGGGCAGCCTCACAGCCACGGCCTTGACCTTACAGCTAGATGCTTCTTGTCCTTCTTCTTGCGCCCTTTGTTGTTGGAGACGTTCAGTTCTGGCCAAGCAAGCAACTAACCAGCTACCCAGGCAACCAATCAACCAGTGCGGTTTTCAGCAAGAGAGTGAGAAAAAATGATACAAAAGGATTTGTTGTACTCTGTTGTCCTAGACGTTCAGTTTTGTCCACGCAAACCAGCCAACCAACCAACCAACCAATGTATCGTTCAACAAAATAATGAAAACCACGATACAGTAATTTTCTGCTCTTCTTCGATACTCTGTTGCTGGAGAGAGTCGACTTATAGTCCGGCCAAGCAAACCAACCAACCACTGTAACAGTCAGCAAAAATAAGGAGATATATAGGGATTTTCTGTCCTTCTTTCTGCCCTGTGTTGTTCGAGATGTTCAGTTCGGCCGAGAAAACCAACCAACCATCCACCCAATCAGCCTATCGGTCAGCAAAACATACGATAGGGTTTGATGTACTAGTCTGTCTGTCTGTCTGTCTGTCTGTCTGTCTGTCTGTCTGTCTGTCTGCCTGTCTGTCTGTCTGTCTGTTTGTATGTATGTACAAAGCTCGGGTCGTGAGTTCGAATCCCGACTGGGGCCAAATATTTGTGCTGGCCTTTTTCTCGTTGCCCTGTCTTTGATATCACCCAAAAGTGGTAGAAAAGGACGTTAAACTCCCAAACACCCACCCACCCTTGTATGTATGAAATGTATGTATGTATGTATGACCTGTATGAATGTGTGTGTACGTACGTATGTACGTATGTATGTATGTATGTATGTATGTATGTATGTATGTATGTATGTATGTATGTATGTATGTATGTATGTATGAAAAAAGCTTTCGTTAGATTTCGTTGGTTTCTTGAGCAGATACCTCGGACAGCCTTAGCTTGTGCAACGTCAAAATCTGACTGTTGTTTGGGTTCTGACCTCAAGTGCCAACTGTAGACTGTAGCGCAACCACTATCAATTAACCACCAATGGGCAAACCATGTTCAATGCAGGTACAGTGTTTTGGCTGGCCTGTATTTGTGTACTTTGGAAAGGGTTGGTTTGGGTTAGAGGTCGAAGGGAAGACTTTGTTTGTCTCGGTGATAGTAGAAGCAGTGGCAGTAGTAGTAGTAGGAGAAGGAGTTCAGTAGAAGTAAAATAGTAGCAGTAGTAGTGGTAGAAATAGTTGTAGAAGTAGTAGAAGTCCTAGTTGTAGAAGTAGTCGAGTGTAGCAGCATCAGTGGTAGTTGAATATTTTGCTGATTTGTCAAAACAAAAGAATAAATTTGAGATCATGATTGTGGACTTCATAAAGTGTGTGTGTGTGTGTGTGTGTGTGTGTGTGTGTGTGTGTGTGTGTGTGTGTGTGTGTGTGTGTGTGTGTGTGTGTGTAAGTAATGTAATGTAATGTGTCTGTTTGGGTGTGAAATGATTATTGCACAGAAGTGCAAGCGTTTGTCATTCCAATATTGAACCCAGGGTAAGATGACATGAATAGGGTCGATTGATATCACGTTACCTGCATCGTTTAAAGAGTGCAGATTGTCGAGTTAAAATGTGATTAGTCGGAAGAATCAGTTGGCTGTCTGAGACAGGAAAGACAAAGGGGAAGGGGGCGGGGAGGGAGGAAAGGGAGGCCACTTTCTGTTTTGCTCTCTCTCTCTCTCTCTCTCTATGTGTGTGTGTGTGTGTGTGTGTGTGTGTGTGTGTGTGTGTGTGTGTGTGTGTGTGTGCGTGATCTGTGCGTGCGTCTTAACAAACTCAACATCGTGGAAAAAGCCAGTCGTGATGAAACAAGTCATTAACAGTGAGCGCACGGCCAGAGCTGCCTCCTGATGAAGAAACTTCGGGCTTTATACCTGTCTACCTAAAACTCTACCTTCCGTCTACCTGTAACTTCTGCCTGCACCAGCCCCCGATACCTGGCCGTAGACGAGAGCCGCCGGAACATCAAAGGGGACGGTAGCCCCAGCTCTGCAGGTATGTCGCGTGTGCGGTCGTGAGAACGTGGCCCTGCGTTCATCTCAGGTCAAATCACGTACCAGGTAAAGCACTTGATTTTTTTTCTCTCTCTCTACCCTCTCTCTTTCCTTTTCCCCATACGTTTTCTGTTGATTTTTTTTTTTATTGTAGAACTTGGCGTATAAGTATCGTGTACAGTGCAGCTTGGTTAGTCTATTCAGCATCATTGTGATTTCTCGACTCATGTCGTTGACTGGTTGCATTTTGGGGGTACTGAAACCTTGTTTTTTCTTGCCCGTGTCATAGTACTATAACCTGTGGCTGACATATCTAATGCGCAGTGACTGGAAACAAACTACCGTATTCATTTTCTTAATGCGCGTGGTTATGATTGCGTTAGTGAAAGGTAGCTTTCTTCCCTCGATTCTCTTGCCAAAACACTGTTCTGACACTGTTTTACAGGGCTTTCATTGAGAGTGTTTTGGCTTTTTCGTTGGTCTGCTGGTTCGGTAATGCAAATGTGAAACAAAAGAACAAACTACAAAGAATTGTCAATATCTGCAGTAAAATCACAGGGGTACAGCAGCTCTGTCTCGCCGATTTGTATCAAAGGCAGACAAGACGGAAGTTTACAACAATTTTAAATGATGTTCAGCACCCACTTCATTCTGAGTTTGTCCTGCTACCATCTGGACGGCGGTTTAGAATGCCAAAAGTTAAAACAGTGAGATACCGTCAGTCATTTGTTGCAAATGCAATCATCCTGGTTAATTCTGACTTGTAGGGCACAGGTTCAGCTCCAGTGTTTGGCTCGTAAATTATGTGTTTTTTTGTGTTTATTGTGTGTGTGGTTAGTTTGTGGATGTTTAGTGCGTACTAAATGTGTGCTTGGGTGCGTGCATGAGGGTGTGGTGGCTGTGCTTTGGAAGAGAGGAGCAGGGGGGTGGGGGAGGGAGGGACTGAGTGAGGATTTGTGATATCGAAATATCGATATATTGTGATATTTGTGATATATAACGAAAAATGCTGTTGTTTTTACTTACCGTTTAATTAATTTAATCCAGTTTAATACCCTGTCTTGTTTTACTTTTATTTTTACTTTCATTATTGGTAATATATTTTACAGCCGCAAAACAAATTGCCCTTTTGGGACAATAAAGATTTATTGAATTGAATTGAATTGAATTGAATTGAAACTAATAGCACTAGCCTCGTTTGGTGGATGTGTACAGCTGCGTTGAAGAAGTGTGCATGTTTTGTGTACCGACAAGGTAAATCTTGTAAAGACAGGTAAACCTGTGTGTCCCATCGCCCTCTGTGGTGGTGGTGAAAAAGAGGGTGAAAAGTCCTTCGCACTAACGAACCGCATTGGCTCGACTGATTCTTTTCGTTTTTTTTTTTTATCTTTTGAAGTTGCTGTACATTGTTGTTTTGGTGACCGTAATGCATTTTCGTTTATGTTTAAGATACTGATGGGGAGGCAGGGGACGGGTGGAAAGCAATATGGCGGAATTTGCATTACATTTGTATGCACAAGGGCACCGTGCCGAGAACGATTCTCGTAGTATATGTTCTCGAGCGATAGTCAAAATGTTCTGAGTACACTCAAAACGTCCTTATATAAAACATTATTATTATTATTTGTTGTTGTTGTTTTGTCATGATATTTCATTATCCCCCGAAATGGGACATTTGCGTGGACTGGAATAAATTAATAAATATTGCGCATAAAAATTCGTCTGTGGACAAAGACATACACCCTCAGGAAATCCTGTCCACACCAATTAACTGGACATGCAATATTGACACGGTCAGTGTTCCATAGTTGTCACTAATACCATGGGGAAATGAGCACTTAGTGAGTCAGAAGATATATTTGGTGTTGGGCAAACCAGGGTGAAAACAAGCTAATAGCATCAAACAATCCTAGCTGCATGTTCCTGTGTTGTGCAGCGAACCGGGTGCAGATAGCAGACAAGTCGGTCACACGACTTCAATCAATGCCTAGGGTATATGTTTGTGTGGGAATCACTGGGGTCGAATAACGGCTGTTATACAACGGGTTTTGTTATGTGAGTAACCAATCAGCAATCGTTATGAAATGTAGATAGTGGCCTCTGCATTGAATCTCTTCATCAGATGCAGTGATGAGAAGTTAAGTCGATTACTCTGTTGAAATAACGGATCAGACGTTGATTTGCATTTGTTTCTTTATGCTCATTTGCTTTTTCATCTGATGAGTGACAAATTATGTAAGACAAACGTGTTATCACCAATCATAAAACGTTTTTGTATCTTGCACTTTACTTTTCTTTGTTTTTGTGTAAGATACAAAAACCAAACGTTTAAGCAATAATAGTACGAATGATAATACCTAGTTGTAGCAGTGGTGGTAGACATCAAAATATGTCAACGAGTGCACGTGTGTGTGTGTGTGTGTGTGTGTGTGTGTGTGCGTGCGTGCGTGCGTGCGTGTGTGCGTGCGTGCGTGCGTGTCCTCGCTTCAAGAGTTTACCAAGGGCGTTGGCGCCCAAGTGATTCTGACGACAGGCCACTAGCACTGTTGCAGATATATCTTTCCCCAAATTTATTTACCATCACACTCATCCCAAAACCCACTCCCCGTGCAAAATGCCTCGATCGTCAGAAGCAGGAAATTCCGCCCCATGATACGTTTGTCTGGCTAAATGGCACGTAACTATCAAGTATTTCGCGTTGAAAGAAACGAAGTCAGGCAGAACTTCCCTCAAACTTATCGTAATTTGTGATCTTCGCCAAACGTTGGAGGAGCGTATACATGTAGGCATATTTTCTCGTCAAGTAGACCGTGGCTCACGAGTCCGTGGTTTGAAAGGATGCAGAAGGGTATTATTCCGCTTTTTGTCCCGCCAAAAACACCTTCTTTACGCATGCGCGCCAAAGCCACAGCGCCGTCGCTGTGTGGCACTGTTTCTTATCTATAAATAGCTAAGCGTTTTTGACTCCTAGAGTAAATGGGTTCGTTCCAAAATCAGTTACTCTGTGAGTAATTCTGTCTTGGAATCCGGTAAAATCCTCTGCGTGTGCGCAAAAATCACGGCTCTGTCTCTGTGTAGCACCACGTCTTGTCTGTAAATAGTGGTTTTTGACTCCTTAAAAAAGCCTTTTCAATGTAAGGCTGTGAGTTACTCTGTCATGGGGTACCGTAAAATCCTCTGCATGCGCGTATAAACCTCGGAATTTTTTTTTCTGTATGGCATATCAGTCCATGTCTGTAAATAGATTAGAGTTTTGGCTCCTACAAGGAGTCTTTCCAAAATAAGGTTGTGAGTTATTCTGTCTTGAAGGGCCTGAAATCCTGTGTGTACACATTTTTTGTCAGCCAGTGTAATCCAGGGTCAAGTGTTTCGTGTTTGAGGTAATGGGGCACGCCTTGACTTTCACAAAGCCAATGAATATAGTCATTTCAGTTAACAGTGAAACACAATCCGGAGGAACTAAATCGCTATATCATGTGCTCCCACGATTGACGTATTAGAAGTAAGGATGTTGTTCTACCACAGAGAGAAAAAAAAATGCAATAGAAATTTTGTGTAATAACATTGGTTGACCTGTTAAAAATAGGCTCTGTAATTAATGGACAATTGATGAAAATGGTATTTGTTTCTTTGTATAGACCGACTCAAAGCGACAAAGACAAAGACGGAGATTGTTGTAGAAAAAGTCTGTTCAAATTTTGACTTTGTTCGGATTGTAATCTACAACCTCCGGATTTTCGGCCAAAACCCAGTTAGCCTGCATAGCCAAAATCCTTTGATAGTATAAATCGTTAAAATACCATGGATAATAATAACGCCCCAGAAAGTAATGTTACACCGCTGCCTAGCTAGCATAATTTCAAGATGCCTGTCATTCTCAGCCTAACGCACGTGGTGTTAATGGTTGATGTTCCCGTGATTCTGCATGCTTTCTTTGACTACATACACTGCCCATCTGTCAAACTTCTCTCAGTCTCGTACGGCCCACTGCAAAACTCCAGCCCAGCCAAAACTTGCTTCAGCCTGACCAACAGTAGTGCACCTCTTCCTTCCTTTCCTTGACGTCTCCTCCGCAGTGAGCAATTTCGCGAAGAACCTTGTAACAGATTTGTCGGCAAAGATTACTGTCACCGCTTTTTTTGTACCGGCGAGCAGACACGCCAGCGTCTTCGACTTTTAACAAGACGTGAAGAGGCGAGAGAATGGCACCCGATACTAACAACATGCCGACAAGAAATTACCTGAAATGGATACTCGCCACTCTATTTGCTGCGAACGGTCAACTTAGCCAGGTAAAACTCTTTTGATCTGGCTTGCTACTATTGTTACCACGGAGGTGGGGCGTTCAGGAGAGTGGAATATGACACCGATGTTTAGGATTATGCAGGTCTCGCTGGGTGATCCCACAACAAGGAGTTCTAAGTGCTGTGGGGATTGGAAATGGCCAAGGAAGCGCTGCAGAGGTGACTAAGAAGCGTGAATCACCCTGAGCGGCGCTGACAGCCCTATTTAAACTTAGACTTCGAGACAGTTTGTGATCTGGTGAAGAAGTCAGCTTGCTGGTTAGATTACCTGGTTTTCCCGTCTTCAACTATCGGCGTAGTGTCATGTACTTAAGTGCATTTTAAGAGAAGTTGTAAATACGTGAGAGTACTCGAGTGAAATTGGTTACTTGTTGTTTTCCCCCTTGATATCACGAGATAGGGGTTGATATCTTGGTTTCGCTAAGTGCATAAGTGCATAGTTATTGCCAATGAGAGCGTCATATCAGAGTTATTGCCCCAGCACTTGCGTCCTGCTTGTATGCAAAACAGGATATCATCTTAGCGGACCACACCTCATTTCTTTATCCCATAAAACAGCAAACAAACACAAACACGCGTTCTTAAGTGTAATTTACGTACAAACTCACCTTTAGTATTACACAGATTTAATCATTTTCTGTTCTGTAGATATTCTAAATGATTATGGGGTCTTGTTTGTCTTAAGTAAACAAGGTGCAGACGCTCTGCATTATTACACTCATCACAAAAAGTTCAGGACCATCTTGTAATTCCGTTGGTTGACGTGACATTGTCATAGTTTGTAAAACGTTAAAATTAATTCACAGTTCAAAAACACAGTTTAAAGACACAGATAAAAAACACCGATAAAAAAAAGTTCAAAAACACTTCACAGGACACTTCACAAAAATGAAGATTGAAATTTAAAATTGTTGGGATGACTGTACACATGACAAGCAGCTTAAATTCCACTTGCAGTCAGTTTCGCTTCCTTTTCAGTTAAACACATTTCGTAGTCATGTCGGCAAGACGTTGCTGTGGATGCAGAAACTCAAGCTCACGCACTTTAGGGCCACCATGGCACAACTTCAAAGTTCAAATATTCTTTGTTAAATCCGATATAAAACAACAACAACAACAACAGCAACAACAAAAACCGGTCCATTAGAACACGCGCTACAGCAAGTTTTGAACAAAATGGTTAATAATAATAATAATAATGAATACAGTTTATATAGAGCCTATCTGTTTTCTACGGAACACTCTTTTGCGCTCACACACACACACACACACACACACACACACACACACACACACACACACACACACACACACACACACACACACACACACACTGAGTGTGGTCGGACTACAGCTCGAAAGTTTGCCTAAAGAGGTAGGTCTTTAAATGGGCTTTAAATTGAGTCAGCGTGGGAAGGTCCCTAATATAATGGTGACAGGTTTTGTTATAAACAGCATTGGAGGCGCAATACGGTATTGCATCATGACTGCGTTATTCGTGTTTTTGTCAGAGGCATGTCTTGGTGACTGTATATGACAAGCAATTCCACTTTGAAGGTATATGTGATGTGTATAATTATACGTGAATATCAAGACAGTCACAATGCTTTGCCCCATCCATTACAAATGTAGATCTCAAAATGTGTCATTTTACGCGCCTTCCGTCAAACCTGGACCACATACAATCATGTTCTCACGGATCATGCAGTCTCCGGCTGCCCTGTTAAATTCCAACCCTTAACCAAACCTCCCCTCATTACGTAAGGCACAGACGGAATGTGATACCCTTTCTTCCCCCGTCTCAGCGACAGAGATTAGCTCAATGACAGCAATATTTGCCGGCCGTACAAACAGCTTTGATAAGCCTGTCATCATACCCTGTTCACGATCGGCAAACACGGGGCCAGGGAGCTGACGGCACACAGGCACACACAGGCACACGTGTTTCTCTGGTGGTGGTCACGCACCCGGCGCTAACTGGGGGGGGGGGGGGAGGGGGTTGACGAGGTCCTCTGTCTCGACTGCTAGAGGGTATTTTAGAGCTTTTTGTGGTTTGAGGAGTTGTCAAGATCGACATGCTACTCGGTTGTTTTTTTTTTCCTTCTTTTTTTTCGGGAGGGAGAGGGGTGGTGGTGGTGATGGTGGTGGTGGTGGTGGGGGGGGGGGGTCATGGGTGGATGTCGGTGTGTGTGTTTGGGGGAGGGGGGTGAGGTCGTTTGGGGGGGGGTGGACGGGGGTGTCGTTTTACCAGCACTTCCATCGTCGTTCTTGTGGACTGGCCATGGCGAAATGTTGTTTAAACGAACAGTCCGGATTTTTTTTCTGCGTATTTCGGGTAAGCATGCCTCGCATACTGGCTACTTTTACCGGCTCCAAAGAACCTCCTAGCCCGCTTGGCCCGGCTTCGTGCTTGTTCTCAAGGTCAGACTATTGTTCGATCAATCACAAACCAAGCTGATCCATTCAGAACATACCTTAAGAGTTAATAGTTTTATATTAAATTAAATTATATTAAATCGGCACAGTATTTTTTTTAAGTGGACACCACACGATTACCATAACCCGCACCACCCACAAAAACAACAATTACCACCACAACAACAAACTGAGCGTACTATCCTCCTGAGGTGTAAACGGTCCGATCACAATCATAAAGTTATGTCCCAATATGGTTGACGTTCATATGGGTGGTCTATCGAACGGGGTGAGGGGTGAGGGGGACGGAGCGGAGGGGGGGGGGGGGGGGCGGGGACACGGAGGGGGGGGGGGAAGGGTAGCTGAGAGATGGCTGTTCATGGAGGCGTTTCCTGTTAGTTACGTTGACTGTTGTGGTTTCTGGTCAAACACGACCAGAATTACATGGAAAAGGCTACTGAAGGTTTCACCTCTGAAAGGTCAACATCTTTTGTTAGGCGACGCCTGTGGGTTACACCAATGGAAGTGAGATTGCTTTGTCCACTAACACGGCCTGGTCATTATGAGTAGGTTTCGCCGGTTTGCTCACACAGTTGCTGAAACCTCTTCGTACAGTCACAAACTCAGTAAATGAAGAAGCATATGTGGTTTCTTTGTTCGTTTGTTTGTTTACCTCCTGTTGATCTCCCAGTGAATTGAATTGTTAACAAAAATTCACTGACTTCAGTGTAAAAGGACAAAAATTGAACAATAACAAAATGAAACAGCAGGCTGTGAAGATGTAGGCATTTCAGAAGCAGCTGAAAATGGTCGGAAATGTTATTAGCAAGGTGTGTTGTTGTTGTTTACAGTTTTAGGTGTGTATCTAAGAACGGGTACGTATTTTGCCAGAAGTGCGGAACCGGGAAAACAGGAAATACTGGACGGGGAAACTGTGAAATGACAGACGTTCCCCATACACACAAAAAACCCTATCAAAATACGCGGATGACATGACAATTGTAAGAAAAGATCAGGTACACTGGGCGTGCATGCGATGTAAAACATACGCATATAATCGCAAGGAACGGTTGCCAGCAATTCCTGCTATATAGTACAGTACTCAGTAGCTAATAAGTGACACGCAAAAACACATAACCTTGCGTGCGTTTCATACCGACGTATACCCCCTGGGTTAGCATTCCATACCGACATGCTGCATTGCAATGCAATGAATTCGGCTTCCTCTGACACACCGGGGCTCCTACTCCGAGATCTCGCGCAGTTGTGGTTCCTGACGTTTCTGTGCGCAGAACAGCTTTTTCTGGCACCTCATAGTGGTTGCGCCGTCAGAAAGTATAGGAGATGGCTCGAGTATTTCCGCAGCACACCTGTGCAGAATCTTCTGGTCATTTCTGTTTTCCTTTGTCCTTGCCATCGATTGGAAATGGCTCTGTCCTTCGCCTGCACGTGTTTGGTGTTAGGGCGGACAGAACTTGGATGAGAACTGTACCTGGCTGGTTTTAGTCTACTCCCTCATGCTCTGTTGATGGTAAGGATAAAGAAGACTTTCAACAACAAATACAACAACAAGAAGAACAACAACATAAAACAAAACACCCCCACCTCCCAACATTCTGTTGTTTGAATTTTTACAGACAAAGCATGTATCGTGACAGCAAGAACGGCAAATGACAATACACGGACTGATCGGCTCATGTAGAATTTGATTCTTTCCTCGGTACATTCGGCTTATATCGTCTTTTTGAACCACGATGGTGTGAGACCACAGACGTAAAGAGATAGACACACCGCCGCACGCTGCCACCGCTGCTTGCGGGTGTCGCTATCGCGGCCATCTTACTAATACCAGAACTCAGAGGCTCTGTGTATAGGACGCCTCGTTCGAAATACAAAGTTCTTTAGAAAGACGTCATCAGAAATGTGACGTAAGATAAAGCGGACCAATGCTATGCGCGCTATGTAAACAGCTGATAGCGTCTGGCCAATGCTATGCGCGCTATGTAAACAGCTGCCACTTCCAGGTACTAACAACATGGCGCGCGGCGGCGTCACTTTTCCGGCACCGCGGTGCGTCTATCTCTATACGTCTGTGTGTGAGACCAAAGACAGCAAAGAGGAAACAGGCAGCATTTATTTTGGGGCAAGGGCATAGAATAGAACGTTTTCGCAGCTAGTCAGCACAAGTAGTCTATTGTAATAAACGTTGCTGGGTACGGGGGGGGCGGGGGGGGGTCGGAGTTACGTCCAGATAGGTCTGTTAACGGTCGTGGCTTTTCCTCAGCTAAAACAGAACAATCAACCACGTACTATTGTTTTTAGAGAACCTCTGCTTCTGCCTTCAACAACCGAAAGGACACGGTGTATGTAGCTATTCTTAAACGCCGACTATTGTACTGATGACAATGGCTCCGGACACCGCAACGTCCACATCCTGATTCCCGGAGAAAACCTAAGCCGTGCGCGACCACTACGGCACATTCGCCACATACTACAACAAGCCGTTAATTTCGCACGATCAACACATTAATCCCTCCTTTTGCCACACCATAACCAGATACAGCAGTGGTCATGTTTGCTGACCGCTCCTCTTCGCGGCAAACCATCCCTCCCAAAGCGCGTGGGGACTGGAGAAGTTTGAGGAAAATGTCATGCCTCGGCCACACGAAGACAATGTCCTCCAGGTGCTTCGCGTGGCGAGCGGGGTATCTGTTGATTCAGGTTGACTTGGGGCATATTTGGACAAATTTATTTCTGGACACATGTTTAAAAAAAAAAAAATAACGGCACGCTTTTGCCCATAAACATAGGTATTTTCTGAAAGCTGAGACACTGCTGAATCTGTTGAGATGGCCGTTTTTTTTACCTTTTTTTGTGCGTGGCAGTTGGGTATATATGGACAAATTTATTCTTGGACACAGTCATGTTTAAAACAAATCGAAATCATATTTATATGTATAGTTGTAAGACTCTGGGGTGTCAGAACGGGAGATCTCCAAGTTCTTTCTCAGTTGGGATGATTTTTTATGTGTTCGTTATCAAACAAGGAAGAGTAGTTTAAAAACTAAAATTTAATGCCAAGACAAAGCAAAGCAAATAAGTTTTTTTTTTAAATTGATGTCGAAACATCCATCACTATTTGCATGTGTTCCGCCCCAAGACACTTTCAATGTTCGACGTTTCACGTTTTTTTCAAAATCTGAGAGACAAGCATGAAACCTTATCAAGCTAAGCAACAATTACACACAAACGTATGAAAGCCTTTTCTTCGGTACTTAAATTTAGATTCACCAAGAACACTTGCATCCAAACACTACCCGGTTCCCTTTGGACAATATTGAGCTGGACTGGACTGGACCATCGCCGGGCGCGTTCAGAAATACGTAGAAGTCGTGTTGAAATCTGGACCACGCCGAGGGGCTGAGGAAACAGAGGAAGGCGGGAGAGGATACACTAGGGGATCATGAGATTTAAAGCCGGGATCTCAAGGATGACCAAGTGGCGCCGACTAACTCACAGGGGAGGCAACCCTTCATTGGAGCTATTGACTCAAGTAATCAGGCCCGTAAACAATACACCTGGGAAACTGAAGGAGTTTCCACCGTACAAGGAGAGAATCTCTCTCTCTCTCTCTCTCTCTCACACACACACACACACACACACACACACACACACACACACACACACACACACACACACACACACACACACACATACACACACGCGCGCGCGCACAC
>JACVVK020000006.1:3185000-3300000 GCA_018292915.2 Batillaria attramentaria | reverse complement strand
GAAGTCATGAGAGTCAACCACAAACAGCACGACCCCATCCAGCTGCACCAGGAAGACATCAAAGAGGTGGACAAGTTCATCTACCTCGGCAGCGTTGTCAGCAAGGATGGAGGAACGGACGAGGACATCAAGAGCCGCACCAACAAAGCCAGACATGCCTTTCGCACTCTGCGCCCCATCAGGAGATCCACAGCCCTATCCCTGCGAAACAAGATCCGGATCTTCAACTCAAATGTGAAGTCGGTCCTACTCTATGTCTCGGAGACATGGCGCACCACCAAGACAAGCTCCCACAAGCTGCAAACCTTCATCAACAGATGCCTCCGCAACATTCTCAACATCAGATACCCACTGGTGATCACCAACCAAGACCTCTGGGAGGGAACAAGACAGGTCCCCATCGAGCAGGAGATCAAGAAAAGGAAATGGGGATGGATCGGGCACACTCTGCGAAAGTCAACATCAAATGTCACCAGGCAGTCCCTTGATTGGAACCCCCAGGGAAAGCGCAAAGTGGGCCGACCGAAGCAGACCTGGCGGAGGAGTACGGACGCTGAAGCCAAGGCCGCCGGAACGACGTGGGCCGAACTAAAGAGGGCGTCCCAGAACCGAGTGCGCTGGCGGAGTGTGGTTGCAGCCCTATGTTCCCCAGGGAATAAAGAGGATTAAACTAAAAAACATGAAATAAATACTTTTTTTTTTTTTTTTTGCTGCCCCATTTCTTTTGCCGGCTCCAGTGGTGTTCCTCCCTGGTAATGGGTGGAATCCACGGAGGGCTCGGAAGTCGGGGCAATTTTTTTTTATTATTATGCATTATGATGGAGATGAGGATGAAGGTGAGATGATGCTATGGAGGTCCGTGTGGTTTGGGACTGCGGGACAGGGCCGCATTCCACGCTTCCTATCATAAATATCCCGGCATTAACCAGACCCGGGAACCACGGCACCTGTGGTGCCAGCCGTGTAATCATCCACATCATAAGACGTGTCATACCAAGGGAAGCACCCCCAAAGTCGCACCCGTGAAGTGGGTAAAGCTCGGCTGTGTGGCAACAGCCTCCCCATTGGGCCCATAGCACACCCGCTCTGGGTAGGAGCCGACCTAGGTAGGAAAAATCCCGCTTGCCTCGGCTGGGACTCGAACCCGGGTCTCCCGGTCCATAGTCCGAAGTGCTAACCACTACACTACGGGGGCCGGAAATAAATACTACACTCAAAAGGACAACATGAAACACTTTTCTGCAATTCAGTTCACAAGCTGGGAATTCTGTTCTTTGAACTTGTCAATCAAAATGTGAAATGATTTGGCTTCCATCGTCAGTTTCCAAGTATGCAAAGTTTCTTTACATGTCACTCTGTCATGTCATTTATGAGACGTTTCTGATGGAAATTTAACATCCAGGATCCTGAGAAAATCTGGGGGAAAAAATCTCAATGGTTGCTTTACTGGGACGGGCATCTATAGAAAGGTTTCACTGTACTGTAACCCTAGTGGAGGCTGTGTTTTTAGGCCATCGCCTTTCAGCCTTTACGTTCGATATGCTAATCTCATCTGCATTGTATCAAGTGTTTGTACTGTAAACTTCAAAAACAAATAGAGATTCTTTGATTCACAACTTCTGCACCCCGACCCTCCCCCCCCCCACCCCCACCCCCCTCTCTCTCATGCTTTTTTGGCCCAATACACACACTCAGGACATCATGTAATGATATTTCTAGAACGCATTTACAGAAATGTTATTTCATTAAACATGCGAAATTTTATTGAAACAACTTTGAAGCTTTTGAACACATTTCAACACTGAGCTTGCATTGAGCAGTGGCGTTTCCGCTCCCTCGTTATTTCAACACCGCTTCTCTATTGAATATTCGTCTGTCAAGGCAACAAATTCTCAAGTGTTCAATGTTCGTCTTATTTAACCCTTTAAGGGTGTGCTGCTCCTAAGTTTTCAGCCCCAAAGCAAGTGGATTGGGTACGATTGCTTTTAGTCTGTCATGTGTCAATCTCTGTGTGTTTGTGTGTGTGTGTCTGTGTGTGTGTCTGTGTGTCTGTGTGCCTGCATGATCATAAACAGTAGTAATTCAGTATTGTGGGTCTTTCTGTCTTCTGAGATTCCTTTATGCTACATCATCTAGTACCTTCATGCAGCACAGTTCTACATTTGCTAGCAAGGAATACGCAAGTGACTCTAGCATAACTACTCGTTAAACGTTAATCAAATTCCTTCAACAATTTTTCTTGATGTACTCTCACCCTTTCCTCACTATCAGTAAACAGGTTTATTTGTTTAGGGAATTTTTTTTTACGTAACACACAACACAGAAATGTTAGTAAGGAATACACAAAGCTGACACTAGCGTAACTAATTGTTTTACATAAATTACATTCCTTCATAACGTTTTCTTGTTGAACTATTACCCTTTAATCCATTATAGATGTACAGGGAATTTTGTAACACACAACACAAAAATGTACCTACCGGCCTCCGTAGTGTAGTGGTTAGCACTTCGGACTATGGACCGGGAGACCCGGGTTCGAGTCCCAGCCGAGGTAAGCGGGGTTTTTCCAACCGAGGTCGGCTCCTACCCAGAGCGGGTGTGCTATGGGCCCAGTGGGGAGGCCATTGCCACACAGCCGAGCTTCACCCACTTCACGGGTGCGACTTTGGGGGTGCTTCCCTTGGTATGACACGTCTTATGATGTGGATGATTACACGGCCGGCACCGCAGGTGCCGTAGTTCCCGGGCCTGGTTAATGCCGGGATATTTATGACAGGAAGCGTGGAATGCGGCCCTGTCGCGCAGTTCCAAACCACTCGGACCTCCACAGCATCATCTTACCATCATCCTCATCTCCATCATCATGCAAAATAAAAATAAAAAATTGCCCCGCCCTCCGTGGATTCCACTCATTACCAGGGAGGAACACCACTAGAGCCGGCAAAGAGTTGTGGCAGCGAAAAAAAAATGTACCTGGAAAAGACAAAAACTAAAAAAGAACAGCACCGCAGCACAGTACGCTACGTCCCCCCCCCCTTCCCCTTCTCTCTCTCTCTCTCTTCACTCACGCCCTCATTTGAACCCAGGTCCTTATTTACTCTGTGTACAGTGTCTCTTTACTTACTTTTTCTCCCAGCACAGGCTGCGTTCTTTCCTGCGTGAGATGCTGACTTTTTTCACCGTAATGTCGTGCCTTCTTTGGTGTTCGGGACGCCTTCAACCCAAGGTGGCAAAAGTTTGCAGGGGGGGGGGGGGAGAGAGAGAGAGAGAGAGAGTTTTCCTTGCTGACCTAAGGAAGCAGATAAATATACTGAGGGTGAAGTGGTCATGTTTGCCTTTTTTTTTTAGAGGTGTTGCAGCTTTTGTTATTGTTGTTGCGAGTGAGTTAGTGAGTTTTCAAAGTCGTGCAAGCCATTTTGTTGTTGCTGTTTCGTTTCGTTTTGTTTTAGCTGCTGGAAATGGATCGCGTTTTTCCTACAAAGCACATTTAGTGAAGAGTGAACTATTTCTTCTTTCGCACCTTCATAAACTTAATTGTCATCAGCTTCTTCTATTTTTTTCGCAGCAGATTGATAAATGCGACATGGTCATGAAACAAAGAAGCAAGGAAACGACAAACAAAGCAATAAACATATACACAAGTTTACAAACTATTCCAAATCCAGCACTGAACTATTAAAGATATAACCACTATGGAAGTTAGGCGCAAAAGAAAAATATGTGAAAAAAATCTACGAGTTTGACCCCATAAGCTCAAAAGAGAAGATTGCATGATGAGAAACCCTAGGTGGCTGTACCGTTTGGATGCGACTGATTCTCGCGATAACTGGATTCTTCGACGTTTCTCTTGAGGAACAGAATAACTAGGTTCACGGTGCACCCATGCACAAAGGTGAAAGAATCTACACGGATGCAGCATGATGTGGTTTACTGCATACAAGTGCAAGCGTTTGTCATTCAAATAAAGATGACAGGAATAGAGTCGATTCATATCGCGTTATCTGCGTCGTTTCAAGTAAAGCGGACAGTGAATTGTCGTTAAAATATGATTAGTCGGAAAAGTCAGTTGGCTGTCTGAGACACGAAGGGAGGAACTAGAAGAAAAAAGGAGGCCTCTCTCTCTCTCTCTCTCTCTCTGATGCCCTTCGTAACCTGGGCGATAAGATGCTTAAATGCTTCAACTTAAAATGCTTTAGGAAGGATGTACACCGTACGATAGACTCGTTTACGCGAATTTTCCGCTTTTTCTTCTGATTACCTGTGCCGTTAAAAATATCAGTTTAATATGTCACGGTGATAAGGATAAGAACGCGATCAGAATCAAAGGACAGAGGAAGTAGGAGGATGGAGAGGAGGGCGAGGAGTGGGAGGGGAGTGGGGGGCGGTTAGCTGAGGAGGAGGAGGGGGCTGAAGAGGTGGTCATGGCATAGGTGAGAGGTGTGCCAGCCCGTAATAGTAAAACAGGAGTTGTAGGGTGGCCGAGGCCGGGGGGATATCCCACACTAACAGTGAGACATTCTCCCACGCGGAAGCCCGAACCAGCGTGCGCGGGGGGAGAAACCTTACGTGCTTGCTTGACTCTGTGTTAGAACTCTGTCTCTCTCTCTTTCTCTCTCTCTCTTTCTCAGTCGCCACAGTCAGCCTGGTCCGGAAGGTAGCAACCAGTCACCTCGAATTCGAAGAGACAGGTAGACACCGTCATCTGAGTGCAAGTCATTAGGGACAATGATAGGAAAAGACCCAGCGGTGGTTGTACGTTGCTTATTACGAAAACCAGTAACAGTGCAGTAAGAGAACGGAGGAGACAGAAGGAAGGAGAGATAGACAGAGTGTACAATTGGTGGTGTGATTTTGCTTCGTGGAAAAAAAGGAGGATGCAAATGTTTTGTTGTTTTTACTGGTGACGAAAGGAGCGACTGCTTGATAAATACGTTTGAAGTGTCGTCGGTGAATCCTGTCTTGTTACAGGTGAGTGAATGATGTATCCGTGTGACCCGGCGTTGGCTGACTGTGTGTGTGTGTGTGTAGTGTAGTGTAGTGTAGTGTAGTGTAGTGTAGCCGGTGTAGTGTAGCCGGTGTAGTGTAGTGTAGTCTCACATCTCCGAATCTAAAATTAATGATTCACTATTCTTGAGTCACCGCTTATCAGATATCTTTATCAGTGTGTACCTCACACAAGCTTGCCAGTTTGTTTGTCCATTATTTTAGTCAGCTTCTTAATTTAGATTTGTTAACACGTGATTCATACAGTAGTATCACGCACTTTTTATACCAAACAACGAAAACATGCCCCTTCACAATAATAAGTGATATTACTACAGTAACAACCACGAAAGTCACTTAAGGTTTAAAAACAACACTCCTCTCTTATGCAGTATACTTCATAGTTCTTGTCATATTACCATTACGTTGATTCTGACAGACATACCAAGTAAAGTGGATTCCTGTCGCACAACGACCCTGATTCAATATGTGCGTGACCCCACATTTATTACGCTAATTTGCCACAATTCGTTTTGACACAAGTTATGTATTATCACTCATGTTTTGGGCGGTAGTACCATGCCCGAAGTAACTGCCAGACGCGTGTGTGCACTCTATTGGCGCCGTGTCTTCGTATACTGACCCCGTACAGAGAAAAGAGAAAGAAAGTTGTATACTGACCGCGAGAAGTAAAGGACCACCTTCAAAAAAACACGCGTAACTCGGTGAAGACGCAATAATGATGCAATGCCTCATTGCGCCTCTATACCTGCTTACAATAAAGGCAAGGACGTGAGCAATGTCGAAAGTTTCACCAGCAGATCGCGTTTTTGTTCTGAAAACATTCTCTGGTGACCATTCTGAGGGGGTTAATTTTGATCAAATTTCAACCATATCTGCTGAATCATTCAGTCTGTACCACGGAGGCCCCTGAAGTGCACAGCGAAATTTTCTGCTTACGCAAAGTAACCTCGCTTTTTGTCAACACAACTGTGAAGTTATTGTCATTTTTTTCGTCATCGCAAGGGGTTTCTTCGTCATCAGAAACATAATACGACGTAGACGCAGAGTCCAGTATAATATGACATTTAACATTACATTGACGTAAGCTAGGACATTCTTATCACCGAGAAAGATGTATGTGGAGTTCACAGATAATGCTTCAAGTTTTACGTTACCTCGGATACTGTACTCGGCTAAACTGTAGTGAGACCTAAACAAACGCAAATGACACAAAATAACGCGATTTTGACCGCGAAGTTGTCTCACGAAAATGCACTAGTTGAAACTTTGACCCATAACACCTTGCAAAAGCTCGATATTTGTTTGCGGCAAATGGCTGAAAAGGGGGAGGGGGAAAGGAGCAAATTGCGTGGGCTTGAGACAGGAGTCGAGACTTTAGAAATATTCCTAACCTTTCCCTCTCACCCATAGCAATTTTCAAAGACGTAGTGTGCAGGTCACATGTGTAAGGAGGGACAGGCAAAATGTCATGACGGAAAGAAAAATAAGAAGAAGAAAAAAAGACACACGAGTAAGCACAAATGTTAACTTGTTCTAAAAATGTCATTGGTTGATATTTTGTTTGTTTGTTTGTTTGCTTGCTTGCTTGACTGTACACTTGTGACCAATTCCTTTGGATGTTGTAGAAGTGTTTTCGCAACGATCTTTTACAACGATCATCATGTAGTATTGGTGCCATCTTTGTAGATTCTCTTCCCTTACTATGAATAGTTTTTTTTAAAAATAATCTCTCTCTCTCTCTCTCTCTCTCTCTCTCTCTCTCTCTCTCTCTCTGTAGGAAGACGTTTTTAACTGCTGAAGGACTACAGCGTTGTCAGTCCACCATGGCCGGAACCACATTTGTAATTAATATTTATTTTATTATCTATTAAATGAATGTTGTATTGATCATTGTCGATCATTATTATTTAGTAGGACGATTCACTTGCAAAGAAATCCCCAAATCATACACAGTCCGACCTTGCATGCCTTAACGCCAACGCGTGGTGTCTATAGCTGATTCAAACTATAAAAAAAAACCGTAGGATCGCAGACCCTAAAATCCTTTTAAAGTGGCTATATACACCTTCCGTCGGGTTTCATCTCACTCCTCTTTCGACCTGTTATGATAGTTATTGAAAGGGGCGCCCCGGTCATATTATGCTGATCGTGCTGTTGAAGCGAAACCCTATCTCTCGGCAAACACATAACACCGACACTCGAAGGCTTTAATCTGTGGAGTGTGGATGTTTGCGCGGTCAAGAGTCTTGCTGCTCTGTCCAAACTGCCGCATGCGCGCTTGGGTGGCGAGTGCCAGCAAGGGCGGGGGAGTGGAAGGGGAGGGGAGAAAACGGGGGCGGGGGGGGGGGGGGGAGGAGGGTTGAGAGCTTGAATGGATTTATTTTACGTCCAGTTTAAGAGAGCCTACCTCAGGCCTGAGCAGCTCATCGACCCCATGTGACTTCTACTGCCCTACCAAAATTTGAGTTCATCGAGGACTGCAAACCGACGTAGAGCAGCGTGCCGCAGATATCACGCAGGCACCTGCCTCTTGTATTAGACCTGATCTGTAGCTGTGCACTTCGGCTCACTATAGGTAACGACGACCCAGAAAAAGGCTTTAATTTTTTCACCACATTTTCACGATACCATGCTTTTGTCATCGTAACCTGTAAGGTAAGAGCAGTTAATATGTGTCCCTAATAAGGACTAAGAGTAGGTTTCCCGTCAGTTCAGCTGCTGAACTGAATGATATTGACGGTTATTTCAGTTAGCAGCGTTAAAGCTCATAATTAGAGTTTTCTAATGTAAAGATTTTCAGTTTTGTGCCACAAAAATTTCCGTTCACAACTGGCCACTATTTCAAAAACATAATTAAGAAGAATGAATTTGCAAAATACTCTACCACCTACAAAAAGTACGGAAAAGCATTTCATTAATTAACTGATTTTTTTTTTTAGCCAGCTGAACCAGAATAATTTTCCAACAGTATTTTCGGATTTCCGCTCTGCAACAGCGATTATCGTTTGTAGTTGCCTACGTGTAAAGGTGTGTGCACATTTTGTTTGCAGTATAAGTACTTTCCAGGAAAAAAAAATTCGTGTTTAGAGCCGGCCTCCTTAACTCGGATATACATCTAAATCGAGGGCGAATAAGGTGCAGCCTTTCCTGTAGCGATAGAAATAGAGTCACGGCGGTAATCCGATGGCAAACACTGGTAAATAAACTTGGAAATCAGAAAGTGTAGAATCACTGTTTTTCTCTTTTCTTTTATGTGCTCAAGAACATGAGGACTTTGTAAGGACAACTTGACCTACCCCCCCCCCCCCCAAACACTGTGACCCCTCCCCCACCTGCCGCCCCCTTCTCTGCTTCCCTTTTTGTTTTACACGTTCCACTCCTTTGTCCTAGCTTTTAGTTTAGCAGTCTAGCACATGTAGTTTAGTAGACTAGCGCTTAGCTGACCAATGACAAGTTCGAACACTGGTTACTGTAACCAGAACTTCTAACGTTGTAAAATATATGTCATTGCCATTCTCTCTCTCTCTCTCTCTCTTTTCTGTGTGTATGACTTTATTACGTGTGTGTATACCCAACGCATTTTGGAAAGTCCACTTGTAAGACAGGCAGTACTACACAGCCGATCAGCTCCAACCTTGAATAAACCTCTCTCTCTCTCTCTCTCTCTCTCTCTCTCTCTGTGTGTGTGTGTGTGTGTGTGTGTGTGTGTGTGTGTGTGTGTGTGTGTGTGTGTGTGTGTGTGTGTGCTCTGAAATCGCTGAGATTGAGTGCGTCCCCGACAGCGACAGTGAATGATCAGCTGTCTTGTGTCCATTAGGACAAGAGGACGGCAAAGCCAGTCAGCGTCCCATGCAAACCGTAGACAAAAGTAACCAGACAATGACGTGTCAACGGTGTTTGCTTCGGCTTGTTAGTATGAGGGCTGAATTTCACCACTCGGTATACAGAGTGGGAAGTTATGAATTCGTTTCTTGCTTGGATCGTTAAACAGGCACACTTGCGCTCTACTTTGTTTTTGATAGTAGAGTACTGTGTTAGTACTTTCCATTGTGAAGGGCCGTGGTAGGGGTTTGGAACCCGTCCCGAAAGAAAATTCTGAGTCACCCTCCCTGAAGTATGAGAGCATAGATACTCTCCTATAGCTTATTAAAATTAGCCTTAGCGAGAATAAAACTGAAGCCTTTGTGTTCATCATAAAAATAAAAACACAATGATAACACCTTTTTCTGTCTGATCTTCTCTTGATAATGGGGCGGTCGGTGGTCTAGTGGTTAAGAGCCTTGTCACCAATGCGATAGGTCAGGGGTTCGAGTCCCACTCGAGGCAAACAATTTTTCCTTCTCGTATGTGGCACCGTTCATTCGGGTTCATTCGGGGGTTCTCTCCGGGTACTCCGGCTTCCTCCCCCTCTGCTTTGGAAATGTTCAGCCCACCAAATTTGAAAAATACATGCAATTTTAAATTCCGAAATTTAAATAGCTGAGCTGACTCTTCGCACCACATGATTGGAATGTGTTTATGTCCAGTGTGTGAGAGAAAGGATATGATTCACGTGAGCGTGCGTGTTGGGTTTAGTTCGCGGCGCTTTGAGCCTATTCGTGAAATTGGGTAAAGCGCCAATACAATACTCACTATTATTATTATTATTGCTCTTCCACATCTCTTCCACACTCGTAGTGTGTACTGGAAGATACTGTTTTGCATGTTTTTCTTATCATTCAACATCTACAAGCGTTGTTATATTGTTTATATAATCAGAGACAAATTTGTGTTTGTTTATTGCAACTGCGGATTAAACCAGCCTTGCAGAAAAAAAAAATCTCACGGAGAACGTACAGCACTTCTTACAATCGCAAAGTAAGCAGCCGATCCAGCAAAACATATACATCACTGTTGACTGTTCTCTGTCGTGTACTATCGCTCTCACGGAGTCTCGGTAATCTTCATGTTGCCGACTAAACCATATTTCTCCGTGCTGTTTACGGAACTGTCACGTGAAGACGTGCTGGAAGCGCTGGTGGAAAAGGGAGAGACACATTATGGTGATTAGTCAAGATGGCGAAATATTTCCTGCCGTTACTTTGATTCAAAAGTTAACCCTTAAAAGCCCACGCAAACATCGCAATTTTACTTGAAATCTTCAGGAGCCACTTCTAGCCATTACTATGCCATCTGCAGCGGTATTGGGCCTAGCGGGGAAGGCCAAGGCCTTGCGTAATAGCGGCTCTTACTGGGGTCCAGTGGCTCCTTCTTTTCAACGTCTTATCATATAACGAGCAGTGGTGGGCGGGCTCAGGCGACGCCAATTGCTGTCAGGTGAGTGGGTGGGTGGGTGGGTGTTTGGGAGTTTAACGTCCTTTTCCACCACAGACGGATGATATCAAAGACGGGGCAACGATGAAAAAGCCAGCACAAATATTTGGCCCCCAGCCCGGATTCGAACTCATGACCCGACGGCATTGGAAGTCCAACGCTCTACCATTCGGCCATCCCGGCTCCCCGCTGTCAGATGAAGCCATGTTTTTAGAATATGACTTGTGCACGTACACGTCTTTCAGCTGTTGTGACATGCTAGTTGGTACACGGCCTCTTTCTTTCACAGAGACCAACTGAAATTTAAGGAGTGTTTCCTGTGCTACTCAGTCACATTTGAAAATGGAAACACTCTGTGCACCCAACAGCACTCTTCGTCTTCTTTACTTACCTACATGATATTGCGTACCTACAATTCAGTGACAGTTGCCGGCAGGCGGGACCGTCTTTCTGTTTAAGTCAGTGTTGAATTAATTCCCCTCACCTTAAAATGTTATCGACATAAACCGCTACACTTGGGTTTATGCTGCCATTAAACTGTTATTGGTCCAATCTGTGTATAGTTGGGGAAAGGAATGCGAGGTGTAGTATTTAGTGCGTCATTATTATTACTGTTATGGCGGCATTCCGACAGAGGAGTCATAAAATCATACGCGTTATTATGCTCGTCTGTGAGATGTTATCATGCTCGTCCTATTGACATGGCAAAGTGGCCTTGACAGTTACAGCTTGTTGCGAAAGCCTTGCAAAACCTCCTGCCCCGGATTTTTTTTTTTTTTAAGACGAGTTGAATGAAAAAAAAAAATAGCATGTTTTGAGACGAGTAGGATTTTTTAAATGTCGGTAGAATGATAATTGTTATGGTTGGTAACAGAATCCGTTAATAGAGTCCATGTTGATTATAGAAGTGGCTGCAATGTGAGATCTCTCTCTCTCTCTCTCTATCTGTGTGTGTGTGTGTGTGTGTGTGTGTGTGTGTGTGTGTGTGTGTGTGTGTGTGTGTGTGTGTGTGTGTGTGTGTGTGTGTGTGTGTGTGCATATATGTCACTACATTGAAATTCCTATTGTTGTCAGTCATTATGGCGGTGCTAGTGCACAGTTACTGCCAGGTATACATCCAAAATGTGCATAATTCCACAAACATAAAAAACCTGTAAAAGCTTGTAATACACACACTTCTCGCGTGTCGAATTTTTCCCCATATATCTTACACAGCCAAAAACGCGCATTGATTCTCCTAACAAAAAGAAACATCAAAACACGTATCAGATGGCATTTTTAGTGAGTGAGGGGTAGGGCACAAAAACTACTCTCAACCTACAAGTAGCCGCCATTTGCAGTCTCCAAAAAAGGGAGCAGGTCATTATTACCCAAAGCATGAAGCATTTTTACATCTATGAAGCAAACACTAAATATTTTTGTGAGATTCTGTAGTATTCGGACCACCACTTCTTCACAATTAATACTGCTGACATCTTTTAAAATACAAGTCCTAGGACAAAACTAGAGTGTGTGAGTGAATATAGATGTAAGACAATGTTAAAATATGGACTCTTAGGGTGCAGTTAAAATAAGACTTTTGACCAAATTTCTGGTTAGGGCTTCAACCTTAAAAGTTTGTAACGCACACTTCACCTTCCTCTTTCTCCTCCCCCTTCTACCTCCATTTCCCTCATAATATACACCTTCCTCAGTCAAAAGGCACAGAAGGGGGCACAGATCCTTCAGTACGCGACTTGGTTCACGATGGTGTCTGTATGGTGGCTATACCACAGCCAAAGACGAACGAGCATTGCCGACGGCCACAATCATGACCGAGGCTCCTTCATGCGTGCGCGTGATCCCCCAAACATTGTTCGCTCCTGTCACCCCGGTGCTAATTTGCGCAGGGGGGCCATTCCTAACTAGACGCCCTCCCCTTACACCGACTCCTCAGCATCAGGCATAATTGAACTGTTTGCCATGGTTGTACAGGAAGGAGCAAAGAAAAAGAAATATGGCTGGTCGGTTGTTTAGAGGTTCAGCGTCTGTTTCCACCAGATAATGGTGATATCAAAGACGTGACTATGAGGAAAAAGCAAGCACAATCTCGACAAACCTTCCTAAACTGCAAGAAAATCATGCACAATGTGATAGATGTGATGTTTGCCAGTTAATTATTCTTTTGGGTTTGTTAAGTTATAGCACACGCCAAACCAATTTCATGTTGTTGTTATTGGCTTAGAATCTTAAGCTTTTATTCTTATATTGTTTCGAGCTGTGAGTCCAAAGACGATTTTCCTTTTCATACCTGTTATTTAATGGACAATAAAGTATTTTTGAATGTTTTGAATGTGATGTAATCCAGCTTGAAAGATCGGTCATAAATGCATGTACGTCTGTGCTCAGTACTTGCACAGAGTCTCTTTACGTACATCACAGAATTAGTCGAAAACTGCCTCAAAGAGATAAACTCTACAGTCTTCTTTTGAAGAACAGCTGGTTTTCAATGGCATCTACTGCCGTGTATACACAGTGCACACTTTGTAATTCCTCACCCTCTGCTTTCCCTTTTTCACTCCCATCAAAGAGAGAGAAGTGAGAAGGCGGATAGAACGCTGTGAATGCTCCATTCAGTAAAGGGAAAAAAAGGATACAAACCCACACTGGTTTCGGCCCAGTTTTTGTCCGCATTCTTGTCTGACCTTAAGAAACACCAGAAATCTTGTATCTTGCTACGCGGACTCGACATTAATTCGTCAAGGTACATGCAGGATTTTTTTTTTTTCAGAGAAAGCAGTTTCTTAGACCGGTTGGATATGCGTCCTGGTTCAGTTTCATATTATTTTGATTGAGTCTGAGACTAATTATTTGGAGATTTGTGAAATGATTAAAGACGCCTACGGCATCACCACAAAACGTTTTAAAAAAACCAAAAAGGTGTGTCAGTTCTGGATATGCAGTGAATAAGTGTTTACTCGGTGCGCGCGCGCGCGCGCGCGCGTGTGTGTGTGTGTGTGTGTGTGTGTGGAAGGGGGGGTGTTAAAGGGTAGTACATAGGATAGGTACATGTCTCAGTCTTGACCAATACCTTCTCTTTGCTGAGATACTGTAGTTTCATTTGACCTTCTAGTTGGGTTTTTGGGGGGTTTTGGCCGTTCGTCTCAGCCCACCTCGTACGCTTGCCTCGTCAGCCAGCTCATTCACGTATTCTGCCGTTTCTTCAGAATACCCCTACACTGACACACACACATTCAGATCGAGATGGTCTAGTTGTGTGAATGGGTGCGTATTCCAGATCGTGCAAGGCTGGTTTGGAAGGACTCGACTATACCCTGTTTTATGGGAGGTATTTACAGCTTCCGTTGGCCGTCGGAGGGGCAGGGTCACTGTTGGGGGGCGAGGCGTTAAACTGGCGGTTTAAAACTCGTCGTGAAAACGCTCCATTGTTAAAGGTGGCCACGTCACATTCGCGGACAGTATCCTCTTCTCAATTCTCAATTCTCTGGCTTGAACGCGTGTGTGTCTGGAGAAAATGCGGGGTCTAAAATTTGTAAGTTGGTTAGGATGGGTCTGTGCAACCACATCAACTGCGGACATGCGGATTGTAATTACTAAACTGTTCGCTAAATACGCGCTTAATTTCTTGTATGCCATTGCGTCGATCACACATTCCGTGCATTTTGAATATGAATTCTGTACCCTGAAGTATTCGGCTAGATTAAGTGTTACTATTCCTTTTTTTAAAAGTATGTTTAGGACACCTTAGCCCCTTCCTTCTCTTTGTACTGTATGGGGGAGCCGGGGTGGCCGAATTGTAGAGCGTTGGACTTTCATTGCTCGGGTCGTGAGTTCGAATCCCGGCTGGGGCCAAATATTTGTGCTGACTTTTTTCTCGCTGCCCCGTCTTTGATATCACCCTTACGTGGTGGAAAAGGACGTTAAACTCCCAAACACCCACCCACCCACCCGTTGTACTGTATGCAGATTTTACATGGTTCATGCTTCGACCGAGGTCATCGCTATTTCTGGTTCAGACGTGTACTTTTAGTGACTGACATTATTTATCGACAAAACTCAATGTTTAGTAGTAGTAGTAGTAGTAGTAGTAGTAGAAGTAGTAGTAGTAGTAGTAGTAGTAGTAGTAGTAGTGGTAGTAACAGTAAAAGCATTATTATTATTATTATTATTATTATTATTTGTCCAATTCTCATCTCATACGACAGAGCCAAAACCAGTAAAGTACAAAGCCGACCACCGTGGGTGATCGATATAGTGAACGCCAATAACTCAGCCCCCGATTCTACAAGTTACATATATGTTTTGCTAACTTGTTTGTCCCCAGGGGTTATGTCTTTAGAAACACTGTGGGGAGGTATGGTTACTTGTTTCTTCACGTCCACTTGTCCGTCTGCCCAGACATTTGTCGAACAAATATAACGTGAAAGTAAGTATACGCAAGAGTTTGTGCTTAATATACGGCGTATTTGTTCTCAAATGTCAACGGTCGAACGTTTCTCTGGTGCGCCATTCAAAGTATAAAGGTACGCAGGAAATTGCGACCAGAAAATGTACATAATGCTATAGCGGCTAATTTTCCTGAAATATATCATCGTCTGGAGGGGGTTGAAAACACAGGAAGTGACGTTAGAGCTCACGAAGGCGACCCACCATAAGTGGAAATGACGTCACCGTCTGACTAAAGTTTTTTTGTTTTTTTTTTTCGGACTGAGCTTCACAAGATTAAAACTTTGCACAAGATGTCTGATATTCAACAGGGGCAGTGTTTCAATTTGTAAACTAGGTATTTTAACTGTGAACATTTTACTTCGTTACACTAATATTCTCTCGTATTTTGTTTACAAGAAAAGCAACGTGCCTTTTGGAAGTCACTAAGCTATAAAATAATCTTCGCTATGAACGATTGCAAGTAGAACCTTTAAGTCCTCGATTCTGATTCGATCAGTGGCTTTCTTGAACTTTGGAGAGAGATCTGGATTCGGTTCGCTCAACAGGCTGGCCGTTAGACTCGAGATGAGAAGGACGTCAGTTCGAATCCTGACAGGGCCAAGACTAAATTCGCACACGGGCCCTTTCCAGTGGTTCCGTCTATGAAGTTGCAGTGAATCGACAGAAGACGCTCAACCTGATAACACTCATCCACCCTTGGTGGGAGCTAGATGACATTTACACGAACTCGACCTGCCTACCTGCATGTATCATCGGCCCATCACAGGAATGTTGGGTTGTCTATGCCAGTGATAAACGTGGGACGTGGACAGGTGATCGCTCTACTCTCCCACAAACATAGCGAATAAGCTTCCTGTGTTGGAGACTGAGTCTCTTGGCAGTTATCTTGCCGTCTCCGCCCCCCAGTTGTGGGGAGGGGCTTTTGGCGTCATTCATAATGATGATATCAGGTATAGTGTCGCTATGTTACCCCGGGCAGCGCAAAACCTTCTGATTCAGGGTTTCAATGGGCTGTGAGTTGGGGGTCAGTTTGTGTATACCCACCATATCATGTTGTTGGTGTTTTGTTTTTGTCATTGTTCAGTGACCCTCTTTTTGCATTATCCATTTAACTCACACAGTTCTTTTAACTCTCACTAGAGCGAGTACTGAAAAACATATAGTGGTGTTTTGTTAATTCATATGTTCGCTATTCTCACAACAAAATTAATGCTGTCAGTTCTGGTGCGTCTTATCGAATGCCCATTACTGATACAACTTTAGTGAAATAGTTAAGTAGTTTCCAGAGTTTCTCACGACACCCGCCTTAGTAACACCGCAAACAAATCAGTTTAGAGGGTGCGTGTTTGTTTCGGGGTTTAACGTCCTTTTCCACATACGGGTGATATCAAAGACGGGGCAACGATGAAAAAGTCAGCACACATATTTGGCCCCAGCCGGGATACGAACTCACGACCCGAGCATTAGAAGTCCAACGCTCTACCATTCGGCCACCCCGGCTCCCCCAAATCAGTTTAGAACGGCCTTCAAGTGCAGACTCATTAAGGCCCATCTGGCTGTGCGCTCTGTTTTTCTCTTCAGGCCAATGCCTGTATGTCATACAAGTTTGCAACGTTGATACGATAAGCCAGAGAAAGACACCTTTGAACTTGTTTTCAAGTTGGCACAAAGATTTCCATTCATTTCGCTAGCTTCATTCAAGTGATGCAAAAGACAAAACAATTAAAGTTGTCAGCAGCACTGATTTGAGAGAGCTAGTTCTAGGGCGGTAGTTATGTGAGGGTTTTTTTTTTTTTACCAACTCTAAGTATGCGACTGAATAAAACATCGATTTCAGGATAGCGGCTTTTAAGCCCAGCGAAATGCCTATCTTACAAATCTCCCTTGCTTGTCTAAGATAAAACTCTAGAAAACAAAGAAGAAACGAAGCAAACAGGATCAAACATTTCTTCAAAATTCCGAGGCGTAGCATGAAAGCTGCCGGAGAGCGATCATGGTCCCGGTTCAGCTTCTTGGTCCCGACTGTCTGGAACTCCTTGCCAGTCGAACTCCACCTTCAACCTTCACTGCCCATGTTCAAATCCCATCTGAGGACTTTTCTCTACTGTCAAGCTTTTGTTGCTTAACTCCTGCTGAGTCTGCTTATGTGTACGTTGATGTTGCTGCACCTGCCAAATTGGATGTTAGAGTGTGTGAAAATAGTGTGTGTGTGTGTGTGTGTGTGTGTGTGTGTGTGTGTGTGTGTGTGTGCGCCTTAAGCGGCGCAGCGTGTCCTTTGCATTTGGAGAGCAGCGCTCTATGAAACCTATGTATTATCATTATTTATTTTTCATTAGCACATTATGTGTTAGAGACCAATAGGTGCTTTAAAAAAGACACAATGGAGAGCAAGCAAACCAATAGACACCATGTCAGAATGAGCCAACAATGAGAGGGAGCGGCCCATGAGACACGCCAATTTTATTGCAACAATTTCCTCGGGAGAAAAAAAAAGCATCGCAAAAACGTTGCCACCTACGTAGTGTTTATGTAGCATTTATTATCAACTAAACCCAGTTGACATATACACATCCCCACGCACAGGACAAGCAACCGATAAAAACACCAAACACAGACAACAAACAACGACGCACGGCCTGACGAATGCAGGAAATCACCTCTCGTTTATCCATGCGTCTGACGGACCTGACAGGATCTTCACGATGTGTCGATTTGCGGCAGACAGACCTTGCGCTTTGAGGTGCGGGGACGGCCAGAATGTTCTATTCTTGTTTGTGATGGCGGCTTGCGAAAGACACGTAAACTTAGCGGTCATAAAAAGTCACTGATGTGAGTTTAATGAGAGAATGGGGAGCTGTTGAGGGAGCTGAGAAGTCGTGAATGAGGTCTGAGGCAAAGATACCTCAAGACAGAAAGGCGTGTTGAGACGGCAAATGTTTCCGATCTGTATCAGTCAACATGCCAGAACTGCAATAGTATTCGAAACGGAAATCCTTTTAGTTAATGGTAAAAATTTTCCTTTTTTTTAAATCAAAAGTGATCAAAAACAAATTCTCTGTTTCTTAATAGTCATTCAGAAATGCTCCATGGCATTTTCACTTTTTGAAGACATTTTTTTTTCTCTCCTTATTTGATGTAGTAGTCGTGCTATGCTGAGAAACATAAGGGAAAATATGGGGAAAGAGTGGGTGGGGTGGATGTTTGGGGTTTTAGCGTCCTTTTCCACCACATACGGGTGATATCAAAGACGGGGCAACGATGAAAAAGCCAGCACAAATATTTGGCCCCAGCCGGGATACGAACTCACGATCCGAGCATTAGAAGTCAACTCTCTACCATTCGGCCAACCCGGCTCCCATAAAACATGAGGAAAACCGAAACAAATTCATGAAATATACCACATAGTAGTAACCAAATGTTACGGCTTTGTTAGACTTCCACAGAACAGATTTGTCTGTTCTTTACATCATGATATCATAACAAAACAGGATTTTTTTTTTCAAAAAGAGAGCGAAAAATTGATAAATCGTCTCAGTCTAACAGCTTCAAGAGTCAGCCAGAACCTCAGATGAACTCGTTCGCCAGCGCGGTTTGTGAGGAAGTGTATATGGTAGCCAGGAGAGATCAAAAGCCCGTTGTTTATTGACTCAGCGTTTGCCGACATCCTGATCCGCCCGGAGGACTCCGCTGCTCGTTTGGAGAGGGTACGGACAACGTTTCACATTGACTTGTTAACGTTTAGCTACGCCGCACGTGCTTGTGAAATGTTGCAGTATTTAAGGGGATCGCGGAGGCTCTCTCCCGCCCCCCCCCCCCCAAAAAAAAAAAAAAAAAACAAAAAAACAAAAACAAACAAACAAACAAAAAAAAACCAACAACAACAACAACAAAACAAACAAACAAACAAACAAAAAACAAATAAAAGCGACACAAAAGGGACAGAAACCACTTAACTTTGACAAAGGACGGCACAGGTCGACGTTTCGGCTTACGCCTTCTTCAGGACATAAACAAATGGGACATAACTTCAACAAACAAGCAAAAGGTAACTCTGCGGACGTACTGACATACACGGCG
The DNA here is from genome assembly GCA_018292915.2 of Batillaria attramentaria. Taxonomy (NCBI): domain Eukaryota; kingdom Metazoa; phylum Mollusca; class Gastropoda; family Batillariidae; genus Batillaria; species Batillaria attramentaria. The sequence goes on along the minus strand of JACVVK020000006.1, from coordinate 3,281,154 downwards.
CGAAAAAAAAAAAAAAAAAAGGTGGGCGAGAAAAGGACCAGAAAAAAATAGAAAAATTATCACAACACCCATCCTTAGGTGACAGAAGACCATGGACTGTGTGTGAAAAAAAAAAAAAAAAAAAAAATGTTGGGCAGAAAAGAACAAAAAACAATAGTGAAAATTAGCAATCACAACACCCATCCTTTGGTGACACAGGACCATGGATTGTGTGTGAATCCATGGTCCTGTGTCACCAAAGGATGGGTGTTGTGATTGCTAATTTTCACTATTGTTTTTTGTTCTTTTCTGCCCAACATTTTTTTTTTTTTTTTTTCACACACAGTCCATGGTCTTCTGTCACCTAAGGATGGGTGTTGTGATAATTTTTCTATTTTTTTCTGGTCCTTTTCTCGCCCACCTTTTTTTTTTTTTTTTTTTTTCGCGCCGTGTATGTCAGTACGTCCGCAGAGTTACCTTTTGCTTGTCTGTTGAAGTTATGTCCCATTTGTTTATGTCCTGAAGAAGGCGTAAGCCGAAACGTCGACCTGTGCCGTCCTTTGTCAAAGTTAAGTGGTTTCTGTCCCTTTTGTGTCGCTTTTATTTGCTTAACTTGTAACCACTTCGCAGTCATTACCGTTTCCGTTTCTAAACAAAAAACAAACAAACAACAACAACAAAAAGCCCAAACCCCAAACAAACAAACCAAAAACCAATACCAACTCCCCCCCCCCCCCCCCCACACACACACACAAACAAGATGAAAATTTTATATCGGTCGGTTTGGGGGTCCCTGATTCAGAGTGTCGGTATCAGGCGTGTAAATGGGGCCGAAAAGTTACTTTTTGGTCTGTAATACAGTTTCCTCATACCTGATCCCCCTTCACCACTCCCCCACCCAACCCCCAACCATCACCACCTCCGGCAACCGACCCAAGCGTTTATAATTCACCGTGTTCCTGTTGGTATTTGCAGCAATCATAATGATATGCATAGATAATACTCTTTTACAGATACGCAACACACACACACACACACACACACACACACACACACACACACACACACACACACACACACACACACACACACACTATGACTATGCTCGACGAAATTTAGTACCTCCAAAAGATGGATGTACCGATTTTGAAATTTCACGGGAGCCGGGACAGCCGAATGGTAGAGCGTTGGACTCTCAATGCTTGGATTGTGAGATCGAATCCCGGCTGGGGCTAAATATTTGTGCCGGCCCTTTTCTCGTTGCCCCGTCAGTCTTTGGAATCACCCTTTCGTGGTGGAAAAAAGGACGTTAAGCCCCCAAACACCCCAACCACCTCAAAATTTCACCTCCTACCCAGTGACGACATTGCGACCAGAGACATTCGCGACTGACTGTACTGACATACTGGCGGCTTCTGCACGCGGGAAGACATTTTGTGCAAACATCTCCTGTTGTTTACACCAACTCATCGTATTAGCTCCCAAACAGCTGACATTACTAACAGCAACCGGGTGTGTTGTGCGAGTTTACTAACAGTGTTTTCCCCGGCTGTGAGTCAGTTCATCATTTCGCCATTGCGTCGTCACCACCAGGTCCAGGGAGCGCCGATCCTTAATGGTCCTTTCCTGCCTTTACACCCACGTCGGCTGATTTGTAACAAGAAATAGAAGAATCTGGACTCGTTTTCTGGAAGTTTCTTTACGATTTGCTTGTGTCGTGGTTTCCGCTGACGCCGGCCAACTGCTTATTGTTCTTACTGCTGTTCAGTGGTACGGATCATTTGGATAGTCGCAGCTGTACCGACGTCGTCAAGGTACAAGGAATTATTTTTTTGGTAAAGTTTCTGGAGGGTTCTTTACAATTTGCTTCTGTCGTGGTTTCAGCTGACTCCAACTGGTGTCAAGTGGTGTGGGTCATTAAATTTGGTCAGTCGCAGTTGTATTGACGTGACTGACGTCGTCACGGTACATGGACATATTTTCTGGTAAGGTTTGATGTATCTAACTTATGTGATCGCTTGTTCAGTTAGATGAGAACACAGCTGGTTTGGGGTATTAAGCTGGTGGCCGAATGGTAGAGCGCTGGACTTCTGATGCTCGGGTCGAGAGTTCGCATCCCGGCTGGGGCCAAATATTTGTGCTGGCTTTTTGATCGTTGCCACGTCTTTGATATCACCCGTATGTGGTGGAAAAGGACGTTAAACAACCAGACACCCAACACCCGCCCTGGTATTAAGCTCTTGTTCGATCCATGCTATCAGACTCATTGATCGACGCCGGCGCTTTCAGTGGTAGATTCAGCATACAAGCTTGGCACCTTTCAACAGAATTCTGTTATCCCATACCTCCATCCAGTCCTGCCCGAATTTCGCTCCACTAAAGCGGACCTGTTTGGCATTAATCGATTCGTTGACTCTGAGCACGCGAACCGTGTAACGCAGCTCGGAAAGCAAAGGGGATGAAGTGGTAAATAGCAGGACAGGGTGTCTCTGAGGGGAACCCACGAAGGTATAAAGACAGGTATCTTCTCAATCAAGCAGGTCTCTCGCGCCATTAGCCAAGTGGCAAGTAAGAGTTGACCCCGTTATTGTAGTGTCCAGGGTGAGGGTGAATTTACTGGGGCAGTGAGTGACGGATGAAGCCTGTTACGTACAGTGCGTATTGTTTGTCGTGGAAGGCAAAGCGCAGAGGAATCAGCTGGACTTTCTGTCATCAGCCTGATGTTTGCGGTTTTTGTTTTCCTCCATTAAACTATTGCGTTATTTTCAACCAGGTGTTTGTTTGCTTCTTGTGTTTTTTTTTTTTTTTCATTTGTTTGGGGTTTTTTCTCCGTTGTTGTTGTTGTTGTTGTTATGGGGGGGGGGGGGCAGTTTTAATGTCAGACAGTAGTAGCTATTCTTATTTTTTTTTAATGAAATAAAATAACAACAGCTATCGAACACAAGCAATGGCCATATCTAAACAATTTACGATGATTGGCTGCACAAAGGCAAATACGTACATAAACACTAGTGAGAGGACCGGTTCGTGAACCTAAACAAAACGGATATGTATGCTACTAGTAATCTTTGTGGACAGGCGTAGTCAGTCAGAACCCGTTAGCATTCCGACGTAAACAAAGCAACCCCCAGACGACCTGTAAACAGACTACCAGAGGCGTAATGTTGGTGCTGGAACGTAACTAAGCTACTCATAATGTGCCATCAAATAGGTGAGAGACTTGCGCTGCTATACGGTCTGGCGCTCGTACATGTAGTTTTTCTTTCACTGACTGCCCCTCGCTGGTCGGGGGTGCCATAGTAGAAAGTGTGTGTAAGGCGTAACACGTCTTTGGTGTAGGTTCTGCCTTGGCTCACCGTGACTGACTCGGCCCGCGCAATGGGTTAGCGCCTGGGAAGGAGTCATCGAGTCAGAGACTGACCGAGAGGAAAGCTTTGTGTGATTCCAAAGTTATGATATGTTTCTGTGGTTCCAGTATACGTTTCCAATTTATCAGTGTGAGTTTTTATTTGGAGGGCGTGTGGTCAGTCTTGTTCCGCTGGTAACTGCAGTCTGATTGTGTTTATTGTGGTAGAGGAAAACGTACTAGTCGGCCGTGCTGAAAGAGACACAAAGGTAACCTGCTTTTAATATCTGTTCCCATGTTCATCCTTGTGTATGCACAGGAATATGCACAGGAATACTCTATCAGAATTAACAAAACTAAACCATAAAACAACGCCTGTAATTATTTTATATCTGTCGTCTTGTAGACATGTGTTTCTGTGATCAGTCGGTAATTGCTCATTCATTTTTGATTGAAAGTGTCCTCCTTCAGTGGACTAGGTTCAGGACTTCTTAAATCCAATAATGCATCTGTAGTATGCACAGTGTGTAGTGCATAAAACTAAATTGTGTGCAGGCAGGGAAACTAGGTGCTCCAGCAGTAACAATATACAGGGGAAATCCTTACAGTCTTACGGGCGGTTTCTGGTCTTCTAATCAGTGAATGAATTTACTGCAGCAGTCCTGCTTCATATTAAGCCCATTAATTTTGTACTTGTTTAATTCCTTCAAGTGTCCGTGAGTGAGATTCTGAAACTTGTAAGAATGTATTGCCACGTCACAATCAGCCTGAACGTTGAGTGTCAGCCTCAGACCTCTTGTTTCTTCTGGTGTCTGTACAGACGAAGGAGGGAGTGAAGTGTTGAGGTGTCGTGACTTTTATTTATCAATTTTAAACTCTCTGTGTGGACACACAGGCAAAAGTTCAAGTGTTCAAACACTCCTCTTGAGAGATACACATTATCGGTCGGCATGCTTTTCGTCTGTTCAGCGTCTCGTATATTGGAGAATACGTATCGTGTGATAGATAAACCAATGCCAAAGCTGCGGTTTATGTTTTAGTTGCCGTTTGGTTAATTCAAATAAATCATAACATATATGACAGAACCTGCTTTTTACTGTCTTTGTTGTCGAGTTAGTCAGTTTGGTTTTAGTTCTATGCTGGAAAGGGTGGCTACGGCGAAGTGCTCTAAATCATACCACTGTTTAGAGACTCGCGTTTCTATAATTCTCGAGTATAAAATTATCATGAAATTTACTGTTCTTGACTCACGTATTAACTCACTTGTTTTTTATTCTCATTTTTCAGACCCTCTGAGGATACTTTACTTGAGACACGCTGTAAGGCGTAAAGAATACCCAAGGAACTGAGAACAACTGACACCAGGAAAAGCTGAGCAAAGCTTGGAACCAGCACTGTATTCAAGACTGTTTGACATTCACATACTGTTCCAACCCGCAGAGTTCGTTGTCATTGCCCAGACAATCATTTGTGGTTTCCGCTTGTTGAAAGACTGAAGTAGATCAAACTTCCTTCAATCACAAGTTTATCCCCAAAACAACGGCAAGAAAGTGTGTGTCCTGCACCTGTCATCAGTGACTTCAAATGTGTCTCAAAATCCCTACGTTGACACGCGTCGCCAGCAGCTGCTGAAGTAGGAGGAGACAGTGCTTGTGGACAGGACGACCAACTTCCGACCATGCGCACCGGCGGGGTGGCTTGCGTCATCGAGCTGTCAACGCCATGCTGCACGCGCCGCACGGAATGATGCTACTGGTGCTGGCGGGCTTGCTGGCCTTACTGTCCGAGATGGGGTCAGTTGTTTATCTCTTTCTCTCTTTTTGTCCTTCTTATTTGTTTGTTTGTACTTTATTTCCTTGGGGTTGTTTTGTTTGTTTTGAACAAAAAGGAATAAATTACAATCAGAGTTTAGACATTACTAAGTGTTCTTCAGGATAGTACATCGACTGACATTTTTGGGGTATTTCATTCATTGAAATTATATTTTGATAAATCATTTATACTTCAAACTGAGACTTGTGTGTTTTCGGAGGACAGTTTTATCTGATTCGATTTCCGTTATTCATTTAATTGATTTATGGATTCCACATTTAAGGTTTTTGTCTGATTTCTTCGCATATCGTTGTTATTGTTGTTTTTTTAATTCTCTCTTTTTGGAACTGGTTTTTGTCACATTTGAAATTCAGTTTAAATGGAATGTGCAGAGGGATGATCAATATTAAAACTGCCATTAACATATAAGCGAAGAAGTAAAAGGGAAACAAAGCAACACTTTCTTTCTCATTAAAAAAGATGAAATGGTTGCCTTCGTAGAACAGTCTTTTTTTTTTAGACACAAGATTATTCAAGAGAGGACGCGGAAAATCAAAATTTCTTTAAAATCCATCATGTAGTTCAAACATTACGAAGTGTAGCACCATTCAGTGCAAACCACTTGCATATTTCCACACAGTAGCTGTCAGCGGAGGGAGCTACCATTTGGAAAATCCCTACGCCCCCCAACAGGCGTAAAGCCATACACTTTGATTTGCGACAATCGAAAAACACTTCACCGAAGATCCGAAACGGAGTGTCGCTCTTGTCGTGAAGTCTCGCGGTCGATAAGAGATCTCGCAAATCTTCAGAGCCACAATCCCCTATGAGTGAAACCCCTGTTGAGGGTCGTCCGCTTTTCATTGTAAGGTCCCGCAGAAGGTCCCCAAGTTCAGCAGATAAGAGTCGGGAAAGATGTTACGACGGTCTCACCGATAGCGAGTTTTTAAAAGGCTGGGATCGTAAATCTGGCTTGGAGTGAGATTCTCGTCAAAAGAACTCAACAACTGCCTAGAGAAGAAGGAAAACAATGTGATCCTGAGTCAACAAGTTTGCATTCCATGTTCAGGGCTGTAGTTTTGCTGATAAGGTGCATCGTCCGTTTAATACTCGTGAAACATGCAAACTGCCACCATAAGAGTTTTTTCTCCTGTCTTGAGCACCCCTGGCAGTTTAACGAGAACCGCCAACACATTACAATGTTATTTGTGTTTGCTGTCAAGGACCTAGCGACGGATAATTCGCACAATCACTCCACCCCCACCCCCATCCCCTCCTCCCTCTCCATAGGCTATGAATTTAAGCATGGACATGTAATTTTTTTAAGTTTTAATATGTTCGCAAACTGACGAAAAGCTTTTTTTGCCGTTTTTTCCTCAGTCTTTATCGTCATTAGTCATTATTTTCCTGCAGCGCAATACTATCAATAATATGTTTTTGACTATTTCGGTTGGCCCTGAATGCAAAAATCAGACAAGATTTAAAAAAAACGGTTTTTACTACAGAAAGAAACGAGTATACTCAAAGTGCCCCCCCCCCCCCCCCCCGCACACACACACACACACACACACACACACACACACACACACACACACACACACACACACACATTCGCATCATTCGCAGTTGGTCAATGTTTCTGTCTTGTCTTGTCAAGCGATTATCTTTAGTTTAGAATGACACATAACACGTGTCTGTGGAAACGAGAATAGCGCGTGCCCCTAAAAACTACAACAACAAAACACACTAGCTGTTTATACTCAGTGCACATGAAACAACATGTCGTAGAATTAAGCAGTTTGAACCAGTGCACTTCTTGCTTTCACAGACGAAGACTTGCAGAAGGGAGCCACTTCGTCAACAAAAGGGGTTGTCAGTGTCAAGGATGTGGAGTCGCCAGAAGCTTCTGATTGGATGCTTTGAAACATCCGTAGACTGGCACGGTAGCCTTTGGACAACGCTGTAGGCACCGGGCATTGCATAAATTAGCGGAGTTGAAAGACCACGGAAGTTTAGCTAGGAAGACCGCTACCAGTTTCTTAGACGGCTCAACGTGTAGGTGTAAACAGTCCGTGGTGTACACGTATTGGACTTATTCTGAAACCTGTGTGTTTAAACCCTGTTCCCACATTTTCACACTGTTGCACCAGCCTTTGCCCTTGTGAGCTTGTCCTGCAGGGCACGGTGTCTTGGTCAGGACTGTGATCGTGACCTTGGGCACAAACATTTTCCCTGAGGAGTTTTTTTTTTTAATCGACATTCTATGCGCTTGTTTCTACAAACTGGCGGTTCTGTGAAATCGTCATAGCTCGAGAACAGACTTTGGGTTAAAATCGAATGACAAATCCTGAGTGGAACCCACTGTATCAACAAACGAAAGAAAGAACAAACCAGGCACAACAACATCCGATTACCTATTAGGCATACACTGAAGCCCAACGAAATGCTAAACTGTTAGTCCTGGAGAACGAGAGGGATCGTCGAGTCTGGCAAGGAAGAGTATATAACCCTATAAAACTGCATGAGCCTGACCCCATCCGCAAAATACTTACACCCTAGATGTAGCCTGAAGTAAGATCCTTGCCGTGCGTAGGAGCGGCAGTTTATATTTCAGTCGAGTTTTAGTCGAGCCGAAGCACACTGACCAAAAAATTCATCTTGACACATCATTTTCTGTGTGTTTCCTCAGAGCGATGGATAACGACATCTTGCGCCTGAATATCCCCAAAGAGCCGCAGCTGGACCCCAACACAGTGTGTAAGACGTACCCAGAACTAACGGCCACCCAGTACAACCTGTGTCGCAAATACCCGGACGTCACGGCCTCCGCTATTCAGGGCGTCCAGATCGCCATCCACGAGTGCCAGTACCAGCTGAGGACGCACCGATGGAACTGTTCATCACTGGAGACCAAGAACAAGAACCCTCACTCCAGTCCTCTGCTGGCTAAAGGTAACTGGGTGGTAGATGCATTGATATTTGTGTTAGCAGGGTCGGTGGTCTAGTGATGAAAGGCTGCGGGCATTTAGGACCGTTTGCCATGCAGTCAAACTGTAATCTGATACGGGGGCCTTTGCTGGGCGGTTACTAGCGTCTACTGCATACTGAGTCACGTGCAGCACACAAATCTTCCCCAAGTGCCCGCGCCCTTTTAAGAGACTTTGTCACCAGTGCGAGAGGTCAGGTTCCAGTACTTCTCGGGGAAAGGCCGAATTTTTCTTTTTCGTACTCGACACCGTTCAATCGGGCCGATATTCGGGGGCTCTCTCCCGGTACCCCCCCCCCCTCTCCCCACACACACACACACACACGACCACCACCACCACCACCTCACCCTCTGCTCTGGAAATGTTCAGCCCGCAAAATTTAGCTGAGATGACCCTTCGCACTGGCACCACGTGAGTTGTATTGTGTTCATATCCAGTGTGTGAGAAAGAAATGAGAAAACCGACTGAGAGCTAAGCTTTGTCATATAAACCATTTGATCCTAATGGTTTCAATCGATTACACACTTCTTCCTCATAGTCCTCAAAGCAAAGATGCTGAGCTGCGCAGTATGTCCCAAGGCCAACCCCCTTGTTCATGATCAGCCAGTGACACTACATGCTTCCTATGAGAGCCGGCCGGTATCGAGTCTGCGTGGTAGGAATTCAAAGCACATGATCCGAGCAGACAGCGGTGTGGAAACAATACAGATTCCATTACCCAGTACTCCCTGGCTGACATCTATACAGTCCGACATCCCGCCAAATCCCAGTGGACACCGATCCTGGGGAAAACACCTGACCTGAGTAGAGCCACTTGCGGCTAGAAGTCGGGAACAAACAAGACAAAAGATTCTTCCTGATCTTTCCGTGAGAAGTGTTCGACTCATGATAGTCTGGTCACTGTCCAGCTTTTGGAGAAAGAAAGAATAACGATAGTCTTTTAAAAAAAAATAGCATAGAACACAATAGAGAGTTATAGAATATTGTCTTTCTGCTGATACGTGCTATTCTTTTTCTGTAATCTAAGTTTTAAAATCTGCTCACTGGCAAATTCTTGGAAGAATAAAGAATAATGATAGCCCTTAATGAAATAGAATAGAATAGAACTGAAGTAATAGACCATTGTCTTTGTGCTGCTGTGTATTACTCTTTTTCTATAAACTAAATTTTAAAATCTGAATGGCAAGGACTATTTGTTCGTATCCCTAACCGCTGGCTTGGTGGGGACGTTGAAGTTCAAGCAAGCGAGCGAGCGTGGAGAGACCGGTACAGATGTTTGCGGGATGTAGGACGTTTGTTATACAGATTTTTATATTACTACACTCTTTCCATGATTGATTTACATACATCGTCTCCACTGGGGCACTTTGTCTTTTATTTGCACGTATCACTCAACGTGCGGATCTTGTATCTTGCGCACAGCACCAACTTCAACACGACCGTCACGTCAAACTTGCCATATAATTCGCGTATACCTCTGGAGACAATAGGTTAGGACCGTAGGGATGGCAAAAAGTCCGCGGCACAGGAGGGTTACATTCCAACCATGCTTCCCCGGCTATGTGTTTTGGCACCGTGCTGTTATGACAAAGGAAGCGATAGGCTTACTTCATACACAGGGGCCGATCGGCGGGAAAACACTAGAGTGTTAGCGTGCCGTCCTGACAAAATACCAAGCTCCGACACCTGCCCTCATCAGCGAGGTAGTAGCAGACGATACTGCGGAAAAGATTCGATCGGCTCAAGCTCAAGCTCGAGCGAGTGTAGCGGGTCCACATCTTAGGCACGTGTATCCGGATCTTGTTAATTTATGTTGTTGTCTGTAAGGAGGAATCCTTCATCAAAGAGGCCACGATTTGTCTCGTAGCTCAGTGACTGGTGTGTTCGTGCTGAGAGGGGTGGGGGAGGGGGAAGGGACTGAGGGGAGGGGTGATGGAGTCAGTACCACTGAGTACTTTTGGTTCAAATCTTGTGTGTGGCCGGTAATTCATGTTTGTGTGGATTGTTGTTGCTGCTCAGTGTTGTTGTTTGAGGGAGAGGAATCAGAAATAGCGCTGTGTGTGTGTGTGTGTGTGTGTGTGTGTGTGTGTGTGTGTGTGTGTGTGTGTGTGTGTGTGTGTGCACAGAGCGTAGATGCATGCGCTATGGTGTGTGTGTGTGTGTGTGTGTGTGTGTGTGTGTGTGAGAGAGAGAGAGAGAGAGAGAGAGAGAGAGAGAGAGAGAACATTAAAATAATTAATAATAATCCTGTGTGACGAGTGGAGCCGGAGGGGAAGGGTGGGGATTGTTGGAGGAGGTGAGGAGGGGGGGGGGAGAGGAGCCGGGGTATTCCAGTCTTTGAGGTTCCGAAAGAGGCGGAGTTATAGAGAAAGGGGGAGAGGCAGATACATGTATCTACAAGCAATTTATACAGGTGACAAGACAGAGGAATTCAATCAAGAAACGCACGAACCTTTTCTTCCTTCTCCTTTTTTTCCTCGTAATCTTGAAGGAAGCAAGCACTTCTAGGAAGTGACCCGTTTCCACGTGCATCATCTGGCCTTCATCAACCCCAGTGTTGCCCGCAGCTCCCTGTGATCCCTGCTAATTACCGCTACCAGCCTAGCTGGCAATCAGGCACGCGCTCACTCGCCCGTGCTCTCTCATGATCCTACCATACACTGTTCTCAGTTATTGCACTGACTCTGGTGTGAGAAGGAATTCTCTCTAGTTCTCTACCTCTCCCTATTGCTGGGTGTCCATTCTTTTCCAGACTGTTCGGATCTTTTTTACAATTAATTTTCTTGTTTAACCCCATACATTCGAGTTGAATTGTTTTGTACCGTGTAGCAAGGCGATAGATCTGGATCTTTTTGTCGTCTGTGCGTTGGAGAGAAGGCAAATATTGACGGTTGCTGAATCCGTGATTTAAGTGTTTATAGGCATGGGTAGTGTGGAAGGGTCTGGCAAAAGTTATCATGATTTGGATGATACTTTGGAGCAAGGAACGGACAAAGAAGGAAAGAGGAAAACCTGTGTGGCGATGAGTGCAGTACCCTGTTACAAATGAAACTGATATTTCTTGGACAGTCAGATTTCCGAAACTAGAACTGAGCATACCGGCATGACAAAAATCAGTAGGGGGTAAAGTCGTTCTCGGAAAAAAAAGTCGTTCTCGTATTCGAGGAATGCGAGAGACTGCAAAGAGACTTGACACACACAAACATGAGTAGAAGAATGTGCAGCACTCCCACCAAACCAAACTAATTCCACACAGAAATAAATGAACTGGAATTTTTTTTTTAAGACCGCTGGCTGGTGCACAACAGGGCCGGATCAATCAGTTTTCAGGGGGAGAGAAGGGGGGGGGGTTGCTGAATTTTTTTGTTTTGTTTTTATTTTTGTTTTGTTTTGTTTTTGTTTTTGCCTATTGCCCGGGTCTTGCAAAAGGCCATACACTACAACCAACGTTTTTGAGTTTCTGACTGTTGTTATATACGGCAGTAAAACACAAGCGTTACTAAATTTTAAACAATTAGTCACAGTTATATGCTACTGCCGGGGGGGGGGCTGTAGTACCAAAGCACCCCCCCCCCCCCCCCCCCCCCCCCCCCCCCCGGATCCGGCGGCCCAGACATACTTGGTAGGAACTGAGTTAATGTCTGTATCCGTTCAGTGCAAGAAAACACATCTCAGCGTTTTTCAGTTTTGCGTACTCGCCGAACCTTCCTGCAAGTTGCTATTAGAACCTAGCCGGCGCTAAATCGGTTTGTCTAATGTAACCGAAAACACAATTAAAGTCGCTACCAGACTGTTGGCGTTGAGAACTAGATACAAACAGGTGCGTGAGGCTTTCCTCAATAAACAGTGTAGGTGAGAAATCGGTTTTGTTTGAAAACATTTAACCTCTAAGCATGTCCTCCGCTCAGTTCGGCGCGGAGCTCAAACACGGTCAGCAATAAAACAATAGGAATGCAGGTGAGTTAGGGAAATTAGGGATCAGTTAAGGCGACGCGGACGTATCTGTAACGGCCTCTTCAGTGACCGATTTTTAGTTGTTGTTTCAGTTTTAAAACCGTCCCGACTGCACTGAAAAACAGCTGCATACAATGCACATCAGGTACCTTTTCACAAATCACTGTGAATACCACGTACTGACGTAGCCGGACCAGTTTGCATCATTTGCCCAACGTTACAGTTTGTTTGTTTGTTTGTTTTTCCGCGTAGGGCAGACACACTTAGCCGCGAGTTAGTCTTTGTTGCCTACGTGGCGTTAAGCCCTAAAATCTCGCTCACTGTGAATCCGTTATCCTGGACTAAAACCCGGGAAACGCTCTACTGCAGTCATTCTATGTAGCCTCCTAATCCGAAACCTCTCGCCAGTGTTTTCTTCACTACGCCCAAACTCCTCACCAGTCTGCACTAAAAAGAAACATGAAAGTTGTGGTCTGCCGGGGGGAGGGGTGTGTTTGGGGGGTGGGGGGGTGGGGGGGGGGCATAGGAAAAGGTTATCCCATAAACGTCGAGTCTGTCTTATGGACTCGATGCTGTGGGATGACCGTTTTCATTTGAAGTTGATAGTTAAGTAGACCACCTACTACTAACATTCTATCTTACAGAACGGTACTATACAGTCTACTTAACAATTAACTTTCCAGGCGGAGTGGGGGTTGGTCATCTAACTAACATCTGTCTTTTCGTGATCTGCATAAGACAGATCCTTGGAACGCTGTGTTCTCGAGACATACTCTACCACCTAACATTTACCATCTCAGGTTGTCCAGTAGCCGCACGTACTCTGGTGCAATCGGCACCAAGAGAACGAAGACCGCCGTTGCCCTAAGTTTTCTGCACTTCCTCGCACCAAGATGTCTTCTCCACTGTTTAGTTTCTGCCTTTGAAGCCCCATCCTCCCTCTCAATATTGCTTAGCGCCACGAGTGCTGGTCGTCCCCCCCGACTGCTCCGTTTGTTGATTTTCTCTTTTTTTCTCTTTCGCCTGGGGGATCCGGTGATATGGCGACACCTGCCTTGCGTGAAATTGCTTTTAAAGGAACACAACATGCAACGCACGTGTAGCGGACTATGGGTAATGGCTGACTTCCATTATCTGGTAAAAGGGCCTACGCGTGATTGTTTTTATAGGCCCTTATGCTGTTTATCCAGTTGACGGCATCTTGCTTTCAAATCTTTCCATAGTAAGGAAGAAGAAGAATTAGACTTCGCGTGATGCTTTTATTTCTCCAGCAAATGTTCCTGTCTTTCAGTCTTTACATGATTTTTTAGGGGGGAGGCAGGATAGCCGAGCGGTAGAGCGTTGGACTTTCAATGCTCGGGTCGTGAGTTCAAATCCAGGCGGGAGCCAAATCTTTGGGCTGGATTTATCTCGTTGCCCAGTCTTTGATATCACCCTTATGTGGTAGAAAAGGACGTTAAACACTCAAACACCCACCCTTACTCTAACTCAACAGGTGGTCACAATATTATCGTCGTTCGCATTTAATTTTGGTGTCAGAAAGTCCATTCATTAAAGAAAATTCGTTTGATGTCTCGTAATAAAGACACAGTGAAGCAAAAGCTCATTGTACAAATGATACGGCCTTTTTTCAGCATGTCTCCCACTGAATGTACAATCATCTTTTGATTGGTGTATCCATCTAAAGGTCACTGCATTGTACTCATCTGTCAATACCTGTACAATCATCTGCTGTATGTTTGACGACGTACTCGTATGAGCTGTTTGTACAAATGCAACTTATTTTTGTCGTTTGAATGTTACTGTAAAATCTACTAAAATCTTACGCGGTTTTTACAGGGTTCAAAGAGACAGCCTTCGCATACGCCATCTCAGCCGCCGGGGTGACCCACCAAGTGTCGAAAGCTTGCAGCATGGGCAAACTCAAATCATGTGGCTGCGACATGAGCGTTCTGCACGGGCACCAGGGGCACCCCGGCGGGCATCAAGGGCACCAGAGCGGGCACCAGGGAAGCCACTACGGGCACGTCAACAAAGCTGGTCCAACTGCAGTGGGGCAGACCTTCGAGTGGGGAGGCTGCAGTCATAACGTGGACTTTGGCGAGCGTTACGCCAAACGGTTCCTGGACCTGAAGGAGGAGGCCCGTGATATTCACAGTCAGATCAACCTGCATAATAACCGGGCCGGCAGATTGGTGAGGACATAACTGCAGTTGACTGGTTGGTTGCTTGGTTGGGAGGGACTTAGTTTTCAATTGAGGATAATTATGACGTCTTCACGTTTTAGAATTGGTCTGTTGTGACGACAATGACCACTCTAGTCATGGAGGGGATGGCTGGGCTGGGTCCGTCGGTGTGTGAGCAGATGACTTGTAAGGCCTGTCTTAGTTATGGCTAACCCATGAGTGATCGTGGAAGTCACATCCTGGATTGCAGGAGAGGGGCACCATGACTAGGCCTATCTATGCACGTTAGATACGATAACAGCTGGGACAGGGGATGATAGGGATGAGACAAGGGTGGGTGGGTGTTTGGGGGTTTAACGTCCTTTTCAACCACATACGGGTGATATCAAAGACGGGGCAACGATGAAACAGCCAGCACAAATATTTGGCACCAGCCGGGATACGAACTCACGACCCGTGCATTAGAAGTCCAACGCTCTACCATTCGGCCACCCTGGCTCCCCTAGGGACGAGAGAGTGATATATTAACTAACGATGATATTCTTGAGAACTGCTGACTCCGGCTTTCCTGGCACCTCACACTAAAGGCTGTTTACATTACAACCCGGGTTCAACCCGAGTTTACCTCGACTTGGGTTGGACTCGGGTCAATAGCGTTTACACTACATTCTCTGCAAGCCTAACCTTGACAGTGACGTAGGCAAACTTACGTCATACCCGCTGTCATGCTTTGACGAAAGCATCATATCATAAGCTTAACGCCAGCTGCATGTTTAGATCTAAAATGCGAGTTGGCCCTGAACCCGGGTTCAAACCTGGTCCGTAGCAGGGTTGAATCTGGGTCGCTTTTAACCCGGGTTAGTTAGTTAAAAATGAACGCACCAACAATGGTCCAACCCGGATTTATCCCAGTAAAACTGGCAAGTGTAAACAGACTCTTAGAGGAGGGGAGCCGGGGTGGAATGGTAGAGCGTTGGACTCCCAATGCTCGGGTCGTGAGTTCGTATCCCGGCTGGGGCCAAATATTTGTGCTGGCTTTTTCATCGTTGCCCCGTCTTTGATATCACCCGTATGTGGTGGAAAAGGACGTTAAACCCCCAAACACCCACCCCCATCCACCCCTCTTAGAGGACTACACACAGGACTAATTTGTTTCCAACTTTCCGACTAAAACCTTCGTCAGGGAAACAAACAAATAAACAAACAAACAAACAAACCAAAAAAAAAAAAAACCCAAAAAAACCCCAGTGACTCGCGGGTAGTTCTTGTCGTTCTGTCAAGTCGGTCCAGTTCACGTTTGTAATGTCTGAAATCTCTTATCTCTCTCGCAGGCAGTGATCCGCAATGTTCGGAAGCAGTGCAAGTGTCACGGGATGTCCGGATCGTGCGAGCTAAAGACCTGCTGGAAAGCCACGCCCGAGTTCCGTCAGGTGGGCAAACTGCTGAAGAAGAAGTTCGAGGACGCCACAAAGGTACAGGTATAACGATGGTATATTCTTTGGCATGTGTGTGGGTTTAGTGTTTGTGTGTGTGTTTGTGTTGCGGTGGTGACAGTTGGCTTGGCGTGCAGACGACTTGCAGAACTGCGGTAAATAGTGATTGTAGGTGGTGTGGTGACGGAAAGTATATTCATGCATTAGTTGGCTTGGTTTTTATGTTGTTTCCATAGTAATGGAAACAACATAATAGGACGGGCTAAAATTTCCACGTTCATAGGCAAGCATCTGTGGTACAAACGCACGTCACTGCCGATCTCCCGCAGAGACGATTATGCAAGTGTAACTCTGACAATGACATAAGAAAACTTGCGTCATCGATGCTGACGCGTATGGTGTTCCGAACGCACTTCTCCTCCTCAGTGAGTGCCGTCTGTGCGGATGTGTGTGCGTGTGTGCGTGTGTGAATTGTGTCCGGGCCCGTTTCTTCGAAGATACTTAACCGAATGGCTTCAAATTTGGGGTATCCAAATTTATCAAAATATTACATTAGAAGATTCAAGCGTGTGATGATTGCTTAAGTGATTTGGGAGTTATCGCCCTTTTGAGACAAGTTGGTTGTCTTTCGTGTACAGGCGTAATATTTATTTAAATCACTCAATTTTTTGGCAGTAGATAGCTTGAATACGGACTCTGAATTGATTCACTACTAGAAAATGGTCGCTCTTATAGTTTTCATGTAAACCGAGCCTGAGTTGACATTGCATGTGAACCCAGTTCAGATGCCTATTTCTCCGAAAATACTAAAACGATCGATTTCAAATTTGGGGTTTCTAAATGAATCAAGATTGTTGAATAGAAGGCCCGATCCAGGTACGATTGCACACATGATTTGCGAGTTATCGCCCTTTTCAAAAAAAGTGGCTTTCTGGCGTTTAAAGGCGTAATATTTACCTAAACCACTCCATTTTTGGGACATAGATAGCATGAATACGGACTCTCAACTGAGTGAATTTTGGAGGTTGTCGCTTTTATACTTTTGGCGTAAACCGTACCTGATGAAAGTGCTGGTGAACACACTTTAGATCTCAAAATCGCTCCTACTATACATAGATAATGAGCCTGGGGTGCCATAAAAAATATACAAAAAAAATTAGAAAAATTCACTGCAGCCGTTGTCGTCAGTTGACTCGAAAATTTGTACTCGAAGCACATTTCCTTTACACAAGCCACACGCCTCACAAACATCGCAGAAAAGGCACACGCGCACTGACGCAAAACTGTATCAGCGTCAGTTTGCCGACGTCATGTTTGATTGACGTGGGGGTGTGTCGTCACTTTTCGGAAGTTCTCTATTTGTAGACGGGGAAAGCGGGAGTTTCATTGATGTAGTGAGCTTTGTTTTTCCCACTGACTCTCACTCAATAGCATAGTAGAGTGAGAGAACACCACATAGGTCTCAATGGAGCACATGCACAAACGCGGCTCGCGCAAGTCTGCGTGCGTGCGTGCGTGCGTGCGTGCGTGCGTGCGTGCGCGCGCGCGTATGTCTGTGTGTCTGTGTGCGCGCGCGCGCAGCAGACATAACACATAGTAAAAAAACGTTCGCCGCGCAGACTTGTCTGTTAAACACATTGAGCCGGTATAAATTCGATCTTTACACTGCGCAGCAGCAACACTTCAATTTTCATGGGGCTGCTTTCATTGCAAGAATTGTATCCGAGTCAAAGTTATTACGTCAAATGTATTATGCGTCATCCCAATCAGGAAAACGTCATAGATTTCAAAGAAAACAACTTGACGTCTCTCTTCCAAAACCAAGATTGGTCTGACAAGCCCGGTCAGTTGTTTCCATTCAGAGAGAGAGAGAGAGAGAGAGAGAGAGAGAGAGTGTAGTGTGTGTGTGTGTGTGTGTGTGTGTGTGTGTGTGTGTGTGTGTGTGTGTGTGTGTGTGTGTGTGTGTGTCCTCCCGAATACATGGCATTACAAAAGAACGACCGTGACGACAGCAGGTGATTAAATGGAAACAACATATTGGGCTGGTCAGTGGCCATCTTGTTCGACGTTAGGAACGGATAGACGATACGGATGACTGGCAGAACAACGGACTGTAGTTTAGCAGTGACTGTAGCTAGTATGCTCGGGCATGTGTCTGGTAATGAACTGTTTACTTTATAACGTGGATTGGGGTGGTTGTAGACAGTAGACATGTTTGCTGCTGCCTTGCTCGTAGACTACAACCACAAGTTACTCAAGTTTAGCGTGCCACGTTTGAGCAGTGGTAGGAATATATTGCTTCTTGCATTTAGCCCTTGTAAAGGCTCATGGAATCTGCACTGCTATAAATCTATAATATTAAAGAAATATTTCAGTCAAGATCCTGATAGACTACACACTCTGTATTTTTTTTTTCAACGTTTCGGTTTGAAATTCAGAAATGATTGTAACTGCAAATTACTAACGCTTGCACAAGGTCACTTTCTTTATTCTATACAACCTTGGAAAGCCTGGGCAGAACGCTGTGTGTGGTGGTGGCGGTGTAAACTACATCTGGATAATGCGTTAACGTAATTTGCTAACCACGGTAACTGTCTGCAGTTATCGTGATCCTCACGGTAGTTCTCTACAAAACTGTTGTGTTTTCGCATGTTCTTCCCCCAGACTATGACCTCCCAGCCAGTGCACGCGCATCTGTCTGAGCCCATCGTTAACGAAAACTAGGTTACGTGCTTGAGGGCTATTGTATCCTTTGGCAGAACAAAACAAGACTTGTACAGTTTGAAAAGTACCATAGTTCTCCTGGCAGCTTCACTAGGGGGTAACGTCCGACTACTGACCTGAGTAACATGAGACAGCATTTATCACTGGGCAGAGCTGCCAGAGTCTTTGTTAGGTATTATTAGCGTTTGTCTGGGGAATTGTTAAATTAACCTTAAATCCCATGTATTGTGCTGGATCGGTAGACCACCATCAGTGTGTTGCCAAAGAACGGACGTGTTAAAATCACTGCGAACGCACGAAATTACGAAGATTACGTCAGATGTAGGTAGATTCTCGTTGCCAGACAATAACATTACCTACCTAAAGGCGCGAGGCCTTAAAGTGCCATTGTATTCCCTGTTAGCCTCAGGCATCATAGTCACTACCCAGAATGCTTCAATGTAGAAACACAAATTACCATGAACAGACCATTCAGGAGCTCACATAATTATGACAGGAGTTTAAAAAAACAACAACAACAACAACAACAACAACAACAAAAAACGTTGAATGTCTCCATCCCTTCAGGCCTCATAGGATTAATGCAAGTCTACTTTCTCTCAAATCCACTCTGCCTCTCTTGTGCGCAAAAACTCCCAACTTCACTGGCAGCTCTCCCCCCCCCCCCCCCCCCCCCCCCCGGCATGCACCTTGTAATACAATCACAAAAATCACGCTTTTTCGTGAAAAGAAAAATCACCACATACTAGCACACTTTCCAAACAGGGTCCTTCAAATAAACACTGCACTTGACCGCACGCTCTGTTTGTGTTGTTACGCCTGTGTCATATTGCCGATTTACTGGTCTCTTCTTTCCGTTGCCGCTCAAGGTGGACGCTACAAATTCAGCCGACGGCAGGTTATTCAAAAGGAACGGCAGACGTCCTCGCAAGATGGAGCTGCTGTACTTCGAGAAGTCGCCCAACTTCTGCGAGCCCAACCCCCTCGTAGACTCGCCCGGGACCACGGGCCGCCTGTGCAATAAGAGCAGTACGGGGATAGACAACTGTGAGACACTGTGCTGCGGCCGAGGCTACAACACGCTCAAAGTGAAGCGGTCCGAGCGGTGTCACTGCAAGTTCTACTGGTGCTGTTACGTGGAGTGTAAAGTGTGCACCTACAACGAGTGGGTCACGGTATGCAAGTAAGCTAACGGTTAGTGTAGACCGAGGGAGGAATGACATGCGTTCGTGCAAGGACATCGAATTGTGTTGACTGACGTTTCCTACAGAGACGCAACCCAATTGATGTGTTTAAGCGTATACAGGAGAGCTTGGTTTCTCTCTGGATCTTGTGCACAGAGACGCCGAAAGAGTTCAAATGCCATCAGACCATTATATAAATGGCGTCTAGAGAGGCAAGAAATTCGCGTACCATATCTGAAGCTTGTGGGTCTATGCAAATGACATTAATTTATGCCAAAAAGCCCGCTTATGCAGTCAGTTTAAAAGACACATTGGACATGAACAAAACTTAAGTTGATGTTTCCATCAACTTTGTGTTGTCTACAACGTCGTATCCATATCCTCTAGCTGTGAGTGCAGACTCTGAGGTGGGGCTGAGCGGCTTGAATCAATTGAACTAACTCTACTGTGAGAAGATCACCAGCAGCTTGTCCTGGCTGTTGGCTGCTTTGGACCCCATGATCTCTAAGGAAAAAAAAAAAGACAGATACCTAACCGGGTCACAGCCGTGCAGCATGTTGGACCTACGTGTTCAGATGACAATATTTTTTTCAACTAACGATGATATTCTTAAGGGGACATGTCTACAGAACCGAGGAGAATGCATGCAGTCAGTGTAGAATCCATCGGCTTAAGTTGCAGGACAATTCGCCCAATGTCCATCTCGCCCATTGATCTTTGTCCAGAGATTCCACAGGTTCTGAAGCTTTGATAAAACTCTATAGGAAAAATAGTTGCATTGGCATATGGTCAAGGAGGCATGCTGCTGTGGATGTTCTTCTTTTGTCAGAAGTGTAGCAATAAAAGTGTGCTGTCGTGTAAGCAAAACGGCAAAAGACTTCTCCAGGCGAAAAGCCTTTAGACCAGATTCCCCAAAACCGCAGCGTTTACGTATTTAGGAGTACGAGTTTAACGTCCTTTTCCACTACGTTTGGGTGGGGCAACGAGGAAAGGGCCAGAACAAATCTCTGGCCCCAGCCCTTATTCGAACTCCCGACCCGAGCATTTAAAGTCCAACGCTCTACCATTCGGCTATCCTGACTCCCCTTCTCAAAACCATAGGGTGAAACTGAACTAAGGCGAAGGTTCTTGTTAACAAATATTGATCACAGCACGAGGCAGCTACGTGTTCAGGCGATATAAATATGACTACGCGTATATGCACATGAGATGTATATGAGAAAGATAGAAATGTACATGCCAGCGGAAACACAGACACCACAGTATGGCACCCGTTGGCCTCGAGCTCGATCAGCATGATGTTTATAACCTTTGCTACATAATTATTTAATGAGTTGAGGTGGTTGCATGCACCAAAGTGATGACTCCTGCCAACCGCATACAACTGGCAACTTGAAGTACAGACCTTGATATTACCCTTTTTTCTGTGAATGCTGTTTTGCATACAATGATGTTACAATAACTGATGGCGATTCTGATTTCAGGCTAAGTGAATAAAGATGTCTGAGTGTAACTTTCTTTCACCTGAAGGGCCATGCAAATTACAGATGCCGATTTCCGGGTCGACAGTAGCTTGGAATGTATTTCATGTACAGAAAATAATATGCAAAGTCACAAAGAGGTTCGTGTGCAACACCACTGTGTAATACATACTGTTGCACTTAGTTTATGTTAGTGGTATTGTTTGTTTCTTTGTTTGTGACCGTCTTTCGCTACGCTTTGTTTTATATGTTTGTTTATCAATAATACTGGTCTGTTTGTGGCCCTTCTGTATCCGTCTTGCCTTAAGAGCACCAAGCAGAAACACTCATTTGGATTGATCTGCATACAGTTCTGGTTTCAAGAACTTTAAATACAGTGCATGCCACAAGTTTGTCCCGGCCCTGTAATCACTTAAGTAAGAGCACAGTTACGACAGGTTTCATACTCACGCTTACAGTACTCGCTACGTCTTGGCCGCTTTTCCCTCTTTCTCCGGTCTTTGCTATCGACCTTTTGTGGAGTAAATGCGCATTATTAAACCTGCAAGGAACCAATCATCCAACCGGAGAGAAACTGCGGATGAGCAGCACGGGAGCCATGAAAAATTATCACATACCAGGTGGAAGGATAACATTGATTGACCAATCTCCTAGCAAACTTTAAGCAACCACTTTTTTAAAACACATTTCGTTCCGCGTGTGAGTATCCCACGTTTTTTTTATTTATTTATTTATTTTTTTTTTTTACCCGTTTTCGGTTGTGGCCCTGTATGTGAAAATCAGGCAAGATTAGTGGTTCCTTGACGCCTACAGCAAACACGAGTATGATCAAAGTGCTACACTTCCACCGAGCTAAATTTAAATGCATGCATGAATTGATAATACTTTTTTTTCTCAGTAAGGCCACTGGTGCACAACCCCAAACGTACTTGGTAGGAACTGAGTTAACGTGTTAGCAACGCTGTATTACTGCTGACACTGCTGAACGTATGCTGACATGACCGTATATGGGAAGTTAGCGAGACTGAAGCAGAATGTAAGCAGAGTTTTTGACCTTGGATTGATCCCGTGCGTCACCGTGACGACCGTTCAGTAACACATTTGCTAACCCTGTTCCCGGGTCCGTCACTAACTCCAGGCCTCTGCGACGACGGCCAAGTCGGGCTAACCGAGACCGAGCCGAGCTAAGTGATACCTAAGAAGGAAAAAACAAAAATACTCTCTGACAAGGAAAGTGGACAGTTGCGAACAACTTTGAGGTCCCCGTGTTATTTCACAGTGTGCACAGAAGCGGTGAAAACTGTCGCATTAACCAGCACAGTACATTCTCAGCCTTTTTAGAGATTATTGCCTGTGTGAGTTGTCTCCCGCGCATACACCGGCCCGCAGCATGTAAACTCATCGTTGCAGGGGTTGAGTTATCGACGGACCCGGGACAGGGTTGCACCTTTGCTAAAGCCGGGCGCGTTACCTAGAGAGCCACTCAATGAAAACTACTTTTAAAAATGATCATACTCTTTTTGCCGCGTTAAAGGCGCTAAAGCTACCATTGTTATGCTCACAGATCATTCTGAACCGTCTTCTTGGTGTCTGTCATCATGCCACTTAAACACCTAGACAGTGACAGCGTCCGTAATGCTGGCACTGAGCCGACAGAAGCGAACTCGGTGACGCGGCGACCACACTGAGCGCTTCGATAGTGTACAAACCGTCATAGAATTTGAACGTCTGACTCCTCGTGTAATAATAATAATAATAAAGACTTATTGGGCGCCTATACATGTAAATTACACAGGCTCTAAGCGCCGTACATCATAACAAAAATAAAACAGGTATCACTGACAGTACACAGATAACATAAAGCACAAATATGAGTGACTGTTACATACCTAAGGAACGGCAACAAAATACATAATTATACCGCACAATAAACAGCTTCCATACACACAGACTCACAGGGAACATTTTAACAACACCTCTCAACATGCCTCGTGTTGTTTACATATACTGTGCTCGTGTTTCAAGATAATCTGACTGCTTGTCTTGGTGCCTTTCGGAGCTCAGGAAATTACCAACTATGCTTTTTTTCAAGTATATTATGTATATTTCGCTGGATGGCTGTTGGGGGACTTGGGGTGGGTGGGAACAAAGGAGTGGGGAAGGAGGGGATGGGGGTGGTGGGGAGGGGGTGAAGGGAGTTAGGGGGGGGGGTGGTGGTAAACTGGAATCGGTCCATGTCAGACCTGATTGATGTTTGTTTGTTTGTTTGTTTTCGGCGGGATTTGTGGTGTTCTTCTAATTTTATTTACGTACCGATGGTCAGTTGTTGATCTGAGATTGGAAGGCAGGTTCAGACACAATTTGACTTTGTTGTTGTTGTTGTTGTTGTAACTCGACCTATCGTCCGTTCTTTCTGCCAACTTGCATTTATGATGGTTGTTCTTAAGTTTTCTGTCGAAATATTGGGGAAGGAACTGTCTCCATTCACGCACTTATTTGGCTTACGAGATTTTGTAAATGTTTTTTGTTTGTTTGTTTGTTTAATGTTGTTGGTTATTGTTGCTTTTTTGTTTTGGTTTTGTTTGTGTGTGTATATGTCTATCTTTATGTTTGCTGTTTGTTTGTTTGTTTGGGTGTTATTATTGTTTGTTTGGTTGTTTTGTTTGGCTTTGTTTCTTTGCTTTGGGGAGATGCATGTTCGGGGGGGGGGATTGGGAGGTAGAGAGTGGAGGGGGATCGGGGTTTGTTTGTTTGTATGTTTGTTTGTTTGCTTGTTTGTTTGTTTGCTTTCTTGGACGTATGTGACAATGCCGTCACGTACGATCTG
Source organism: Batillaria attramentaria (assembly GCA_018292915.2). Classification (NCBI taxonomy): domain Eukaryota; kingdom Metazoa; phylum Mollusca; class Gastropoda; family Batillariidae; genus Batillaria; species Batillaria attramentaria. The sequence continues at coordinate 3,257,241 of JACVVK020000006.1, read as the reverse complement.
CAAGACATGAGCATTTTGCAAAGAAGTGAATTTTTGGCATTACTTGTAATTGTTCGGTAGAATGTCGTTTTACTGAATATTATGATAAATATTATTATAGTGATGGTTATACCATCTTACTTGCAGATTTTTCAATGAAATTAGCTTGTGTAAAAAGATACTTCACGTAGCGCATTTTAGAGGGGTGTATATTTTGTGCTAATTGTTGATTAGTGTACTTGTAGGTCTTGTTTTGATGTTCAACAATCATGGAAGGCATCTACGGAGAATCTGTTGTGAGCATGAAAAGTTTTTATAAGTGCTTTGATTGAAGCTGTGTTTGTTCAAGGGAAGAATGTTGCGTTCGTAATAAAATGTAGAATGCCATCGACTGACCTGCTTAATGGTGGTAGTGTGTGTGTGTGTGTGTGTGTGTGTGTGTGTGTGTGTGTGTGTGTGTGTGTGTGTGTGTGTGTGTGTGTCACAGTGTGCGTGCGTGCGTGCGTGCGTGCGTGCGTGTGTGTGTGTGTGTGTGTGTGTGTGTGTGTGTGTGTGTGTGTGTGTGACTGAGCTCTCGGGTGTTCATACTAACAAACATTTTGAGGTACTTCCATCATGAGGTTGCTAAAAAGTGTTCATTTTGGTAATGTTTATTCATAGAAAATACAGTGCAGTGCTACAAGAATTCAATGATTTAGCAACACATACAAATAAGAAAACGTCTACAGCAAGAACACAGTCTGAATTACCTACGTGAGCACTACCAGGGTAGACAACACTTGAAATTCCAGGCAAACGTCTAGAAATATGCATTGCTTCCCTTTGTTAACGACGCAGATAAAATGGAAGCAAATCACCACTGACACAGAGTGCCCACTCCCATAGGCCAGATAAAACCCGACACTTAGTCTGTTACCTTATACCGATGCTACAGGCCTATATTTATTTGCGTGTCTGCATCTAAAACAATCATTTTGTGCACTCAGTGTATACTGTAAGTATCCTGCAGTAACGTTAGACTGTTCACAGGTTCTCTCTGAAAAAAAAGGTGTGTACAACTAAAAGGGGAGTTATCCTGCAAGTTCAGACTGAGTGCGACAAACGACGACTTGCCTCCCCTGAACCACAGACGCTAATATCGGCGTCTACCAATTTGAGTTCCAGTCGGCATGATCATGCGATTATTTGTACAAATTAACCGCAATTTCTGACACACGATTTCCAGGAAATCGTGTGTCAGAAATTGCGCTCCGTCGTCAAAGAGTTAACCAGTGCACTGATTTTTTTCTTTTCAAACACTCACACACACAAGCGCACACGCACACACACAGACACACACACACACACACACACACACACACAGAGGACAATCGTATGAAGTGAATATTTCTTTATTTATTCATATAAAAGGGAACGGGATTCTGTGAGTCATATACAGCAAAAAGGAATTATCTTTTTTGATAAACAATACCCACAATAATCAAACCATTCACACCCTCTGTCATTCCAGCCATTCTGCTCACAAGTAAACGTATAATATAATTATATATATATAACAATGAACGTTAACAATGGACAAGTTTCTTTTCCAAAAACGAACATATACATATACATATATAAAACAACCCAATGCAGAAAATTGTAGAGAAAACATGCCGGGAAATTTGTCAAAAGTAAGCAAATTATACGGGGTTTTGTGTGTATGTGTGTGTGTGTGTGTGTGTGTGGTGTGTGTGTGTGGTGTGTGTGGTGTGTGTGTGTGTGTGTGTGTGTGTGTGTGTGTGTGTGTGAAGTCCCAAGCGGTTACTTTCATCAGCCGGAAATAATGTTTAGCGGACTAGCAAAAAAAAAAAAAAAGGGGGGGGGGAGGTTGGGGTGGCGGGAAGGTGAGAGGTGGGGGATGGGGGGGGGGGGGGCAAAAAACTTCCGTTTCAAATCATAAATTAAATTTCTCAAATCTATTAAGCCTTCCAGTGCGTCCCTGATTCTAGCGGATTGTTTGAAAATTTTTGTAAACTTGGAATTTTCATCTTTTCATTTAGGTTGCTTATAGTTTAAGTTCCACGGTCTAGCTGAGTATTACATTTAACGTCACTGCCATTCCTTCAGTCATCAACGCACATCCGCCTAAGGTCTACCCCAACGTTACATCTAGGCCCTGTACATTTAGGCAGACGCATCGTAAAACTGTTTTGACGGTGTCCAATGTCGCACCACTTGGACACCTGCACAGTGACAGCATCTCACATCTGGTACTATGCCAACAGAAGGCTACAGGCGACGGGAAAATAGAGGCTTCCGTTGCAGTGTAGCTAGCTGGCAATGCACCATTTTACGTTCACGCGCCAAGCACACGTCGGTGCACTGCTTTCAGAACTCTACATAATTATCACTTAGAAAAGGCTTCTTTGAGCGTACTTGCGCACTCACAACAACATTGATAAGCAGTTTTGCAAAGCCGATGTTGTAAAGCGAGATTAAGTGTGTAAAACTATACCAAAGACGCTATACCAGACTAAAAAAAAAATTCGTACGTGGTACACACAAGAAGCACGTATGTATCAGAGAGGATACTTAAGTGTGATAATGCAGTTAGCCACTCGGAAAATCAGGACCAGTGAGAACAAATAGTATACCGACCATTACCCCTTAAAACTTTGGTGCGCGAGTGCTGATGTGAGAATCTCGATCTCTTAAAATCATACAAACACGTAGATCAATGCCTGAGCAGTCATTCTCACGAATAGCTGTGAACTGGTCACTTCTCAAATATGGGGAAAAACAGACTGAGGTGCCCGCAAATCGTTTTGGACATTATTTCGACATGATTTAAACTCTCTGCTCTTCATTTAAACTATCTCCTCTTCAATATAGTAGTTTCTTGTATTCCTTGTATTTCTTTTTCATTTTTAAATGGCAGTTCTTTAGCCTTCAAGGCAATTGTCTCAATGGGGATGATCTTATAGTATCTTATCTGAACTTCCAATGGAAAAGGGGGGTGGGGGGGGGCAACGAGAAACTGCCACCTTCAATAATTAACGCTATGCCATATTCTTTGAATCTGACAGGGTAGGTGGGTGGGTAGGTGGGTGTTTTGGGGGTTTAACGTTCCGGGATACGAACTCATGACCCGAGCATTAGAAGTCCAACGCTCTACCATTCGGCCACCCCATCTGACAGGGACCTTTTTTGCTCTGACCTTGCCCAGAACTGTTTTAGCCCGGTCTCCCCATGCTACATGGTTTAATGTTCCAACAATTATCAGCAAATTCAAGTTAATTCACCCGTTTTCCCCTTGTAGCGTCACTCAATGAATCAGCTCGCCCTCAGCGATTTTAATGTGTCAACACAATATGTTCACAGTTATTTTCTCAGGGTTTCCATTGCAAAGCCAGATAATGTTCGAACAGGTATCAGCAGCACACATGAGGCTGGATGCGATCGTAATAAACTTACAACACGCGAGGTTTGGAAAATAACAACAACAACAACAACAAAATGCGTATATTTCTCTGGAGAAGACAGTGGAAATCCACTGTCGCTGAGTTCCAGGTTACTCATTTATTATTGTAATTGGGTCTGAGCATCAGTGTGGGCTGCAGTGCGACATCTTAACATTCGGGTGGTGTTCTAAGAAAGAAATTTACAGAAAAGTGAAACACTTTGTCGAAGTATTGCACCAAAGTATTTCAAACGTTTGGATCTGATAATGACCACGCACACCAAGAATGGTGTTGATTGGTCACCCGTTCTTGAGATATTTAGCGGATATACTGACGCACACACGACTCGGTTGGCCGCATAAAAGGCCCTTTGCCCATTTCGTGGGGCAGGAGTTTAATCATCTCGTGGGGCAGGGGGTTTAATAATCTTGTGGGGCAGGGGTTTAAGAGCTCGCTGAATAAAAAGTGTTCACAACACAACAAACAACACGCGATGGTCTGCATGGGCGACTGGTTTCTCAGTTGCTGTGTATAAACGTGCGTGGCCTTTGACCCGGACCAACAGGGAAATCTGCGCTGTTGCTGAACATGCTCGCTCTTGCAAGGCACGCCGGGGGAATAACTCTTCTGAGCACTTTGGATCCCCGATCGATCACCAGCTTTGAATTCATACGCCTGGCGGCGTGTGTACTGTCACAGGTAGCCGCTTACAATTAAGACACATTCAGTCCAGCCATTGCAGCCCATTCACAAACACTTGCTCACTGTACAAACTTCATTTACGTTGCTTGAAAACGTTCAACATGTTGAAGGATTGTTATTACTGATCAGTTCCAAAGCATATCTCCCAGAACCGTACTTAACAGCAGGATTAACAGATTTATAGCGTATTTCTCTTGCATTAGAAAAACTGAATGCTTTTACACGACTTAGGTTTTTCTATCTTACGCACTTCCTGAATCTGACCATCTTGTCATTAAATGGTTAGCGTAATTCAATAAACTGAAAACATAACGGTTAACATGAAAATAAAAACGCTCATGCATGTTCAATAGTTGTACGTAACACAAAAATCACAGTCTTTGACAAAGACACTTGCGTATATGATGATCATTGAAAACACGATGGAGAGTAAACAAGAAAAAAAAACAAAAAAAACACGTTCTTTTTTAAATATATCCAGCTCAGTATGTACCTGCTCTGGACATAAGGATAACCCTCCTTCAGCCAATTTCACATTCACGTGGCTGTATAATAAAACATTTTAACCTCTTGATAATGATTAAAGTTCCAGCCCCCCCCCCCCAAAAAAAAAAAAAACAAAAAAAAAAAAACCCAAGACATTGAGATGTGGGACTGCTCGATCGGTTACATTGTCATTCACTCGCCAGTCGTGCAGTCAGCTGTACACAACAAACACTTCAAAGTGAGTATTACAATTGGAATTCGTTTGAAAAATGAATAAACAGCATAACAGTCAGCAACAGTGGAACAGTGAAATATCGTGGGTATTGTAAATTGCTCAGTCGTTCACGTGACTACCGTAATTCTGCGAGAAAGATTAAAAAAAGATTTGTTTTAAGTTAAAAGCCTAACTGTAGCATACATAACTGTACAGTTCCGCTAAAATCTTAGTGTAAAAACATGTACAGTGATTTAGTTTTTCAAGTCGACGATTGGGTTGAAAATACAACGTAGATGCTTTATCCTGTGAACAATCAAGTCTAACAAACAACATGAAGTTACTTTTGTTGGCACGTGCCTTACAAGGGCGGGTGTTTAGGGGTTTAACGTCCTTTTCCGCCACATATCAAAGACAGCGCAACGATGAAAAAGGCCAGATCAAATATTTGGCCCCAGCCGGGATTCGAACACGACCCCAGCATTTAAAGTCCAACGCTCTACCATTCGGCCACCCCGACTCCCCCGTGCCTAACAAAGAAGTCAGAAACGTAACTTTATGTCCCGCCACTTTCCGCGAAATGGAATTCAAATACAGATACGTAAATCCCGGGGACTTTTGCCTGTAGTTTTCAGAGCAAAGATAACAAAGGAAAACTTCTTAAACCCACGTCTAAAAGAAGACGAAGATGAACAGCAGAAAACCGAAACATACAAGCAGGTCAACTATTGCCAAACTTGTCTAAGATTCAACCAAGGGACCAATACGAAAATGGCCTGCTTAGCCAGGTAACCACTGTATGGAGGTTTGTTTAAAAGGACCACTGCCTTGGAAATTGGTGCTTTATTAGACAAGGCAGGGGCGCCGGAACCGGAGGGGGAGGGGGGGGCAGCTGCCCCCCCCCCCCGTACCCAAGCAGGGGGGACAAGAGTCTTTTTGCCCCCCCCCCCCCCCCCCCCCTGGAAAATCAGGTGACTATGGCAAGAGGGGGGGCAAAGCTATGGTCTTGCCCCCCCCCCCCCCCCCCCCCTCTTCCTGCTCTCCCTCATCCCCCCCCCCCCCCCCCCACCCCCCCCCCCCCCCCCCCCCCCCCCCCCCCCCCCCCCCCCCCCCCCCCCCCCCCCCCCCCCCCCCCCCCCCCCCCCCCCCCCCCCCCCCCCCCCCCCCCCCCCCCCCCCCCCCCCCCCCCCCCCCCCCCCCCCCCCCCCCCCCCCCCCCCCCCCCCGCTTTTCACTTTCTCCGGGCAACGTCCTTCCTTTCACTGGTTGGAGTCTGCCTTTCCGGCCATTCAGATTTTGAGGGTCAGTTTTTCGGCTTTATGTCTCTCACAAAGTGACAACCCTGTACTTAAGTTTTGAGCCGACCTTTTCCGTTCCCCCCCCCCCCCTCTAAGATTCTGCACACCCCCCCCTCCCCCCAACATCTTCCGGCGCCCCTGCAAGGTGAAGGAAATGCCTGATCAAGGTAGGCCGCTGAACAGGTGGAAAATTTATTTTCAGCCTACGGTGACACATTCAGAGGAATACGTTCTTTCGCGTGGAAGCAGCCGGTTCGTAATTATTGACTTGCGCTTTCCTAAAAAGGAACTATGGAAAAAAATGACTCCTTAGCGTCTTTATATATACACGTCTCACAACCGTTCTTAGTGCGATTGTAAATTTAGCAGCACATACTGTGAAAACTGACCAAGCAATACTGGCTTTAGGAAAATGGACAAACACACACACACGCACGCACGCACGCGCACACACACATGCACACGCACGCAAGCGCACGCACACACACACACACACACACACACACACACACACACACACACACACACACACACACACACACACACACACACACACACAAAACAACAACAAAAAAGAACAACAAAAACTTAGAAGCAGCATAGCACCAAACTGAATCCATTCCCTATTTTTACGGGAAACGGTCGTGGCTTGTTATTCCAGACCGCCATCTTCAGCTGGACAACTCTATCGCTGACGATATTCACAATAATGGAGACGCTGACTAGACCTTGGCTCTGGAGCAAACTTACGCTGATCTAGATAAAACGCGAACCGTATCCGGGATATTTATGCCAGGAAGCGTGGAATGCGGCCCTGTCCCGCAGTCCCAAACCACATGGACCTCCATAGCATCATCTTACCATCATCCTCATCTCCATCATCATGCATAATAAAAATTGCCCCAGCCTTCGAGCCCTCCGTGGGTTCCACCCATGACCTGGGAGGAACACCACTGAAGCTGGCAAAAAGAGTTGGGGCAGCAAAAAAAAAAAAAAAAAAAAACGTGAACCGTATGCATTCTGCATATGGGATCAGCCAGGAGCTTCGAAAATTGTGAGGGAAAGAAAGAGTATTTTAGCGGGTTTTTTTTTTTCTTTGCGTCGTAATTCGATTTTACATTCATATTCAATCAATTTTCTTAAACACAAAAGTGACGTTAAAAATGTACACAAAACCAAACATAAAACTAAACAAAACAATCTTTAAATATCACTGAATTAAAAAAAATGCTGTAAAAATGATACCCAGAATATTGAAAATGTATACTGAACATGGGTGAATATTGAGAAAAGGGAGATTCAACGTTCAACAGAAAGTGGACTTGGTCGTAACTATCGGAAGCAGTAAACGCTTAACGATAACTTTCAGTTATGGGATGGTGGCGCCGTCGTGTTCAGTAAACCATGTTTTGTCCCAAAGCTTCCGGTGAAGCCCGGTTCATATTAACTAGGAAAAGAAAAATGCCTTTTAAAGACGGCAATACATCACAGTATTTTGTTACTTCACAGGATTCTTAAAACCAATACATCTATCACGGATTTCTGGTTAAACGATCATCTTGCGGAAATGATACCTTTGAAACAAAGCCAATCGAAACAAAATTACCGTCGACGATAGACTTTGAACATAAAACGCGAAACACATTTAACAACAAACTGCGTCGAATTTTAACAGCATTAGAAGTATTTAAAAGAGAAGTGAGAAGTGCACAATTGCATTAATTGGCATTTCATGAAAGGTGCCAGATATAAATATTTTGGTGTAAATTGGGAAAAAGAGTAAGATATTCCACGCCACGATTCCTGGTTGAACCTCCTGCCGGTAACATCCTGATTACCACAAACACGGATCAATCTAGTCCACAACGCAGCGAATAACAAGCTGTTCCGATCACAAACCACAGAGGACTATCAGCAGGCAACGGTGCGTTGGTGTCCCTTAATTCCAGCGAACAGCACAGACCTACATGACGATGAAACCTCCAGCCACAACAGTGTCAGATTTCGGTGGAGTCGTGAGGTGGAACAACCACATAGTTGAAAGACTCAGCACAACTGAGAAGCACTCGGATGTCTCCGAGTTGAGCGTTCCGAGGTTCCAGCTGAATTTCTCGGGCTTGCCTCTAACCACAAGGGTACAGTCTCAAACCTTGGTGCAGTCCTGAGGTTTGACCGCCACATTGTTGACATTCAGCATGACTCACAGGCGCGTGGATCTCCCCGAGCCGAGCGTTGCGGGATTTCAGCTGAAGCGGGGTTGAAGCTTGTTCAGACGCTCTTCGCTGTCTCCAACCACAAGAGAACAGCATCAAACCTCGGTAGAGTCCTGAGGTTCAATCACCACATCGTTGAAAGACTCGGCACGACTCAGGGGTGCGCGGACCTCCCCGAGCTGAGCGTTCCGGGGTTCCAGCTGAAGCGTCTCGGGTTTATTCAGGCTCTCCTCACTGCCCGAGGATAGGTCCAGGTCTAAAACCACAGGCGGATCAGGGGCCGATATCCCGCCCTGCCTCACCAGCTCCGGGTGCGTTAGCCCGAATCCTCTCCTACGGAACTGCGACGGCCCGAACCTAGCGTCCGGCAGCCTGAAAGTGTCTGGTCTAGAGAACGGAGAGAGCGGGGTCTGCGGAGAGCAGCTGGATGAGTGTCCGTTCTCCGTGCTACATATGTCGTGATCGCTGTCCGAGCCCGCCGGTTTGTAATACTGACCTCTGAAATCCCTACCCGCGGGCCGAGGCGACCCCTTCTCGTCCTCTGATCCCAGGAGTCGCGTGTGGCTGTTTATGGAGGCCTGGGACAGCGGTGATAACGTCGGGGAGGGTCTGTAGCTCCCCAGAATGTCCCGCCCCAAGGGAGGGGAGCAGTCTCTGAAGTTACCGCATGTTCCCTGAGTACAAGCGGCAGTGAAAATGTCATTGAAACACTCTTTGTCCGGGGATGTCCCGAAAAAGAACTGAGGTCGTCCCGAACTTGACTGCCGCTGAAGAGGGGACGCTCCCGGCACAACAGGGTTGGATGAGCCCGTGAGAAGATTTTGAGATCCTACGAGAGGACTTTGCGGTCCTGCTACAGGCTTCTGCGATCCTTCCAGAGGATTTAAAGATCCTGCCGGCGGATCTTGGGACTCTAATAAAAGATTTGACGGTTCTGGGAAAGGATCTGAGTATCTTTGCTTTTCATTGTGAGTAGCGGATTGACGTCTTACTGGTTGGGGTTGTGGGGGAAGGGAAAACCTGCGATCTTTATCCTGAATCACAGTCTCTGCCTGCGGAACTGAATGTTGCGTATGCTGTTGCTGTGTTGGGTTTTGTTCTTGTTGCAGTAGTTGCTGCTGCTGTTGCTGCTGCTGCTGCTGTTGCTGTCCACCCATGACCTGGAGTAACTGTTGAAGTGTGGTGCCGATATTTTTCACATCATGACACAAGGAATCGAGGCGTCGCTCCAGATTGTCCACAGAGTTCCTCGTGCCCTCCACTTCCACCTGAAGACTGTGGACGAGTACCGCCTCCTCAGACTTGGGGTTGGGAGCTGAAATAATGCAAAAGATGTGGGCATGCGCGATTACAATTTTCGCGGCAAGATGCAGTAAGTTCCATCTGAGAGAAATTCTCGGTCCCTATCAGCACCACATGTACCAAAAGCCCACTCCATCCAAGCTCGACCCCCCCCCTCCCCCCACATTCCCCTTAATCCCCCCCCCCCCCACCTGAAAACCTTTTCAGAAAGTCGTGCGTTACAGTCGCTAGTTTTTGTGCTCTTAAGGTCATACCAAGTGATTGCTCCTATTCATATACTTAAAGACAGCTTAAAGGGCGCGGGCATTTAGGATTTCACGTGATTCAGAACGCGGGACGCGGTAGTGACCGAAGTGTTACAGGCCATAAAACATGTAAAAAAAGACAACGACAAAGATGACTAAGAAGACCGCATAACTACGCACAACTGTGATGCAATCACTTGTACACTTGCACACACCTTGACTGATCACTGGCACAGTCCTACAAGGCCGTATGGGTTTGTCGATCCGTAACGGCTGGAGACGGGTGGCTGGCGATGCCGGCGAGGACACTGCCCGCAGGTGGGCGGGGCTAGGTCCCATTAATCCTATATTGCCCATGGACCCCAGTCCCCCTCTTCTGGCCGGAGGGACAAGGGGAGGGACAAGGGGAGGGACGATGTCCTTTTCTTTCTCCTTCTCCTTGAAGCTTTCGCTCCTGCAAAGCAAAAGACGGAATACGTACGGGTCATTCCGTTCCAATCAAGCAAACGACAGTTTCCTAAAATTGTATAACAGGTCAGGTCATTCACAGAAGGTTCAAATCAAATCGACACTTTGCTCAGTTCCTACCAGTACCGTTTCCTATGAATCAAATAAAGTTGATTATGATACCCTGAATACGAAGTGCTTTTCCTGAAGGGGTGATTTACTATACGACAAACTTTACTGACACAAAAGCAGTATTATTTTCAGCAAGGCAAGTGTTTATCAAAAAGCACTACACTACTACACTGGTCGGCAAGCCCAAAAAAAAAAAAAAGTAAGGTATCTACACAGATACCCCTATGTCTGGATCTAAATTGCCAAATTAGTCAAACTGGTACACGCATAAATTTAGACTGTTTTCGAATCCCTCTTCTGAGGCTACACTACAGTGTTTACTTTAGATAAACTATTATATGCCATTTTAGCATGTGGTTGAAAAGTGAAAGCTGCATTCTTGGGGAAACTACAGCTTTACAGAGAAGCGATTTTTACCAGTACCAGTGGGTGTGATTCTGATGCTGAATTGCTACAAAGCCCTCATGTGACTACCATGGTGTTGATATGGTATTGTATACATTAATGGTATCATAAACATATAAATAATAATTGTGTCTGGGAATACCACACCTACATGGTATGAGTTCGGGATAGGAAATTGCCTGTTCTCTAATATAGCTACGACACTAGTTTAAGTAAAAGTGCTATTAAAAGCATGCAAGATTTTAAATGATATTAAAATAAAATATCGTTTAAATAGAATAGAAAACGGACTTAACAGCGTGCTATCATGCGCTAATTCATCCCAGACAAAAGAAAAGCAATGCTCTTTTGAAACCGGATGATACACAATAGTGACAGGGCCTGTGTCATATGCCAAAAGCATTCCGTGCTACGTTTAAACGGATTTCTCCAAACAAGAATGCATCCATAATATCATGAGAGAGAGAGAGAGAGAGACACACACACACACACGCGCGCGCGCACACGCGCAGTGACGAAGAGAGAGAGAGAGAGATACAGAGACAGACAGACAGACAGACAGACAGACAGACAGAGGTGCGCGCTTAGTTTGCGTTCACACACACAGACACTACAAACAAAAGCTAATCGGACGCCAAAGTAGTGTAGGGTTGTTTTTCAAGCAAACCAAAGCTTACTTCAACAATCAACAATTACTTTGCCCAAAGAGCTACACAAGTGATTGGTGTGCAATGGTGCTCGGAGAAGATTCTGTGACTTGACGATTTTGATAACCGTGGTGACACAATCATATAGAATAAGAAAAAAAAAAAAAACAATAACGTAGATGCAAACATTTCGAACTCCGTGGTGCATAAAAAAGATAATAAAAAGTGAAAAAGGTCATTCCTACGAGAAAAAAAAACAACCTTTTCTGTTGACATACAATTGAAAGTTCCACCTCTACAAAGTGAGAAAAATGCTATTTGGTGTAAACGGAAAGCAAAGGGTGATAATGAATTGGACTGAAAAAAATATCCCATTCAAATTTTGTGAAAGTAAAAAAAAGAAAACGTTGAAGGGAAAATTGTTGTCCAAACGTCTAGCTTGCATGCATGGGCTGACAAAGAATTATTAAAGACAGCAGTACCTCCCAAAGCTACTGGAGCGTAACAATCTCCCTAGTCTAGATTCCCGGAGGTTCCGAGCGATTCTGTTCAATTGATACAATGACAAGGTGAGGATATTTTCTGTTTCATAAGCATGATCAAAGACAAAGTTCAGAAAGGCACTTATAGGAAGCAAGGCAATCTCTCAAAGTTTCGCCAAGGACGTGAGTTAAACAGAATTCATCGATATTTAACAGATCTCATGTGGTGGACACACACAAACGCACGCACGTACGCATGCGCGCATGCACACACACACACACACACACACACACACACACACACACACACACACACACACACACACACGTTTAAATTGGACCATATTCAAGAACCCGTCCATCAGTTCTGCCAGTATCAACACCAGTCACTGAAAGATTTTTCTTTTAACTAAAGCAGTTCATGCTTTATTGTAGGTGTTAAAAATGCATTAAAAAAAGTACAAGAATGTATATATAAACGCTCAGAGCATTTATGCGGTGGGCAAGGTTAGAAAAGTTAGCTGCTGACATGTACGTACATAGATAGCGAAGCCTTAGCTGATTAATATTTAAATTATGTACAAATATTTCCGCCTGTACGTTACAGTCAAAAGGGATCCACAGCACTGTCACAACGTTTTATATCATAGGCAAGATGCAATTATTTTTACGTGTATACACATAGTTTTCAATTTCAGCTATTTTCTTCCACACCAAAACTACATTTCTAAACAAACAAAGCGACCACCTGATTAGCAAAACAACAACAACAACAAATAATAATACCTCAACCCAATGACGTCACCGTTGGGAAACCCGGCCCGGCCAGGGAACTTGGTCAGGAGAGGAGAACTGGAGGAATGTTCTGGGTCGTCTTTGTCGTCCTCATCTCCCGACGTGGTCTTGTGCTGCGTCGTTCCTTCCACCTCGTCCTCCTCCTCCATCTCATCCTCTTCGTCTTCCGAGATCACTGGGAGAGTGTTGACGGCAGGAAGGAGCATGTCATCGTCCTGGGAGAGGAAAGAGGAGAGGTTACTGGATACCTGGACACGAAAGTCACACGAAAGTTACGTTAAGGGCAGCTTGCAAAAAAATGCGCGCAACTCAGAAAGAAGAACACAAGTTGTTTGAAATCTTCAAACAATTTAATTCCCACACGTGACTTTAACATCTGCAGAAAATCACGGAATTCCATTCACTGAAGGTTTGGGGGCGACGTTTCCAAAACGGCTACTGTGCGCATAATTATGGCACACACTGTTAACAGTCGCGATACAGTCTTTGGTGTTCATGCATGCGCGGTCTTGTAGACAATCACGCCGTGGAGACTCACTCACTCACTCACTCACTCACTCCGCACACTGATAATGGTTATCCATGGGAAAAGGGTACACTGTCGAATATTCTCCAGCAAGGTTCCAGCACTTAGTTTAACTGGAGAACAACCTTATAGTTCCGCGCTAAAGTAAAGTAAAGAAAGATCATGTGGATGATCCACGAAATAACTAATGTGAATCTGTTGCTGTGCCAGCATTCCCTTCAACCAAGCGTGAATATTTCATCAGCAAGAACCAAAAAGTAAGGTTTAAATGGCAGACGTCCGCTTACTCTGTAAAGAGGGATAAGCCATGTGTGCTAATGAAACGCGCATCTGTGAACGCTACAGTGCTGAAGCGAAATGCATGCCATCAAAGTTGATCATGAAACTCATTCTGAAAGTGACTCTAAAAAAACAACAACAAAAAATACGTCTTTTGTGAAAAATATGATACAGGATGCAAGAAAAACGAAGAAATCGTTCCAAGTACTAACGTAGAAGAAACGCAGTTTCAAATAAACAACCAAGTCGATTTGAAAGTGAATGTTCGTTGAGACTAAATCAAGGCTTCAGTGAAATGTTGGTCATGCGGTATGTCCTACTAAAGAATCAATCTACAAACAATCCAAGATCAAAAACTGAGATGAACTGTGTATTTGATGAAGACAAAACGATCAAACGAAATAGTCTGCTTAAAATGTGAAACGTAGCTTCAAACGCTCACCCTTCGCCGGAAAAATACATGTGGCTAATTGGACAAAGAAATTGAGACTTTTCTGGAGTGTGTATCATACTGAAAGACTTTGAAGATAGAGAACTGTCATGCGTTTCACGTGGATGGGAATTTTAAAACAAGTACAACCATTCATTACATTACCCTTCAAATCTTTGCTTATGTACAATTAACAACTTTTTGTAGATCTTCTTAAACCAGAAGGCCTGAAATAAGTTTTGTAATAATGAAGATAATTTTGGTGATTTTCCGAAATCGAGGTCTGCTGCAAATTATTTCCGCCCAAAAAGGGAAGGGGTGGAAGGTGGACAGGGGTGGGTGGTGTTTGGGAGTTAACGTCCTTTCCACCCACATAGGGTGGTATCAAAGACGGGGCAACGATGAAAAAGCCAGCACAAATATTTGGCCCCAGCCGGGATCGGAAGGTGGACAGGGACCAACACGTAGCTTGCTTATCTAAAACTGATGCCGTGTGTGTACTCCAAGACAGGGGTGTATGCTCGTCTTTATACCTGAATGTCTTCATGGCCTTCCCGCAAATTGTAGGTGAGATCGTTGGGGAATTCCTCCAGGAACTTGTCACAGAAGTCAGGGTAAGGCTGGAGACACTCCACGAGTCCGCCATTGTCGATGCAAAGCAGCTCGCAGTAGGCCAGGGACCTGACGTCACATCCGGAAATGCACACAGGATTCTCCTTCTTGATGTCCGCGCCAAAGAGATCCCCCTTCCCTGTAAAGAAATAGGTTGAACAGGATGTGGCGTCATCGGGGAACCTTCTGATCCTTAACTCTTAAGAGCCCAAGCCCGAGACCGACCGCCCCTACATAATAAGACTGGTTAAAAAGAACAACGCACTGCACACCAGCAGGCCACTTCAAGTCAGTATTACGCAAGGCGTGGGCCTTCCCTGCTAGGACCGATACCGTTAAAGATTGCTTAATAGTGGCTTGACGCGGTTCCTAGTAATCTGAAGATTTCAAGTAAAACTGCGCTTTTTGCATGGGCTCTCAAGAGTTAGATGGCAGTACGGCCCATAAAACTCAAACCTAAACTATTTCTACTTTTTCAGAATTTCTTTATATGGTTGATGACCTTTTTTTCTCACATTATGGCGAAGGGAATGCAAGATGTCTGTGAAAATATTATTTATTAGTGTCAGTCGTCGAATGGGCGGCTTAATTGTAAGTCCGCGGGGCCAGCACACGCCTGTGAATTAAATCCACAGCTTTACATATCACTAAAATAAAGGCTGTTTTAAGATTGCATGCGCACTCACGAGCCTAACTGATTGTGGAGTGGGTGGGTTGATGTTTGGGAGTTTAACATACTTTTCCACCACATAAGGGTTACTCCAAAGACGGGGCAACGAAAAAAAAAAAAAAAAGGCCAGCACAAATATTTGGCCCCATCCGGGATTCGAACTCACAAACCGAGCACTCTACCATTCGGCCATCCCGGCTCCCCCTGACTCTGGAAATGGCGTGTTTAGTAAGTGTTCACAAGAACACCAATCATGACTACACCTCTGTCTTACCTAGAATGGCGACCACCTGCTCGTCCTTCAGCACTTCCAGCGACCCGCTGCAGACGTAATAGATGTGTCGCAGGGCGTCCCCCTTGTGGATGAGGACCTCCCCGGGCCCAAAGAAGATGCGGTTAGTCTGAAGGGCGATGGACCTCAAACATCCCTGGGTGGCGTTCTCAAAGATGGGCAATGACAGGATTTCGCGGTTGAGGTGAAGGCTGATTTCTCCTCGCAGGTCTTCAGGGAAATCTTTCATAATCTGAAGCCACATCCAGAAAATCAGTAAAGCCTAATGACTGTACTTTGGGGGTGATATGATGGGTATCCCCCTCTTTCCCCCCAAGCCCCTTCTACGTATCCACCCCCACTCCCCTTCAGCTTTCTCCCAGTCCAGGGTTTTACTAGCACGGTGCGGCTGGTAAGCTAACGACCTCCTATATATTACGTTTGATGAGGACACATAAGACAAACACGAGACAATGTTTACTGAATGTAGCATATCAACAGCTTTGTACTGGAACACTTCATATGCAAATCATTAAAAGCCACCTTCACTTCACCTGCGACAAAAAAAACAAAAACCAACAACAACAAAATACAGAAAGCGCATGCGCGCGCACTCACATCTCTGACGTCGATTCCATTGTTGACCGACCACATGGTCTGGAAGTACTCCTGCATGCGAGTTTTGAGTGGTTTGGGGAAGTGGTGGAAACGGAAGAATTCCTTCAGATCCTTGGTCTTGGCGTGGAAGGTGGCTCGCCGCGCGTACATGCGCTGGATGAAGGCCGTCACGTTACCGAACACCACAGCATGCATCATGGCTATTTTGCAGAAACACATTGCTAACGTCAAACCCCAGTGCAGGCACACCAGTAAGACGTACTTAAGTAAACGAAGCAAATTTATCCAAGCTAATAATTATTCAAGCATA
Source organism: Batillaria attramentaria (assembly GCA_018292915.2). Lineage (NCBI taxonomy): Eukaryota > Metazoa > Mollusca > Gastropoda > Batillariidae > Batillaria > Batillaria attramentaria. The sequence continues at coordinate 3,240,736 of JACVVK020000006.1, read as the reverse complement.
GGAATGAAACGTGTTGGAGGGTCTCAACTCTTCTGCATCTATATTAACAGAAAGTTACAGGGCACCATATAAATCTGCAAATATTCAGTAGGCTAAGCATCGGATTCTTAAACGGATGGTGCACGGTTCGAATCTCGAATAATGTCAATGTGCATAGGCCCTCTTCTCGCCGTGCAGTTCTGGTCTGTGAAACAATCCTGTGGTAGACAAAAGTCGTTAAACCTCAAAATGCCTACCCACCCACCGACAGTATAAACGACAGAGAATCATCTCGCCCATTCTTTAATAACACATTCCCTACCGCGCACAAGTATCCAACGTTTTTGACCCCTCTTTCGGTTTCGGCCCTGTATTCGAGAACCAGGCGAGAGTAATGGTTCTTTAACAGCTCTTTCGCAAAGGAGAACGCTTTGTCTACATTCTCTGCGCTCTCTGGGGCACAGAGTCTTTCAGGAGAAAGTACACGACCCGCTGAAAAGGGACTGTACTCTGGAGTCTGCATTCTCTGCTGACATGTCTAGAATTTTCGTCGTCTGTGCGCTGGACAGAATTCAGATACTGACGGTTGCTGAAGCCGACATCACTATCTTTTTCATTTCGTATTACTAGGCTACGATGGTAAGGGACAAAAAAACAACAACAAAAAAACCCAAAAAAACCAGAGACATAATAAAACAAGATTTTTCTTAGAAATTCACCTCCAACCAGCATGGCGCACACAGAAAAGATTTTCTCGGCGTTTGTGTTGGCGGAGACGTTGCCAAAGCCGACACTGGTGAGACTGCTGCACGTGAAATAGAGGGCCGTGATGTAGCAGGTCAGTGTGTCAGGCAGCGTTCCGTTGTCGATGGGCTCATCTATACGCTCCGATAACTCGTACAACCAGCCTGTCGAATCATGAGATAGGAATGATTAGTAGATTCTCCCAAAAGGTAGCGTGATTTCTGTTATCAGACCGGTCCTGTGCTATTGCGTGAATGCTGGAGAGATGCTACATTTTTTTATTGGAAGGGGGGGGGGGGGGCGGAGGGGGGGGGGCGGAGGGGGGGGGGGGGGGGCGGGAGGGGGGGGATACCGAAACTAGCAATCGGCTCGAGAAGCATCATTAGTTTTGTTTGCTTACTTCCCTGGGCCCCTGTTTGCCTCAGCTGGGCAATTAACAGCAGTAGTTCACTCAATCCCTCGACTGTTGCCGCTGATATTTACAGTTCTAACTAGGATGTCAATGTGCATATGGTAGCATGTCCATAAGTCATACTTTCAATGTTGTCCATAATGACTAGTACCTTGTAGGGTGGAGGGGGGTGGAGGAGGGGAGGAGGGGAGGGGGGTGGTAGGGGGGGGTCTGATTTATGCCGATTTATAGATCCTTTTTTTCTTCTTTGTTCTTATCTGCTAACGCGAAACTTAAAACAGAATACTCTCTGATATTTTACCAAACAGTCGATGCGAAAACGCACGTAAACTCGAAGATCTACTCTAGCATGTAAAGGAATTGGGGGTGAGCGGTGGTCTAATAGGCAGCGCGCTGGATTCAGCCGCTGCGCTACTGAACGGCCGTCACCAATGTCATGGCGGTGAAGCGTGGGTTCGAGCCCAGGTCGAGCTTGTGATATGTGATACCGGTTTTTCCTGGCTGCCGGGCTGCTCCTCGGGGGTATCTCTCCGGGTTATCCGGCTTTCCTCCCCCAGCAAAATTGTCAACAACAAAAAATAGGTATTGGGTGGCGCTGCACCGCGGCGACGCGCTTCCCCCGGGGGAAGCAGCCCGAATTTCCCGAAAGGGACAATAAAGTAGTTTTAAAAAATGTCAGAATTATGCAAGTATCATAAGTATCATACTATTCCACTCACCTACAGTCCAGTTTGGAGGATTCCCGTCCACCTCCTCCTTCCCAATGGCGTACCAGATACACGCCAACCAATGGGCAAGCAACGCAAACATACACATCAAGATGGCCACCACGAAGATACTGTACTGCGAGTAACGTTCGATCTTCTGCAATAACCTGGCCAGTCGCAACAGACGGGCGACTTTCAGCAGGTGGATCAGAGTTCCCTGAAAGAGAAGAGGAAGAAAGGGAAGTGTTATTGGATGCTGTGGAAACCTTTCAGGCGTAAATATAAATGGTGAAGTATCAAAAAAATAAAAATCCGACACTTAAATTGGTGAGCTGACCCTTCCCCACCACGTTACTGTTATGTGTTCAGGTCCTGTGTGTGAGAGAATGCGTGTGATTCACGTGTGCGTGCGTGTTGGGTTTAGCTCGCGGCGCTTTGAGCCAGATATTTGGCATAAAGCGTCTATATTAATGCGATTACTATTACTGAAGGTTGGTTGTCAAATGACGATTCACGCATGGAACTGCAAACTTGGGCAAAGTTTAAATGTAAAAAAGACCAAGGTCTGAGTGTCAAGTCACGTTCAAGATTGGCGTCTTCTGTCTTGTTCACTATCTGTGAACCCGGAAGTCAGGGTTAAGTGCTGAATTCATGTGGAAAATCAAGCATTCTGATCAATAACTGATAGGAAAGAGACAACAGCACAAATCGCCACAGCAGGCACACAAGTCTGCTTACATGTGCGGGTACGAAGAAGACCAACGTTTTCATTTAACAAACACACACACGAAATGGAAACATTTCAACATTCTTGTCTAACAAAATTATTAAACCCCAAAATTTTAATAACAAGTACTTGAAACATTCTGTCGTATGCAAAAAAGTTTTTTTTGTTTCAGTCGATTTGAGGTTAAAAAAAAATAATTCAGGATGTACCAACCTCATGTAAATCTTAGGTATTAAGACTAGCATGGTTTCAAAATCAGACTACTACTGATATGGGGTCCATATTTGTCATTACTGACAGATTTCAACAAGGATAAGAATACGTTTTATGCTGTTTCATTAACTGTATACTGTTTCATTAACTGTATACATAAACTGGATATTTGGGTCCTTATAATTATATAAATTAATATCTACAATAGTTTGGTGTTTCCTACGCACATGCAGATGTACATGCAGAGAATATTACACAAAGAAGAAAAGTTAACAAGAAATATGACAAAATGTCGCGCGCTAGTGGCGAGGTGCCCCAAAAGGATTTTTGCAGTTGAATAAAAACGAAATAAGACAAAGTATCGAACTGAATACAGACAGACAGTCAAAACGTCTGTCGTTCCTACTTTAAATTTTTTTTAAACCTGAGATTCGCATACCTTCTATTAAAGTGTATTTCTGATACTCACAAAAACCTGACAAAAACTGGCAAACTGACAAACCTCACAAAAAAGGGGGAAAAAAACAACAGAACTTGGACAATTATTTCTCAAGAACATCAACAGCAGAATCAGGATAATGATTAACTGCATCAATAATGTCAGTCAGTTCTTCAGAATACTTTGTGGAATGTGTACAGCAGAAGCCTATATAAATCAATTCCTTGTGTGAAAACCCATGCAGATCGATATAAAAAGAAATCAATCCCAGAGATTATATACAGGATCGACCATGCAAAACCTCAACCGTAAGCATGATAACACAAAAAGAAATGGTTGAGCATACAAACCGCCTTTATGCCAAAACTTACGCAAGCACAATCTAAATAAAGTGCTTGCATCTCTCGTGATGATCAGTGTCAGATACACGAGCGAACATGCACAATTTTAGCAGAACTTTACAACAACGCGGCTTACAACCACTCTGTCTCACATGCAAAATGGTGTTTCCGTGAGCAAAAAGTTCAAAAATTGTTCAACAACATGTCAGCGTTTCCTCTGTGGAGTAAAAAAAAACAGAAGATTATTCGCACATAAGTCAGAGCTCAACCGTACCAAATGCATTTTTCTTAGCAACAAACAAATCCTTGCAAATAAAATCCAGGGCTAAATTCTGTAAACACAATAACAAAACGTGGCGGCAAAAAAAAAATTGCAAACCAAAAACTGTAAGCAGAACTTTGAAATAAATCCCCTAAAACTGCAAACTCAAGAGTTAAGCAGTGTTTCTCTGGAATTCGAAAAACTGTACATAGTGCTCCGTGGTTATATGAGTTTACAGTGTGGGAAGTACGCCACCTTTCCTGATAGTGCAGCTGAAATGACCACTGGCATAGCATTTTAGGGATACGGTGGTTGGCTGGTTGTTGTTCTGGAGTTCAACGCCCTTTTCCACCACGTATAGGTGATATCAAAGACGGGGCAACGAGAAATAAACCAGCACAAATATTTGGCCCCTGCCGGGATTCTATTTTTTCGGGATACATAATGTACCTCCGGTATAGTGTCTCCAGCAAGAGCCGCGCATTATAAGAGCTGGTCATCGGTTGCCATAGGCCAATGTCCGCGTAAGTAGCGAGCTTTTCGGTTCGTGCCTGGTTGCTTTCCTGTTATTCCGGCCCGGGAAATCCCAAGAATATGGGAACTATCAATCACGCCTGACTTTGAGACTAGAGACCAAAGCCACCAGTAATGCTAACAATCACGTGGTCAGTCGCCACTACGTTGGGGTCTCCGTGACTGTTCACGCTCCATTCGAGCGCCACGAAGAAAATCCCCTCAGATGGGTTCTATCTAGACAATTAAACCTCTCAGTTATGCGGCTCTTGCCTGTAGCCAACACGTACCCAAGGTACTTCATGGCGGCACTTCAGGTACCTCACATCTAGACTGTCAAGACTGCGTAGTACATTATTTTACTAGCTTCACTTCATCAATCATTGCCGCTGATCTCTAACAACTGCGCTGTATGTGTACTTGTTAGTTTGTCTCCAGATAAAGGTTTTTGTGCGACCATAAATATTGAAAGTAAATCTGTGGTTTCCGTTGTCCTCTAAGCGTGTCTGAGCCCTTTGGTGTTCTGATCAGGTACCTTGGTGGTCTGGGAATACAGTACATCTACTGTGCTGAAGTAAAATAGAGCTAGCACTAAACTGCAGTCGATCTGTAAAGTTCAGTCCTTATCTTTACCTAACCCTAAATTTTGATCTATCTAGAGTGAAAACAACAAGATGGTGTCCAGGACAAAAAGCCTACGGTACATTTAAGCCCCAATAGGCTTGTCTGACATACAACAACGTTTGGAAAACTTCACCCATTGAGTTTAACTCACTGTTGTGCAAAACTGTCATTTATGTCAAAATACTTGTATGACGCAACAGACCACCGGAAAGCCTCGCGTCGCGCTAATATTGCTAGCTTATGAAACGGATCGGTCTCATACCCAAATGGAACATCACCTCATTCGGAAAACAGCCTTAGGGCTTAGTAAATGGCATTTTCTCCTTCATTCAGCACGCATACTGTTATTTTACGGCCTGGGGTACAGTGTCTAAAAATACTACGACAGTGGCCATTTCGTAGTGCAAACTCCCCTTGGAATAAAATATCAGCTGTATCGGAATCTTTCTGAAAAGAAGTTAAGATTACCATGTGAAGTTCAGGCTTTTCATTTTCCTAGGAGAAGGAAAAGGAGAATAAATATGAACGTGTGAATATCAATGGGGACCATGCTAATGTTTCTATTAAACACCGCTGAACGTAACTGTTGTGTAAACATGGCCCAGTCCCTCTTTTGTTACTTTTGTCACTGCATACGTTTTAGCTGAACAAGAATGCTGAACAATACTGGCTCTAACCAAAAAGTCGGAAAAGGCTGAAAAGGTATTTTGAAAAGGCCTGTGTTCTCATACCTTTTTATCGTTCCTTTGAAACTTTATTTTCGTATGCCCTGGAGGTGTAAATTAAAACAGAATGGTATTTTGAGAGAGTTCTAGGATAGGATTAAAACAAAAGTTCTTTCAGCCATTGAAATTCTTTCCTGTTTAACCTGCGGGCACAGAGAAGAGCCAAAGTGGATCACGCCAAGCATTCAATAAAACAAAATCAAACCCAAAATGTGGAAAGCACGGAAATCGCTGCACAATACAAGTAAAAATAACCGACCTCTGTCGACCTAATCATTATTGAACTACGTATATTGCCCTTGATCAGTTCACTTTACAAAACCAGAAAGATGCTTTGAGGGGCTAAATTTACGTTTGTTCACATCAAATGTCTTCTTTTATACTCGTTGCTTGTTTTTGTTTTGTTTGTTTTGTTTTATAATCAAGACTGTTTTTGTTGTAAGCATTTCTGCAAGATTTCTTTTGCCATTGTTTATTGATTTCGGAAACTGATGTTTGCACTAAATCATGCTCGTACGAGACGTGCAAACTCTGAACAGTTTCCTTGTAACATATGGTGAAAAACGCATTTACTTACTTTCATACATCGTTCCTTACGTACTTAACCAGTTAGTCTGTCAGTCAGTTTAATGAGTTTAGATCTGCTTCATTTGGTTACAAAGCAAAAAACAAATCCTTAAAGAATCAGATTCAATATCTACACAACGTCAGAACAAAGATGTCCTGAGGACAGACACATTTCTGGGTCAACCACAGATCTCTGAACCTATGGTTCATTTGTCTTCGGATTAAGATAAGTTCTTCTCGAGTACTTTTACTGAAAGTATTTTTCTTTACAGTAGAATGAAAAATGGCAAATGAACGGTCGGTGAGGTGACTGAAAAGTGACTGAAGTATAGACTGGTTAATGATGCGTGTGAATGAGAGTGATAAAGTGATAAAAGAAATGGCAATCTCTTATTGCTGTACACGGCATGACAAGGTGACTGAGCAAGATGGGATGGTGGTGACAGGAATTGAAAGTTGGTGAAAAAGACAAGTGAAGCTGAGAAAGGTTAAGTGGCATACATTGGTTTAAATTTTAGAAAAAAGATCTAAACGTAAAAGTACGTAGACTGAGAACGTTCTCATGAAACAGAGAATCATACATCGAGAAAAGATATTGATCGGTGAAAGATTTTGTCTTAAACCTGTAAGAGCGCAGATATACTGCACCATCCCCGTTTACTAAAATTAATCTGCAAACTACCTCTAAAGACTGTCAAATAATAAAAGAACTTTAAAAAATAAACCCAGGCGACGACCTACAGCACTGACTATGTTTTGTGGTGAAAAGGTAGTTCCAGTCTATCAGCAATGTGACCAACCGGTAACGAACTAGTGAACAATCGTTATAATGTATCCCCATTTACACCCACGCCTCATCATGTCCAGCAACATAAAGGGAACACTGAGCCTAACACCCAATTTGCACCGAGCGATCATCACAGGCTACTGTCGTATGCAGTCCAGTATTGGAAATCGCGCCTCTGGGAGCAGTACTGAGCGAAGACTGCGACCAAATGTACATCAGCAGAATTGCCGTGTAGGGTACTGAGCTGCTTCTTTCCTGTCCGTGTTCCTCGAGTCCAACGCCCATTCTTCAATGCCCTTTCCTCAACGCCTTTCTTCAACGGCCATTCTTCAATGCCCTTTCTTCAACGCCCTTGCTTCAACGCCCATTCTTCAATGCCCTTTCTCCAACGCCCGTTCTTCAATGCCCTTTCTTCAACCCCCTTTCTCCAACGCCCTTTCCCCAAAACCCTTTCTCCAACGCCCTTTCTCCAACACTCTTACTTCAATGCCCTTTCTCCAGCGCCCTTTCTCCGACGCCCTTTCTTCAACGCCCTCTCACGATCAATATGACGCCAAGTGTGTTCTGGTTACACATTTACAGTGACTGTGTTAAGACGGCTGTGTGTTAAATAATTTAGTCTCTCTTTGCATGCGACAGAGAACCTCAGAACGCTGGGATGGTCACTCGGCGCTGATGAATATTCTAAGAATGTATCGTTTGTTCATTGGGACCACCACCACAAACACCCAAGGGCTGACTGGGGCTATAACCGAATACACGTGAATCAAATCGTTCCTTGGGGAACAGCGCGAGTGCGACATACCCACCAGGTAAAGTGATTGGATACAATGAGTCAGTGTCGAGTACTTTATGCAAATCTGTGGCCGTGAAATACATGGTGCACGCATGTGAAGGAGCATTACCAAAGTAGGAATTCTGGATCAAGCTCATGGAAAAGTTCATCTCCTTGGGCTATAAAAAAGCGGGGTCCCACAACCCGTGAGTTGGGCTGTATCCAAAGGGTAATTACGTAAACCGACATACCAGTTAGAAGCTTTAAGGTGTATTGTATACCTGAGCCATAAGCTGAAATTGTAAAAGCAGAAAACATCCTCTTCTTTAAGTCAAAGATTCAAAGAAAAAAAAGTACACAGAGAAAACATTTATCATCAAGTTACTCATGATATTATGCTATATGTACCGCTTGACCGCAGTCGCTACTTTCTGATGCAGGGTTCCAAAAATATTGATGGCTAAAATCCACCTATGCCGTATATCTTGAGAATTATAACAAACAAAACAAACAAGAAAATGATCAATCATTATCGTCTGTTAATCAAAGAATGGTCGAAATGACAAGACATGAAGCAAATGAAATAATGAAATGAAAACAGTCTGATCCTGAAGCAAAAGAAATGCCAAGGACGGTTAAAGCAGGACTAATGTTGCTTTCACTAAATGTAATCAGCACAGTTCTGATAAACAGCCACACGTGTTCAGCAGCATCTTCGTGCAGATCTACGTGGAGCACAGAAGCGATCAGAGAGAAGCTAAGCTGATCGAGAACTGATGGAGAATTTCGTTAAATTAGATATTGTACGTGACCATTTCGAATCTGATCATTATCGCATAATTACGATAATTATAATTATTTAGCGCCTATCCCAGGAGACCAAGCTCTGGGTGGCCTACAGCCATCTGAAAGACTGAAGTGACTTTAATTTTGCTCAAAAAGTTAAATGTAGCAAAATTCTTTTGTATTAGTGTCACTTAGTAAAAGGACTCATTTGCGACTTCATTTATCGATTAGCGGGCATTAACAAAAATTATCAGCTATAGCAACACACACACACACACACACACACACACACACACACACACACACAGTGTCTTTGCTAGGACATGTAAACACAACAGAAACTTATTATGTTACAATGTCACTCCACGCACATACTACACCAACAAACTCCACAAGCTAGGATCACAACAGAAACGAACTGGATCTACATGTGGTCACAGCACAGCACAGCACAGCTCGCAACAGCTAGATCTTACCGTGTTGATGTCAAAGGCGTAGAGGAGGTCGAAGGGAACAGCCGCGAGTAGATCGAGGAGGAACCAGCCCCGCATGTAGTTGAGGGCGATAAGTCTAGAGTCATAACAAACCTGCCCGTTCTTGTTGACGAACGATGTACGGAAATTCAGAACGATGTCTGAAAAAAAGACACTGCCATCATAATGAGGTTAGGGTTAAGAACAGTTTACAGTTCAGCCCGACAAGTCACGTGTTTTCTGGTGCACAGCACGGGTTAAGGACAGCACGTAGGATACCTCACGTTTAAGGTAGATTTTTCGCCTGAAGCATGGACTGAAGAATATATTTTTTTATGCGATGCTTTCTCCTCGTAAATTAGCGACTCATCGGACATTCTCAAGTCACGTGACACAAGGGACCTTATCCCCCGTGCTCTTTCGGCAACCAGTCTTAGAGTTACGTAAGTGGCATTTTGCCCCTCCATTCAATGAGAATATAGTTATTGTAACCACCACCACCACCAACACCAGTACCAATAATCTGAATCAACTCGTCCATACCTATTCCAAACAGAATCTCAACAGCAGCGTCGATGTACATGAAATCCCGGTATCGTCCCTGCTTCCTGAAGGTGGCGTTGAAGGGTACCATGATAGCGATGTAGAAAGTGCAGAGAAGGATGAGCCAGTCCCAGCCGATCTTGAAGATCCCGTAGTGGACGATAACCAGTTTGGACTTCTTCACTTCTTGCACTTTGTATTCCGGCATCTGAGAGCCCAGCTGAAGGTGCAAACACATTGGTGGAGTTAAAACATCGGTCAAACAAAAAGGCATGAATGGACAGATTACTAGATTACTATAAAGACAGAAAGAAAGGAAAGAAAAAGGTATAAAAAAACGTGTAACTTTCTCATTAGCTCACTCATTTACAGAGAATAAACATTCGCGGTGGTCTTACATTCGTTCCGTTGCTTGTCTCCATCGAACTTCCGCTGAACCAGTTTATCCTTCCTTGGACAAATCTGACTAATATTTTGCTCAGCGCATTTTCAAACTGACAGTATTTATACATGCTGACTGCCCTGTCAACATCAAAGCTCATAGCTCTCATACTAGTCATAGCCACGGGAGCGGTAAATTAAGGCTTTCTTTCATATTTTCCATTCCATTTCAGTCAGGTGCCACGTGTCTTACTTCTTTGCATTGCAATTCTATTACATGCATACGCAGCAAAGCGATGAATACCAGTAATTCTTTGACATTTTCTGCAAGTTCATAATGGCTTGTCGAAATGGAGATACGAATTCAGCAGGACTGCTTCGTGTTTGTGTTGACCTGCTGAAACTGAGATCACGACTAAATACGCGATGGCGCGATTCGAGAAGTCTCGCAGATCTCTCCGAGCTGTTTTGGTGGCATCCGATATCGCATCACCTGGACAACTGCAAAAAAAAAAAAAAAAAAAAAATACAGCATGTCACCTCACGTGCCGGCACTGGGCCAAAAGAAGGCCAGAGACAAAGGGGAAAGCGAGCTGCTGTCATTCGCTGGCTGACAGAGCTTCGGGTTGTTTCATTTGAAGACCCGTCCAATGCTGTGCTGTATAGGACTAACAGAGATTGCTGCGGTTTGCTTTTGGACTTGTTCTTGCATATTTTGCTTTCCTCTGTGATATGTAACTGAAATCAGGGGGGGGGGGGACGAAAACAAACCACAAAAACGGCCCCCGTAGTGGTTAGCACTTTGGACCATGGACCGAGACCAGGTTCAAATCCCAACCGCAGCAAGCGTTTAATTTCCTACCTAGGTCGGCTCCTACCCACAGCGGGCGTGTATGGGCCCAACAGAGCCATGAAGCCGAGACTCACCCACTTCACGGGTACGACTTTGACGGTGCTTCCCATGTTATGACGCATCTCATGATGTGGATGATTACATGGCCGGCGCCATAGGTGCCGTAGTTCCCGAGCCTACGTTGACGCCGGGATGTTCACGACAGGAAGCGCGGAATGCAGCCCTGTCATGCAGTCTCAAACCACATGGACCTCCAAAGCATCGATCATCATACTATCACTCTCATCCTCATCACGATGCTTAATAGAAATTGCCCCCAGTTTCCGAACCCTCCGTGGACTCCACACATAACCTGGGAGAAATCACCTCTGGCAAAGAGTTGGGACAGTTAAAAAAAAAAAAAATGCTTTTTGTGTCCCCACATGCTACTACTACTGACCCAAAAGCACAGGGAAATAACTCTTCCACTCTCCGGCGTGTAGTCTCGATAGCGCAGATGCTGGGCCGGGCCAAGGTCAAGGTCACTAAAGCTGTCTGTTTGGAAATTTTACATTGGCATTTTCTCAGAATCTAGAAAAGCCGGAGACATCAAACTTTGCATGATGATGGACATTGACAACACCTTAACTGACATACCTGTATTCAGTGACTTTGAGTCAAGGTCAAGGCCATCCAAGCTGTTTTGTGGAAAACCTCCCAAAACCTTAACATTGGCCTTTTCTCAGAAACAATGAACAGCAGAGGCACCAAACTTGGCAAGCTGATAGACAGCCATAAGACCTTTCAAAACGTACCATAACGGTTGACCTCGACCCAAGGTCAAGGTCACTAAAGCTGTCTGTTTGGAAATTTTACATTGGCATTTTCTCAGAGTCTAGAAAAGCCAGAGACATCAAACTTTGCATGATTATACACATTGACAACATCCTTACTGTCATACCTGTATTCAGTGACTTTCAGTCAAGGTCAAGGCCATCCAAGCAGTTTTGCGGATAACCTTCCAAAACCTTAACATTGGCATTTTCTCAGAAACAATGAACAGCAGAGGCACCAAACTTGGCAAGCTGATAGACAGCCGTAAGACCTTTCAAAACATACCATAATGGTTGACCTTGACCCAAGGTCAAGGTCACTAAAGCTGTCTGTTTGGAAATTTTACATTGGCATTTTCTCAGAATCTAGAAAAGACATTGACAAAACCTGTACCGGCATACTTGTATTCAATTTCCTTGAGTCAAGGTTAAGGCCATTCAACATGTTTTGTGGAGACTTTACGTTAGCATTTTCTTGGAAACAACAAACTGCAGAGGCACCAAACAAGGCACAATGATAGAAAGCAACGAGACCTATGCAGACATACCCATTTGACTGACCTTGACCTTGAGTCAAGGTCATTAATACTGTCTGTTGTGAAATTTTACATTACCATTTGTACAGAAGCTACAAAAACTAGAGCTATCAAACTTGGCATTATGATAGTCACTGATAAGCTCTTCACTTACAGATGTCATTTGAATGACCTTGACCCAAGGTCAAGGTCATAGAAGCTGTCCTGGAAAAACTGTTATATTGCAATTTGCCGTTTTCTTAGGAACTATGAACACAAGAGACACCTTACTTCATGATAGCTAGTGATAAGAGCTTTACAAACATACTCTTTTGAATGACCTTGACCCATCTCACAAGTGAGCCAAGGAGGCTTTGCTCCTCTAGTTGTTTATTTTCTTCCTAGATTCTTCGTCAAAGAGACTTGAGTTTTGTGGCACACTACTGGGACAACACGGTTGGCAATCGTCTGTCCGTGGCGTATCCAAGTGGGTGCAGCATGGAGCAACAAACTAAAGCTTCAACGAAGAAGAACCTGAAACGCATTCATCTTACTGTGGAAAAGTTGTCTGCGCGCGGGTAGATGAGTGCTTCAAGCGTTGATTTACGATCATGCGGTGAAAATTTGTACCAGCTGCCATCTCAGGTGTGCATCACTGAGTTCATGACCCAAAAGGTGTCCTGAGTCAGTTGAATCGGACTACTGATGTGCGTATACTCACCCTGTTGAGCTGCTGCAGTTTGCTCTTGGCCTTGTTCTGTTTGTTGAGCTGGCCTGATATGTGGTACAACACCGCGCGACTCCGCCGTCGGGAGTAGTTGTAGTTGTCTGGCATCTCATCGTCATCAGACTCCTCCGACTTTTCTGATTCTGTGTCATCCTTCTCCATGCTGCCCGTGTTATCTGAAATGGCGACGAAAAGAAACAATGACAATGACAATGACAATGACAATGACACTTTATTTTCCAAGGATAGAAGATTAGGTGCGCAGACCTGTCTTACATCTTGTCCTTGCTACTCTACACACACACACACACACACACACACAGTTGCTAAACTACTATCAGCTGCTACAGTAATAAGGTGAACTCATAGTCAGTAATATATAAACAAGGCAAAGCACGTTTCAAAATTCAAAAACAAACACCACACACTAATACATGTACATGTAGTACAAACACATAATTACACAACTCGTAATGAAGAAAAGAAAATAAAGGAAGAAAATAAAATAAAAAATAAAAATAAAGGAAAACTGTAGGGGAAAAAAAAAAAAACCTTGGCAGGTGTTATTGAGTTTATGATAGGGACAAATGGGTAAATAACATGATAATTATGGCCATTTATAGACACTGCTGAAATATACTGGGTACCCTGGTTTTGTTGCTGCAGCTGCTACCGTAAAAGAGATGAATATTTTGAAATGGGCCCCACAAAAAGGTGGCAATGGCGCGCAGGCAGATGCTACTACTACTACTACTACTACTACTACTACTACTACTACTACTACAATACAATACAATATCTTTATTGTCTATTTTACATAACATAAAACAGAAATTTTCCTTCTGCAGTACAGTCTCTGACAACACATGAAAATAATAAGGATTATAGTAAAAACATTCAAATAGCTCTCTCTCTCTCTCTCTCTCTCTCTCTCTCTCTCTCTCTCTCCACACACACACACACACACACACACACACACACACACACACACAAAACCACGTATATACCACCCACACACACACACACAGACACACACACACACACACACATTTGTTATCACAGGCATCAACGGTTTAAAGTTTGGAGTTTAAGACAGCAATTGCGCTTGGTATAAAAGATCTTTTAAAAACGTTCCTTTTTGTAAACAGTGTCCTATACCGTCGCCCTGATGGCAACAAGACAAAGTGACTCTTCAGAGGGTGGGAGGAGTCAGAGATAATCTTGTATGCCTTCCTTTTCATAGATTCTGCTACTACTAACATCAATAATGATAATAATGATAATGATGATAATAATAATAATAATAATGATAATAACAATTATTATTATTATTATTATTATACAAGCGGTTTACCCAACTGATTGCCTTGGAAACGCCCGAGCGACCAGCTTCACATATCGTACATTTCTTGGACACACACCGCGTACCGCTAATAACAAGCTTCAAGCTGCGGCGTGCATTTCCCACGTCTCCGCATCCAAAGAAACCACAGGAGAATGTGCACAGAAAGGTATGGGCACATAGCCCAGCATACAATTATCCCTCGTGATCCCGCGATGAAAGATGTGTCAGTGTAGTGAGATTTTATCGCGTGAAGTCTCCCCATACAACCCAGAACCTTCCTCCCTGTCTGGAACCATTTCCTCCGCGCATCGTTGCGAGTGTCGTTGTAAATTGGACCCCCGATGAGCAGCAGGATCGGTGTGGGGAAAAAAGGATTTTGTGTGGGAGGAAATTAGGTCTTTCTGAAGTGTCACACATCTCGTGATCACGCGCTCCACGCTCCATCTTACCGATTTCCCAACAGTGTAAACATCTGCCGGGAGCGACAACAGTATTTTCAAGTATCTTCCAGCTGCACTGTGGATTGATGACTCTATACAGGCTAATAATCAACAACGAGCAACACGAGTATTTTCAAGGGCAGACGTCCAACTGCACACTGGATTGATTACTCTGCGCAGGTTAACAACCGCTGCTGTGATTTTCAAATTTAACTAATTATCATATGAATAGATATGATGGGGTATCGGCAATGCTTAGACAATGTGGCTTTTTTTTTCTTTTTTTTTTTTGGGGGGGGGGGCTGCCACAACTCTTTGCCGGCTCCAGTGGTGTTCCTCCGTGGTAATGGGTGGAATCCACGGAGGGCTCGGAAGCTGGGGCAATTATTATGAATGATGATGGAGATAAGGATGATGGTAAGATGATGCTATGGAGGCCCGTGTGGTTTGGGACTGCGGGACAGGGCCGCGTTCCACGCTTCCTGTCATAAATATCCCGGCATTAACCAAGCCCGGGAACTACGGCACCTGCGGTGCCGGCCGTATAATCATCCACATCATAAGACGTGTCATACCAAGGGAAGCACCCCCCAAAGTCGCACCCGTGAAGTGGGTGAATCTCGGCTGTGTGGCAACAGCCTCCCCACTGGGCCCATAGCACACTCGCTCTGGGTAGGAGCCGACCTAGGTAAAAAAAATCACGCTTACCTCGGCTGGGACTCGAACCCGGGTCTCCCGGTCCATGGTCCGAAGTGCTAACCACTACACTACGGGGGCCGGTGGCATTTCAAATTTCAAATTAGAACACCGAATTTTAACACGCAGAAATCTGAATTTTAAATTCTAAATGTTAAAATTTGAAATTTGAAATGTCACATCGGCCCGGGTTGGAGCTCGGGGTAGTAGGCTGATGGGACAGCTTCGGGGGGGAATCATAAGGACGCTGTTTAACATTACTCGAGTATTGAATCGTGCGTGTTCTAAATTTGAAGAGATACTGGCCAGACCCTTGAGATCATCCTAACTACAGAAACCTACATTTCCAATCCATGAAGCAGAGGAGGGCACAGGGGGCAAACTGACCAAGCCACTACAGCCACCCTGTACACTGGACATCACCTTTGAGCGTCGATCTTAATGTACCTTGTTAATCGTTCAATTTAAAAAAAAAAAAAAAGCTACATCAAGAATGCCTTGCACACCAAGACGATACGTCTCATTTTTTTATTCATTATATCGCAGCCTGTGTTGAATGTGTTTATGGCCGGACTGGATGCTCGGACTGAGTGGGTGGGGTGGGTATTTGGAGTTTAACGTCCTTTTCCACCAGGTATGGGTGATATCAAAGACGGGGCAGCAAGAAAAAGGCCAGCACAAATATTTGGCCCCAGCCGGGATTCGAACTCACGACGAGAGCACTGAAAGTCCAACGCTCTACCACTTGGCTATCCCGGCTCCCCGATGCTCGGACTGAGCAAAGGAAACTCTCGAGTGATTTGTTAAAAGAGCTTAGCGCCTCGGATATGAAATGCGCTTAGACCCTATTTCCAGATGAACGCAGAACTTTCAGCACGTACAGCCCGAAGGGGTGTACAGTACCACTGCACCTGAACTTAGTTCGCGAAGAAGACTAGCTGGTGTATGCAGAAAGCTACGCAGGCTGATGGCATTCCAATTAGCGTAGCTTAAATGCCAGAGGGTATCACACTCAACGTGACAGTAACGGCCTTTAGATGAGGTTGTTCATGTTAACTGGAGCACTAATTTTAGCCGCCCGTTTGATCGCTGATGAGCTAGTATCGGCGTCACGAGCTGCAGCGTGAGAAACTGCCAACAGGAACATTGTGCACAGAGCTTTTCTGCGTTGATGTTTTTCAAACAATTGCGAAATGCAGGGAAATGGCGGTAAAATGATATTGTGTTTGTCAGGAGATTCACTAGAATTATTAGGATGATATTTGAACAGTCCTCGGTTGACCTTCACCGCGTGGTAAGACTTCTGGATTTTGATGAATTGTATGCTTGCTTCTTGAGAGAGGAGTCGGGTGGCTGGATAAGCTGAGCTTTGGACTCACGATCAGAGGGTGGACGGTTCGAATACCGTGAAGACCAAACTTTGTAAGGACCTGTTGACCGTGCCCACCCGTCTTTGAAACCACCATCGCGGTAGGCTAAATACCGACGTAAAGCCCGAAAACAGCAATTCACCAACACCCGCATCTTGAAAGCATGAGTGTCTTTACATTCGGGTCTTACAGTCAGACTGAAGATCCATCAAGTCATACATTACTCTGGAATCTGAGCATTGAAATTTTGCAGCTTTTGTCTCCTGAAATACGACACAGTGTCCGATATAACATGCAACCAAGCGCGAGACATATTCTAGGATCTGCCCTGTCGTAAGCTACAACCCTGACAGGATGACATAATTACAACTCTAGTGAAATGTACACACAAAAAAAACCAACAACTCACATTTTATGAAGTTACCTTCCCATCCACAAATACACTGTAAGCAAATGTTCCAGAATATAATATCCGATGCAGTACAGGCCTAATCTAGCATACAATTTCCTCTCTTGTCCACAACGGAAGGGGTGTTTTTCCTCTGCAACCAATGTTTAAGCAGTGCTCCCTTCCAGGAACGCGCACAAACACTTCAGAACTGTTGCAGAACTGAGGCCAGTTAGAAGTGGTCTTCAAATAAACCATGCAGCTGCATACAAAAGCGAGCACATCGAGAATGCAAGCCAGCCCACGTGTCCATTACTGAATTAAAGATTTCTTCGCGCGGTTGTCTCTGGAAACAGGAACCAAATGTGTCACTTCCCCCTCGTAAATTTGTCACTGCCTAAAACAAAATGGCGTGGTTTTTGCCGGCCCCTTCATACTTTGAGACCGGGTACTGTCTGAAATGTACACATATCAACCAGGGCAGACCTCAGGGGCAAGGAAAGGAATTGACACACACACACACACACGAGTAAGCTAGGAGCGTCGGGGAGGAGGGCTTCACAAACACCGGTCCCATCAGTATGAGTTTTATCTGCACATCCATCTTGAGATATTTAATCTAACAGCGTACGCCGGGGCGATTGATTGCAAAGACAAACAAAAGACAAATGTGAAAAGAAACGTTTTCTGACGAGCAGCGGCAGATTCCTGGCCAGCGGGATTTATTCCGCTTCCCCGGGCCTGTAACGTGTGTCTGAGATCCATTATTTAGCCGTGCCCTTATGTAATCATATCGCGTTCTGTCAGAACCAGCAGCATGCCATCAACACGTTAAAAACGCGACGGGTGTGTCTGTAAAAGGCCAAAGGCAATGTCCTCTCATACGCTGAACAAACACTAATTAGCCTGAGCGTGAAAGGAGTCTCGTAGACACTGAAAGATCCCAGAAATACGAGGGCGTGTTTGCACAAGTGGATGTTTCCTCAAAGAAGTGATACATAGCACCGGATTCTGGACACAAGTGAATCTTCCACCACGTTCTTTAAACACTTGTACGAGGAAATAACTGTTACTATTCGCTGGAATTGTTTGGTCAGTGCTTGACTCCGTATCCCATCAACCAAGCTCCAAGCAGACAAGACAATCTGAAAGCACCGTCAGTCCGAGATTAACACTCGATGGAGGTGTATAGCGCGTGAGGGTTATAAATATGCAAATTCGTCATGAATCACCCCGGTGGGGTATTGCTTGTAATAGAACATGGTGCATGCTAAGCGACCAAAGGTTGGTGGAATCCTCTTTAGCGAGACGGTGATCGCTCACTTGACTTGACTGGTTGACAACAACACGAAAAGGGATAACTCTTCTGGGACGTGTCTGGTCTGCATCCTTGAAACCCCCGTGAACTTGTCGGAATCGAAGGGGCGTGCGCTAGATCCTAGTGAATTCCTCGGGCAAGAACTTGTCTCCACCCAGAGCAGTAGGACGCCAATGTTGCAGTTGAGGCGATAGCCTGGCTTTATCTTGCCCGAAACAGCTCTACACACTCAAAAGCCTACGCTGCTCTCCTAAGTCTTCCGAGGCGCAAGACCACAGCAAGGGTCCAGTGGAGAACGCTGACAGAGAAACTCTGGGGCACTAAGGCGGACTTGCTGAAGACCATCAATTTTATCACTGCCACCAACCAAGCCATACAGAATCCAGGACGCAGAACATGAAGAAGAAAAAAAAAACCATCTTGCCTGAACCGCAGGGGACGAAGCTCAAATTCATAATTAAGAGGGCAAAAACGGTTGGTTACGTATTCTCGACAGGGTCTGTAATCTGGCTGGCACAACACAGTAAATTTGAATAGAACCTAATGAAAAATACTACTACCCGGTTCACAAACCGATAAAGGCTGCGAGCAATACGGCCTACGTTGCAAGAATGGAAACGAAACCTCAAAAAAGCAGGAATATCCCCCTCTATACGAGTATCTTCACTTTTATCTTCTTCTTTTTGGGGAGCCGAATGGTAGAGCGTTGGACTCTCAATGCTCGGGGTGTGTGTGTGTGTGTGTGTGTGTGAGAGAGAGAGAGAGAGAGAGAGAGGGGGGGAGGGGAGAGTTGGTGGTGGTGGCGGTGGTTGTGGTAATAATGGTAGCGGACAAACAAGAGAGAGAGAGACGGTGGGTGTGTGTTTGGCGGTTTAACGTCCTTTTCCACCACATAGGGTGATATCAAAGACGGGGCAACGATCAAAAAGCCAGCACACATATTTGGCCCCAGCCGGGATCGAACTCACGACCCGAGCATTAGAAGTCCAACGCTCTACCATTCGACCACCCCGGCTCCCCCGCAAGAGTGAGAGAGAGAGAGAGAGTTCTTGGTGGCGGTGGTTGTGGTTGCAATTGACGCACAATCAGTGTGTGTGTGTGTGTGTGTGTGCGCGCGTGCGTGCAGCGCGTGCGTGCACGCGCGCGCGCAAAAGACAAGCTCCTACGCAGAATGTGCAATCTTCAGATCCATTATATACAGCCGTGTTGCAAAAAGGAAGTCTAATGAAGCAGACAGAATGGAAATGCATGCACGTATGAACAAAAGGTCGCCGACATTCAGAAGAAATGCATCCCCAAAGGAAAAGTTATGGAAATTCAATCGAGCATAAATACCTTGCATGAATTTTGAAGTGCTAATTGAAAATAATAAAACCTCACAGGGATCCTTCATCAATACGTGCTGGGGAAAGTGGAATTTTCCACAAGTGGCAAGTAAAGCAGTCGCAAGATCCTTACAAAACCCTTCTGCTCAGTTTCGGTTTTTGCTTTGTTTTGTTTAGTTTTGTGTGTTTTGTTTTGTTTTGTTTTGTTTGTTGTTGTTTGTTTGTTTTTGTTTGTTTCTTGAGTTTTTGTTGGTGGTGGTGTTGTTGGTTTTTGTTCTGTTGTTGTTGTTGCTACTGTTGTTTTTTGTTGTTGTTTTTGCCGCTGCTGTTGTTGTTGTTGTTGCTGTTGTTGTTGTTGTTGTTTGGGAGGTTAGGGTTAGGGGTTTTTGTTTTGTTTTGTTTCGTTTTTGTGTGTTTTTTTTTTGGTTGTTGTTTTTTGTTGTTGCGGGTTTTTTTGTTGTTTATTGTTTGTTTGTTGTTGGTTGTTGGTTTGTTTGTTGGTTTTTTTTTTGGGGGGGGGGAGTTTTTTTGGGTTTTTTTTTTTGGGGGGGGGGGGGGTTGGGTTGTTTTATCGAGGGGGGGGGGGGGGGTCCAAAGGGGCAAACAGAAGCCCGTTACATTAATTAAAGTCTGAATGTGTTTGTCAGGCATACAGTACGCTGTGGAAAACTTGTCACCACGTGCATCAGAATCAGTCACTTGGGGACACAAATATATGGCATCTGAAACCATTGTGGTGACCCTGGATGGCGTATATGTTGTTCTACGTACACGCGTACCACGTACTGAGCAGACGACGTTAATTGGTTGCGGACTGAAGACTAAGCGGACAGCGCTGATTAGTGGCTACCTTTAGCGACTTGGTTGTATCGACGTGTAATACGTGGAAGCGTACGTGGAAGCGTTACGCCGAAGAAAGTCATATTTTTCTACTTTTGAAAGGCGAAGTCACGAAACTGGTCGCAAATGGCCAGCAGGAACATCTATTCACTTGGCAAACAGCCTCAAAGATTTGTAAACGGCAGTTTTTACCCTCAGCACTCATTACTAACACAGAGAGTTTAATAAGAGGGCCTAACTAATGCAGTGGATCGGAAGAAAAGAACTAAAACCCTTTTTAATTTGTCAGTGCATTGTCTTTATTTTTGTGAGTGTTTTAATTAGTGCTTTCATGAGCTTTTTTTAATGTCGTGTGTGTATTACTGTTTATCTGATGCCTTTCAGACTGCCTGTGAGGCGACACAAAACAACAGGTTGCAAAGTATGAGTACGTACCGTTGATGTCTGTGGACCCGATGTCCGGCGTGGTTGAAGCCTTTTCGCGCGTGATGTCCTTGTGGGAGACGAGAAAGAGAACCACTTGCCGCTTCTCGTTCTTGATGGGCACGATGTCCATCAGACACCAGAACGGGTTCCCTGTCAAACAGTAATAATAATAATAATAATGATTATGATGGATATTCATATAGCGCTAATACCCAAAGAGCTCTGAGCGCTTACAAAGTTAAGAACGTCAAATAAAAGCAAATAAAACTGAATAAAAACAAAACGGCATGACATCAATGCCAGAGAGAACAGAAAACACACAGCAAATGTGGCGCACGCACGCACACACGCACACACACACACACACACACACACACACACACACACACACACACACACACACACACAGAGTTCTGTCAATCCCTCCGACATTACTGATGCTGGGCTGAGAACAAGTATGATTTGACTGCAGTTTGACTGCAGTTTTAAACAGTACACATATAGATATAAATGCTTGTTTACATTTTACGTTAAGGTTGAGCATCACTTTCTTAGCAAAGAGTCAGAGCTTGGACAAAGTTATTTCCCTTCACTCTCCTCTCGTATCTAGCTACTTTACAGCCAACAGTCAAGGAAAAAGAGTCACTGAGCGAGAGAGAGAGAGAGAGAGAGAGGGAGACACACACACACACACACACACACACACACACACACACACACACACACACACACACACACACAGGGTGAGGATGGGGGTGGGGGGTGTTTGGGAGTTTAACGTCCTTTTCCGCCACATACCAGAGAGAGAGAGAGAGACAGACAGACAGACAGACAGGCAGAGGGTGAGGATGGGGGTGGGGGGTGTTTGGGAGTTTAACGTCCTTTCCCACCACATACCAGAGAGAGAGAGAGAGAGAATTACGGACGCAAGAATAAGGATTTCCGTTGACAAGAAATCATTTTCCGAATGCTTAAGCATGCATTTGTAAACCACGTATCACGGAAGTTACTTAGCCGTATCTGCTTGATGTGCTGTGACGTAATCTTGTCGGTTGACTCTAACCCGGCACAGACAGACAGACAGACAGACAGACGCCTTCTTGCGTATGATAGTCAACTACGCCAACTCCAAACCAAATCCTATATATGCTACAGTTTTTCTCCAGTTGTTGTTGTTGTTGTCGTTGTTGTTGTTGTTGTTGATGATGATGATGTTTTGTAAACTCCGGTTTGAACAATGGTTATTACCGACCAATGCATTTTACGTTGGAGAGTGGCCATCGATATTTCTCTTCAGTACATAGAGCAGAAGGCCCTTCATTCAAAAAAGCAAACACATCTGCATGTTTTTTTCTCGGTAATTGCATCCACCCGAAGGTTTTACGAGAAATTAACAAAATGTTTTCATGCACAACAGAACATGAGAGGATTGTAAAGAGCAATGGAAAAACTGCAACACTCGTTTCAAATCGGTCCTGCATAAACAGCTGCTACAGGCATTACAAATGAAAGAGAAACAGAACTGCCAGTTCAGTCTCAAATATCAGTTTGGTCCTTCAAAATAAATGCAGTTTTAAAGCTATTTCTGGTTCAAATCACGTGTCCTTCTCCGCTTTGAAACGTTACACTTGTAATATCACTGATGAGATTGTGGGTTGTAGTTTCATCTGGGGCAGCTCTGTGATGTGCACGGAGCTTTTGTAATTTACGAAATTTCGTTTCCTGAACTTAATCCGTTCTAGTGCAAAAACGTTCTCACTGATGAGTTTGCGGGTTGTCTTTCGTTCAAGGCTAGTTGTCTGGGGTTTTGGCTTTTTGTTGTTGATTTGGTTTTGTTTTGTTTTGTTTTACATCCTTTAGGAAAGCTAAGACTTTATTAGCCAGGGTAAATTCTTTTCTTTTTTTAAATTCTAGTTCCATTCGACCCACCAGGGTCAGTGCACGCATTTCACAAACTATGGTGATCGAAACGAGAAAACAAAAACATCGAGAATGCCAAACATCATATTCTGCTGGGATCAGGGCACACAGCTTACAAGCTATGCTTCAGTCGAAGTCAAAAAACCTATACCCTCTGCTCATCGAGAACATATCAAGTTGAAAGCTAGAAAGTGCATTATCCCCGAGGGAAGTACAGAGAGAGAGAGAGAGAGAGAGAGAGAGAGAGAGAGAGAGAGAGAGAGAGAGAGCACCCAGTAATTAACAAGAAGCAGTTCCCATAGCATCAATTACACTAATACTTTGGATGGATCCAGAAATACCTCACCTTAACCGTCCCCAGGCGGAGATTAAAACAAGAACAACAACTGAATTTATCAGTTTCACTCAATTAAATTTCCCTAGATTCTACTCTGCTCGCGTCAATGCCCACAATAACATTTTTTTAAAACAATTATGCTGGTCAGAAACAGAATCCCCCAACTCTCTACCCGCAAAAAATGAGAAACATATCAAGTTGTAAACCAAAGGTGCATTTTCCCCGTCAAAAGTACAGAGAGAGAGAGAGAGAGAGAGAGAGAGAGAGAGAGAGAGAGAGAGAGAGTGAGAGAGAGAGAGATTGATATTGAAATAACTTTATTTGAAAACGGTGGAAGCTTTGGTCTTGCGACCAATTTTCAAACTTGCCGTTTTGAAAACAAACAAACGAAAAAAATGACGAACATACTTAAAACTGAAATATGAAACTTCACACACACACACACACACACACACACACACACACACACACACACACACACACACACACACATGCCGCATGCATGAATTAGTCTCTCTCTCTCTCTCTCTCTCTCTCTCTCTCTCTCTCTCTCTCTCTCTCTCTCTCTCTCTCTCTCCATATATATATATATGTAAACGTATATATACATATGTAAACGTATGGTATCTATGTTTTTTATCCTTATTTGTTATTTGTTGGCTAATAGATATTTGAAGAGGCTGGTTTTAAACGAGGAGGTTGACCGACTGTGCCTTACATGGACAGGAAGGAAATTCCAAAATGAAGTTCCGGAAAATGAGAGAGAGAGAGAGAGAGAGAGAGAGGACATGCTGTAATTAACAGGGAGCAGTTCCCATAGCATCAATTGGAGGGGTCTAGAAAGACCTCAGCTTATAAGTCCCCAGGCAGAGATTAAAACAAGAACAAAAAATTAATTTTTCAGGTTCACTCAAATTAACTTTCCCTAGATTCTATTCTGCTCGGGTCAATCCCCACAATAACATTTTTCACCAATTATGCTGGTCAGAAACAGAAACCCCCTACTCTCGACCCACTAATCAATCAATCAATCAATCAATCAATCAATACTTTATTAATCCCTTCCGGGAAATTAAATGTCTGCCGGTGCAAATAGGACATAAAAGAGTTCTAAAAAGAGACATAAAACATAAAACAATTTATCACCATAACACATAACACATATTTCATAAATTATCACATACACATGTATCACAGACTATATAGAGCGAACGGCCTCCACACACACACACACACACACACACACACACACACACACACACACACACACACACACACACACACACACACACACACACCCCTTCTCTCTCTCTCTCTCTCTCAGAGTGTGTAATAATGAGAAACATACCAAGCTGAAAGCCAAAAGTGCATTTTCCCGTGAGAAGAAGAAGAAGAAGGGGAGGGAGAGAGAGAGAGAGAGAGAGGGGGGGGGGGACACCCAGTAATTAACATGTTAACTGAAGCAATTCCCACAGCATCAATCACACTAATACTTTAGATGGGCCCTGGAAGAACTGAGCTTAACCGTCCCCAGACAGGAGTTAAAACGCAGTGCAGCATTCCATAAAGCCATAGAATATTACGGTGAGAACCAAAATTTGCACTAGCCTTTTTCCATTGCCCCCGTGTTCGGAATAACACTTGCGGTGGATCGAAGACCTCAAAATACCCAACCACTTCACTTCTTGTACTGTACAGCAGCTAAATACACCAGACAGTTTATATCTCACTGGGGTTCAAATCCAGAAAGAGCTCTCTAGTGCCCAAGTCTTTGAAATCACCATCGCGGTGTAGAAGACAGGGGACGTTGTTGTTGTTGTTGTTGTTTTGGGGTGGGTTTTTGTTGTTGTTGTTGTTGTTCTTTTTTATACTTTATTGTCCCTTTCGGGAAATTCGAGCTGCTTTCCCCGGGGGAAGCGCGTCGCTGCGTTGCAGCGCCACCCAATATCTACCATATAGATATATATTACAATTTCGCTGGGGGAGGAAAGCCGGATAACCCGGAGAGAAACCCCCGATGAGCAGCCCGGTAGCCAGGAAAAACCGGTATCACATATCACAAGCTCGACCTGGGTTCGAACCCACGCTTCATCGCCGTGACGTTGGTGACGGCCGTTCTGTAGCGCAGCGGCTAAATCCGACGCGCTACCTATTAGACCACCGCTCACTCCTTAAGCCTGAAAATACCACCCACCTCGCAGACAGTGCAGATCTTACCGTACTATCGCAGCGACTACGTGAAAGGACGCCAGCGATGTGGCTGGTTAAGAGATTTACGTCTTTTTCCCACCACGTATGGGTGATAGCAAAGCCGGGGAAATGAGGGGAAAGGCAGCACCTTTAGTGCTCCTAGCTGGGATTCGAACTCACGACCCGATCAACTACAGTCCAACGCTCTCCCGGTTCTGCTATCCTGACTCCCCAGCGGTAAGTGTGAAAACAGTTTTGCCAAATTCACCTCTATCTGACTGACCCTTCGCAATGTGAATCGTGTGTGAGAGAATGCGCGTAATTCATGTTAGCGTGCGTGTTGAGTTTAGTTCGCAGTGATTTGAGCTAAGCGACTGGGTAAACTGTCTACACAATACACATTATTAACACAATCCACATCACACATTATTTACGGTATTTTTTGTGTGTGACATATAGTATATCGCTCTATTTGAATGCCATGTTTATTCATGTATGTTCAGGTGTTCAGCACATGCATCCTATTTGTCTTTGTCTCAGTATCTTACGTGTTTGTATATACCAAAAACAGAATTTTAAAAAAAATACAAATCATTAATTATTACAATTATTACGCTGCTTCAAAGACGTACTCACCATTCTTTTTGTACAGCACCAGCTCGGTCTTGTGCTCCTTCTTGTTCTCCAGCGCCTCATCAATAGTCTTCGTCTCGGTGTCGTCCGTATCCTCCCCGTACAAGAACTTGCACGCGCATCCCCTGGCCATGACCTGAGCCCGTCCATATCCGGTCAGCTCGCAGAATCCGTCCGAGCAGTAGACGATTGGCCAGCCCGCGGCCTGTGCATTCCCCAGCACGAAGTTGCTGTCTGAAACACAGGAAGAGGAGGACATGGTCTGTAAAATTTTCGGCCAGTTTTGCCGAAGCCCGGCGAGCAATTAGTGATAAGAGCCGAGCCTGGTTCAGTTAAAGAGATACCGAGAGGGAGACTGAGAGATGGGGTAGGTAGGGAAGGAGGAGAGGGGATGGGAGGGAGGAATGAGGTGGAGCTATTCGCTGCACGTGTTCTGGTACAAACTCTCGGAATGGCCTTTAATTTAAGGGTCTGGATCTGCCGGTGGTCGGTTGCCAGAACATGTGCGTGCGATAGAAGACAGGTCCAATTCCGCAACTGTCAATACCGAATGTTGCTAAAGCGGTTCGCGACCAGTTTAAATGCAGGCATTGACAGTGTGCTAAAGACTGTGGTTCGGACTGTGAATGCCGCCGGGGAAAACACGTCTGGTTCCATTTTCAAATGCAGATTACAGGATGTGCCTTGCTCAGGGTGTGGACACAACAGCGGTCTAACGACAAGTGGGTTTTCACAAACAACTTAAAAATCAGTATCAAACCTGCGGCTAACCTGGATTTCAAAAGTGCATTACAGCCCTGAGGTGCGTGTTTGAGTCTGTGAAGTAATGCCACCGCACCATGCTAGGCACGTTGATCAAAGAAGGGACGCTGATGAAGACAGACAAGAATCTATAAAAATGAACTGAGTTATGAAATGACTGAGCCTCAGGTGAACCGGTCTCTTCAAAACAGCGGACATGCCTATTACAAGCGCACAGAAAGCCAGCGGGGTCTTCGCGTCTTCGGTGCAGACCACCAAAATGAAGGCGTCTCGTAGACAGAGAGAGAGAGAGAGTTATTTTACTGATAAGGTCAAAAGCTGCGACCATAACTGTGAACAAACTGATCGAACGAAATAACAAAGAACGTGAAAAAAAATGCACACGTATGTACTCAAAAAGTACCGCCAAAGATGCTGACAGTTGGAGAGAGAGAGATGTATCTAGACAGAATGACATACAGACAGACACAAAATCACTGATTCCTTTCCTTTTTTTTAAAACAATGCCGATGCAAGAAGGATTTTTTTTAAAAAGTCATAAGCGAATGGAATAAGTAAGCACGCATTTCTAAACCAGGCATCACAGAAGCTGTTCCATTGCATGCGCATGACGTACTATGACGTAATCTATCGCGTGACCAGCCCAGCCTGTTCAGGAAAGGGTAAACAACACTCTTTATACACTCCCTTTCTATCCTTTATCCTCTGAATAAATGGCTCAAGTGAAAGGTGAATATTGATTAAAAAGGAGCTAATATGACGTCATGAGACGTATAATGTACCAAATAAAAACCGTTCCCGCTTTTGTGCGCACACTAGCCTCTCAGTCTACGGTACTGCGCTTTATGAGCAATAATCCTCGTCAAACATCGGTGTAAATGTTTCAGATACTCTTGAATTGTATCCAGCCAAAGAACTGTTTTAGAATTAGCATCGTTACGTGCATAAAAATATTAAAACAGACATGCGGACATGGAACTATTTGTGCAATACCCAGAAAAGTCAACATTAAAAGCGTCATTAAATGTGTGTGGAACTCATAGCACGCGGTAGGAACTCTCTATTTTCAGGATATAATGATCGAAACGCGTAGGATATTAGCAAACAATTCAGAGACGATAATAAGTTGGTCGGGTTATCTTTGTGGTCGATGCAGTTCCAAGAGGGTGTAAGCGCGATGATGTTTCTTACCAAAGTTCAAAATGTCGTAAGTGGGAGGCCGACACATATATAATTATTCCCTTGTAGAATTTTGTCAAAAGGAAGGAAATATTCGAAAGGTTGTTGATGGTGGTGGTGTTGGTGGTGGCGGGAGGAGGGGGGTGGTGATGGTGGTGCTGCTGCTGTCTCTTTCTAAACTCTTCATATCCATATCCAGAAAAAAAATTCTCTCTCTCTCTCTCTCTCTCTCTCTCTCTCTCTCTCTCTCTCTCTCTGTATATATCTGGGAGCCAATACAGACAAGCGGTAGTACGCTGAACATTCAATGCCCGGGTCGTGAGTTCGAATCCTGCGTATGAATCCCCCCAAAATTGTGCTTTTCTTTTTCCTTGTTGATATCACGATTATGCGATGGGAAAGGATATTAAACCCGTAAACACCGATCCAACCAACTCCCCCCCCCCCCATCCCTCTCTCTCTCTCTCTCTCTCTCTCTCTGCCCGTCCTCCTCTCCCGACACTGACACTTATTCCAACAAAGATAGGCTGATGGCAATGTCCGTAAGAGGCAAAGAAAACATGAAGCAGAAACATAAACTCTGAATCAATATTTTTTTAATTAACTTGGAGGCCTTAAGTATAATTATAAAAAGGAATTCTGTAGATATGCAGCCATGGTCGTCTGTCCGGGAAACAATAAATAATTCCTTAGACAAACTAAGTGCGAAATCAGTTCAATTTGTGAAGTCACGCCAGCAGGTGGATTGCTGAATACAGTTTACGAGAGACTTGGGTGAAGAAAAATGAACAAAAGAACTTCCGCGCCCAAAAGACTACGATAATAAGAAACTTGACTTGGTGCCTAAAAAAGACTCTCTCTCTCTGCCTCTGTGTGTGTGTGTGTGTGTGTGTGTGCGTGTGAGTGTGTGTGTGTGTGTGTGCGCGCGCGCGCGCGCGCGAAAGCGTAAAATTGTTTAGGTAAAATAAGAGCCGCATAAATCGAAGAAACTCATAAAAATGCACTTTACCATACACCCGAACCTTCCCTTATGCCAGAATTTACTAGTAGAAGCACCACAAACTCTCGCCAACTCGGCGCCTATGACAATATATTTCTAGCAGGCCCGGAGATTTGCTGTCCGCTGAGGCGGCTTGCGTGAAGTACTTCTACATGTTTTTGCAAGGCGATCACTTTTTTTTTCTTTTCTTTTTTTGGCGGTCCACATCTTCTCGGTGGCGCTGCTTGTGGGACACAGTTTCCAGTCGACTCTTCAGCCTGCGTAGTTATAGTTTCCACTTGAGTGCTGATCGGACCGTGGACGGGAGTATGAGCTTTGACTCACATAACGAGAATAGAAGAGGTCAGGTCAGAACGGGTCGTTACTCACACTTGATTTCAAGCATGGCATGCTCAGATTAAGGTTGTTGGTGATGGCGACGACGGTGGTGGTGGTGGTGGTGGTGGTAATGGTGACGTGCACTCTGTGTGTGTGTGTGAGAGAGAGAGAGAGAGAGAGAGAGTTGTTGTTGTTAAGGTTCCTGATGACGGTGATGGTTGCGGTGGTGGTGGTGGTAACAGTGAAGCACAATCAGTGCGTGCGTGCGCGCGCGCGCGTGTGTGTGTGTGTGTGTGCGTGCGTGCATGTGTGTGTGTGTGTGTGTGTGTGTGAGAGAGAGAGAGAGAGTTGTTGTTAAGATTAATGATGACGGTGATGGTTGCGGTGGTGGTGGTTGTGGTGATAACGGTGAAGCACAATCAGTGTGTGTGTGTGTGTGTGTGTGTGTGTGTGTGTGTGTGTGTGTGTGTGTGTGTGTGTGTGTGTGTGTGTGTGTGTGATTTGTTCAACAAAAGCTGAAACATCTCATGGCTTTTTTAAAGGCAAACCACTCGAAGCCATCAGACAAGCTCTATATGACCAGAATATTGTGACCGACGTCATACGTCCAGCAGCCTTTCAGCACTTGCTTCTGACAATAAGGGCAAAAACAAAATTATCTGTATCTTTGTCAGCATTCGATGAGTACTCCCTTCCATTCCTCCCCCTGGTCACGCTCTCCTTCACGGCATTAATTTCCTCGACAAAGAGACTCACAGACCTGTGACACTGCTGTAAAGCAAAACAGGAAAAACAACCTCGGCTTAATTGATCGCCACCAGGTTACAAGAAGCTTTACAACTCCTGCATCAGTTTATGACCATGTCATAAATATGCTTTCCCTTCAGACTCCTCGCCGGGTCCCTCGTCGCAACATCGAAAATGCCATGCTGACATTTCCACATCGCGAAAGAAATATAGTATGGAGTGTAAACAGAGCGGCAAAAAATATGCAGGAGTTGTAATGTGCGTTGTGAGGCGTGCACAGCTTTCATGAAATGCGTCGATAAACGGAGGACAAGATGCATGCATTTTTTGTCATGATCGCTTGTTTTCAGCATGGAGACTCCAAAGTCCTCGCTGTCTGCAGGTTTTCCACTGCACTTCTCAGTCTTATGAATTATACAGGACCCCAAAGTGCGGTATGTATGATATTTGGAAGATAAACCAAGACTGATGTGTAGTATGCAAGGTTCTCAGTCTTACTGCTTACCTTCAAACAGCAGTATGTTTGATACTGAGAGCTAAATCCAAACAGATCTGAAGCAAGCCAAAGGGAACTTGGTGATCTGTAGGTGCTCGGTCATCTGAAAGACAATTTTATTGTCTTCCAGAGTTCCTTTTTCCGTGTTGGTTTATATAAGATTTTACCCCGACCTTGTCCAGTCAACTTTCCTTAAGACCAGCTCTGTGGCTTGTCGCATTAACAAAAAACACGTTGGCCTATGCAAATAACGGAATGGTTGATAATATGTCTGGCGACAAACTACTGGTTTGCGAAGCGACTGGCATACATGATAACTGTTTATCTCAGCATCGGCATCAGATGAAAGTAGAGATGCTTCACTGCATGTCTGCATGTCTTTTGAGAGAACCGTACCGCTTTCATAGAAAACAAAAGGAGACAGAGAGGAGCCTTAAATTTCTACCGAACCTTGTTAGCATGGAGTTGGCTGGACGCCTATCGCGTCTCTTTGGATCCCAAGCCTTTCAGGCAGCGCTCCCGAGCGCATTTCCGAGGGACTGACGCGCCGATTATGTGCCACTTAAGTCTGTGGGCAAATTGACACAAGAACAGGCGGACCGTTTGGAATCTTCGGCTCCTCGCTTTAAGGATCTCTTCAGGGCTCGGTGTTTCTCTTGGTAAACGAGCGTAAGATTAATTCTCTAAGGGGCAAGAGAGAGTCGAAGAAGGCAGGACTTCGACTGAATGAAGCTCTCTCTCTCTCTCTCTCTCTCTCTCTTAGTGAATGTGTGTGTGTTTGAGTGTGTGTGTCCGGATATTACTTTATACTTTACTATTAAGCTAGATATTATTAGAATTAGCAAAGACTGACGAAACGACATTGACTTAATTACCTTTACCGTTGAAAAGTAATGGACTTGTTGACTCTGACTCTCTCTCTCTCTCTCTCCATCTACCTGTCTATTAGTATGTGTGTGTGTGTGGCTAGGAAACTGCACAAGACGCTAAAAGAGACAACTAATGTCAAAGCACTACAGAATACAAAGGACGATGAGGTTGTGATGTCAACATCACATGAGCGTTTCAAAAAAGATTAATGTCTTTTCAACAAACAGCTACAGTGGTTTGCAATTGTCACCGCTTATCGTAAGATCAATGGGCCGTTAAAAGATGCACAGTTCTTCTTCTGCGTTCCCTGTTCTGGACTCACGCTCTCCTTCACTGCATTAATTTCCTCGACAAAGAGACTCACAGACCTGTGACACTGCTGTAAAGCAAAACAGGAAAAACAACCTCGGCTTAATTGATCGCCACCAGGTTACAAGAAGCTTTACAACTGTGGTCTATATATAAGCAGTGGTCTTCAAGAGGTCTGTTTTGCTGCCCCAGAGTTTCTCTGCCAGTGTGGCTCCGTTCGGCCAGTGTTGTGTCCTTGCTTCTTTGAAGAGGGGGCAGGACTGCAGAATGTGTTCCGGGGTTTGAGGGGCTGTTCCGCACGGACAGTCTGGTGAGTGTGACAGCCCAAGGCGGCACAGGTGGGCACGCAGTCTGCAGTGTCCAGTTCGTAGTCTGAAGATGGTGGTCTGTTCATAACGCTGGAGCTGTGGCATCTGGTCGTTAGATGGGGGATTGTGTTGCGCCGTCCAGATTGTCTTGTACTGATAGATGCACAGTGAAAAACGCCATGTCATTCCAGTTGTGCTACTTTTCAGATGTAACAGTAATGAACAGCCGATTCGGACCATCAAACCTTCAAAACCATTAAGAGTTTGATGCCATCTGCTGCAGGACACATGCATCCAGATATCTGTGACCGGAACTTGTTCATACAACGCACCCTTGCACACACACACACACACACACACACACACACACACACACACACACACACACACACACACACACACTTAGTCTCGTCTGCAACCAGCTATAAGTCCCTACGCCTCCAGGACTACAAAATCCACGTTCCGCAACTCTGTCCCCCGGAAGCAACGCACGGTAGGGGTTATCGATCTTGAGTAAGGAGACAAGCATGTCGATGACCTCCTCGTGAGTGGCCCGTTGGCCTTATGGTCTGAGCCCCATTAAGTCTCGGCACGCCATTCATTATGAACCCTTGATCCCCTTGCCCTACACTGAGGGCTGGAGATAGGCCCCTTTTATGAGAACCCTCTCGATCCTGAAATGACCGTAATTCGCGCCGAAGCGGCAGCAACCGGCGTACGTCAGTGTAGATCTTCTACGCCATCCTGGGCACTTCTTGAGCAATTCTTGCGTTGATGATGTACGTCGTTCTTGGACAAAAGATGTTTGCAGAATACAAGCAGTCTTCGGTATATGTAAATCTGACGCCAGTTGCTTTTACCTTTCCTGTACTTCTCCACGTTACGGAGCACCAGTTACGGAATAATAATTATAAACCTGTGTTTGTTGGAGGGTAAAATGCTTTCAAAATTTGGGCGCCGCAGACTTCTTCTCGCAAAGGGTATTTCTGATTAGGTACAATCAAAACTTACTTACTATCAACGTGTGTATAGACAAGGGACTGCAATTTTGGTAAATTTGGGTAAATTTCTTCAGCTTCAAGGCTGAGCCGGGATAGCCGAATGGTAGTGCATTGGACTTTCAGTGCTACGGTCGTGGGTTCGAATCCCGGCTCGGTCCAAATATTTGTGCTGCCTTTTTTCTCCTTGCCCCGCCTTTGATATCACCCATATGTGGTGGAAAAGGACGTTAAACTACCACACACCCATCCACCCAGCTTCTAGGTTTCTGGTTTTGAAATTTTCATTCTTGACATACGTGTTGTGACAGGCCGTGGACACTGCTGTCTCGAAACGAAGTCGACTGTGAAATGCAAGCCATTGCTACAATAAAACGTCAAGAAAACATGGCTTAAAAATCACATGAATTACTCAAATAAAATTATTAAAAGTTACAGCATAATTAAATCGAGGTCATGGGGAAAATAGAAGTGATGTATTGTTCCTTCGTCAACATGATCGACCTGTCGTGATAGTGAAGGCGGCCTGTGAAAATTGTGTGTCGGGAACTATACGGCCATTGACTCCGCTGAGAAACAGATGCAAACGACTTTAGTTGTGCGTGATGACCATCGTTGGCGGATAGGAGCCGGGCATTGTCCCTGCTCTGACGGATGTGTACGCTAGCAATTTGGAGTTGATGGTCAGATAACGGTGTGATATTGCCGATAATGGTGCTACCATCTCCCGCGCATTTAGTCCACTGATAGCGGGTAGCCGTCAGTAAACAACTCTCTCTCTCTGTCTCTCTCTCTCGGGGAGACAGAGATAGAGATTTGATTGCCGTGGCTGACTGTAGTATCTGCGTTGTGATTGACCTTTTCGCCATTGTGTCTCACGATGCGCGAGTTCGAGATTAAATGGTTATAACTGCGTCCTTTTAATCTTTATGTTTATTAATGTTTATCTTTTGATTTGTAAAAGTACACTTTGCCTTTGCGCAAGATGCAGATCAGCTTCTATTGCTGTTAAAATCTCTCTCTCTCTCTCTCTCTGGACTTTCGATGCTCAATGCGTGTTCGAAACCCGGCTGGGGCCAAACATTTGTGCTGGCATTTTTGATAGCACCCATACTTGGTGGTACAGGAGGTTAGACTCCCAAACACCCAGCCACCCACGCATCCTCTCTCTCTCTCTCGCTCTCTCTGGATGCGCGCCTGTGTTGTTTGTTCTCTCTGACCCACTACTCCGCGGCACGAGATCCACTTTACGTCCACGGGACCAATCATCCTTCCTTATTACCACCTCAACACTCCATCACTACGCCTTAGGCTCATGGCGATCCCTCTCACAAAATTATGGAGATTCATGTCTGAGCCTACGTCTGCGGTCAACCCTCTCCCTTCCTAATTCGGTTATTGCGGCCGCAATGGTCACTATCGTGTAGTTTTAGGCGACACCGTACGTCCATGCAATTTGTGAAATTTGTGATCCGTGCTTTCAATATTGAGATATACACATATCTAGAAAGAGGTTTAAATGCTGTTTAATTTGATATGAGAATGGTGTTTTTACTCCTTACATTCTAACTCCTAACCAATAACTGTTGCCACATCATCACCTTGCTCTGTGTGTGTGTGTGTGTGTGTGTGTGTGTGTGTGTGTGTGTGTGTGTGTGTGTGTGTGTGAGAGAGAGAGAGAGAGAGATGATGTGTCATGTAGTACAGGCACACCACCAGCAGAAATATATACATCCTACAGTTTCAATCTATCATCAGAGCAGAACCAAAAACAAAACAAAAACCCAAAAAAACAAAAAAACCGCATTAATAACAACAAAAGAAAGGTGCATTGCTCAGTTACTGCGTCTGATATTGGCATTGTCGTATCACTCTTCCCATACAGGCACAGTTCTCTCCCTTGCAGTGTCCACTTAACTGTTCGCTCCCTTTTTTATTAGTACCTTTCGCTGCTGCAGTCAGCACTTACTAATTGTTTTTTGTTTTTTAACTGTCGTGTAGTTTGGGTGAAACAGTACGCCGCATGCCAAGAATCATTTCAAAACCCCAAAACAGCCGAGACCACATAGAGCCTTTGACAAAAAATTGCGGAAGCTGCAGAGGAAATCTGTCTTGCTATGGACAGTGCAACTGTCGAATCTTCATCTTCTTTGGAGGGAACACTATTGAATTTTGGGTTTTTTTTGTAGTTGTTACTATACTAAGCTTTAGAGCACAAACGACTATAGTCAACTGATCTGTTAGCCGAGATTTTGAAATCCACGTACCGCGTCGCTACAGACAGGATACGCCGCGTGCCTTATCGCCAAACTTATGTACGACATTGACCATATCAGAGCTATTGAATGCTCAAGATGGTCAGCTCAGTCGACGCGGTAGGTGCCAAACCACAAATTTCCACGACAGCAAAGAAACCTACTTGACACGTTTTCCCGCCCCCTAATTCTCCAAGTGGTGTGAACCGTCCAACATTCAGCACGACAGAGTGGAGTCCATTGGTTGTGACGCACTTTGGAGTTCTACATAACGCACGGAGGTGGTGGGCTCCCGTGGGTCTTTGCGCTGCCAAGAAAATTAATCCTTCGATTCCCCTCTGACCTAAACTGTCGTTGTATATTATCTTAAAGCTCGACTAGGTGCGTTTGTGTTTTCTTTTTCTTTTCTTTTCTTTTTTTGTTTTGTGTGTGTGTGTGTGTGTGTGTGTGTGTGTGTGTGTGTGTGTGTGTGTGTGTTTCTTGGTTTCTTTTCTTCATATTAGGAATAATGTAAAGAGGTATGGATACAGTGATAGTAAACATTCACCAAAAAGAAGCGGGTATTTAACTTCAAGAAAATCATTTCTCCTGTTGCATTCCTTGAGACTGTAGAACAAGCAAAAAATGTTTGTGTATATAGGATTTCAGAAGTCGATTAAAATGTGTCCACCAACAAAACTGTCCCAGATATGCTCTGATTGGTTCTTATTGCAGTTCTTTAATGATATCCATTGTCTGCAATTCTCTTGCTAGGAATAAGTGATGGAAAAGGACGTTAAGTTCCTAGACAACCACCAAACCCACCCCCTTTTGCTAGGACTTCACAATGCTGCCTTTCTTTCACTCCATAAGAGGCAAAACCTTTTCAACAAAACCTCACAAAAACGAAAACAAAAAACAAAAACAAAAAAGAAGAAAAAGGAAAAAGATAGAGTGGATAACATAGACAGAGACGAATCTGGCATTGCCGACACCAAGCCTAATTCACTGGCTTTCTGGACACACGGGACCTTATCTGGATCTGAGCAGGGAATCGGTGGCAAATTCCTGTGGTCTGTTCTGTGCTGTGCTGGCAGTTCCGATTCTCGTCCCCGGTTATGCTTGTTCCCGTGAGTCTGTGCAGATCCTGACTAACGTTTTGCAGGTCATTAGGAAAGCCTTTTTTTAGTGGTGTGTGTGTGGGGGGGGGGGGGTGTCCTCGTTCCCACCCGTTCCCAAAAGGGAGGATTCATTGACTTTCAGAGAGGTGAGGGGAGGGGAAGGAGGGTTGTTAGATTGCCAACAAACTTTGTGAGCGGAGGGGGCGGGGGCGTGGGGGTCTTTTTCTGTAGGGGATTACATTGCTACTTTGGACTTATTTCTTCTGCAGCAGGAAAACGGTGTGACTACTTAGAGCCACGTTTGTGCATTACAAATAACCATGGTCGTTTTAGGGATGGCAAGTGAGTGATTATTAAATTAAACTCTTTGCATTCCTCTCCGAAAACGACTGTGCAGATTTCTACGGGGTTTATGTTCCTTAATTATGACGACGCCCCTGAAACAAAGATCAAGGAAAGCAATCTGGGGGGAAAACTTGTTCTTATTCGTTCACAAAATTAATAAAATAATAATTACAAATTAAACTTTTTAAGCTCATTTCAGAAAACGTCTGTGCATATTTTTACAGGTTTTATGTTCGTTAATAATGACAACGTCCTTGACACAGAAAAGCAATCTGAAAATCACTAAGTTCTTATTCGAGCTGAACTCTTTAAGCTCCTTTCAGACAAAGTCTATGCAGATTTTTAACAGGTTTTATGTTCTTCAGTAATGAAAACGTCTTTGACACAAATATCCAGGTAAGCAATCTGAAACACGCTTCTTCTTATTCCATTTTAAAACTACAAAGGCGGAAGTCCAAAGGTATGGTATTCTTTTACTTAAAAACTCAGGTAAATCTGTCTAAATGCGATCAGGTTGGTCTTAATCTGTAAACGTAGCTATCCTTCTCAGCTATCCTTTTCAAGACGGAAATGCGAAAGGATAGCAGGAACCATTTTTGGCCGACAAATGGGAACAGAAATTGCCAAGGGAGCTTGCAGGGTCAAACTAACCGGTCCGGTTCGCGTGGGCGAGTTCACCTCGCTGAAAGATTTACGGTCAAATAAATTGTTCACTCCACGTCCAACAGGCTGTGTTTCCGCAAGAGGAAACTCAATTTGCAAGACAAAAAAAGACATAAAAACCGGGATGGAGAGAGGGAAGCAGCAACTGATCTCAAGGTGCTGAGCAGGCTGTTAATGCAACACCACGTGTCATGATGGTGAAGTGTGCCGGCAAGATCAAGCTATTTAATCCGATTTATAGCTACGGAAAATAAATAATTCTAAAGAAAATAATATGCTAAAAGCGTACAGTGACTGTGTATTGACAAAGAAAACAATTACCACGAATGACTCGGGGGCTATTCCCTTTTAACGTTTGTATGAGCATAGCACCGATTACCGATGTCAAATGAATAATTTTGAAGACTATCATAGAGGACTACAAGCGTTCAGTGACTTCGTTTTAACCGTGAATGATTCGTTTTAATTAAGCCTACAGACGGACTCAACACTGACTGGCTTTGGAAAAAAAATGAATGTAATAGAGGAGTGGGTGGGTGTTCGGGAGTTTAACGTCCTTTTCCACCACTTACGGGTGATATTAAAGACGGGGCAACGATGAAAAAGCCAGAACAAATATTTGGCCCCAGCCGGGATTCGAACTCACGATCCGAGTATTGGAAGTCCAACGCTCTACCATTGAATGTAATAGAAAATCCGAATTGTTCGGTGATACCATCGTAACAATTAATAACAATCAAGATCACTACTACCGCCACACAAACACACCCTAACCACCACCCCTCCCCCCCCCCTTCCTCCCTCCACCGTGACACCCCATATCCAACCGATTCTTTACCAATCTCCATACTCCCCCCCCCCCCCCGCCCTCCCCCTAGCCTCAATCCACTAACACAAAAAAACAACAACAAATCCAGGCGTTCTACTTTTTTCCTACCAAACATCAGCCGTCACCACACTAAACGAAGCAGCAGAGAGACCTGGAGAGAAAACGAAAAAGCCAGCGAGGTTGATGACAGCTTGCGGTATTTTTTCCGACAGCATCCATTGTACCTGGTCCCTCGTGTTCACG
Source organism: Batillaria attramentaria (assembly GCA_018292915.2). NCBI lineage: Eukaryota > Metazoa > Mollusca > Gastropoda > Batillariidae > Batillaria > Batillaria attramentaria. The sequence goes on along the minus strand of JACVVK020000006.1, from coordinate 3,202,181 downwards.
ACACTCGAGTGTAGCGTTCGATAATAGACATCACGGATACATCGCTTGGCTGCCCGGGTGAAAATTACCCGAGCTCGCCCGGTAAACCATGCAGAAGGAGAAATCATGAACCTGGAAATGGCTGGCACATAACTATAACAGCGGCGACGCATTGCGACAGTCCGAAAGTAGGGCAGGTAAAGCACACAGGGCGAAGCAAGCGGGTGGGTGGGTGGTTTCAGGCGTTGAACGTCCTTTTCCCACCACATGGGGGTGGCATCAAAGAAAAAGCCAGCACAAAAGTTTTGGCTCTCAGCCAGGATTCGAACTCACGACCCAAACATTGAAAGTCCAGTGCTCTACCGCTTGACTGTCCCGGTGTCGTAGAATATTTCGGAACCATTCCCATTTATCCCGCACCTAGCAGACAAAAATCATGTGGGCTAATGACGGTTCCGAAATATGCTGGTGGTTTTCATATATCCTGTCACTAGAGTCAGGATAAATCGGAATGGTTCCGAAAAATCCTGCCACCAGGGCCAGGATAAATCGGAATGGTTCCCATTCGTCCGGTTCCGAAATATCCTGTGACACCGGCTCCTCCGCAGGGCGAACCAGAACGGAAACAATCGCACAGAACTGTAGCATAGTGCGCAGTGAGGAGAACAGGAAACTAGTGTTGGAAGGAAATATTATGAACCTGGAAAAGGCTTAAACTATAGCGATCAATCATTCCGACGGTTTTGAAAATAGTCCAGAGAGTTTCTCTCCAGTAGGCAAAGCAGATTCGAAATAATCTCAATAAATGCAGCATACTGTGCAGAAAATGTCACAGGAAACTGGTGCCAAGAAGATCCACGAAGGCAAACTTATGAACATGGAAAAGGCTGGCATGCGTAACTATAGCTGCGAATCATTGCCACAGTCTGAAAATACGACACAAAGCACGGGGCGAGACAAATCCAAAATAATCTTAAAGAATGACACCATACTGTGCAGAAAATGTCAGGAAAATATTGCCGAAATGATTCCAGAAGGGAAAGTTATGAACCTGGAAAAGGCTGGCATATTACGTAACTATAGAAGCGAATCATTTGCCACACTCTGAAAATATGACAAAAAAGCACAGGGCAAAAATAATTTCTCAAAGCACTGCAGCACACTGCGCAAAGAAGAGAACAGGAAACTAGTTTCAGAGGGAAACCTTATGAGCCTGGTAAAGACAGGCATGCTTAAAGGTCTGTAATCTCAGCAAAAAGCCGCAAACATTGGGTTTTTTAAAGCTACGACTCCTTCGACTGTGCGTAATACAGGCAACTCTGTCACAGTTGAAGAGTTGTCAGCGCTTCGGAGACCCTTATGTAACCAGAGAGTGAGTTTGCAGTGACTTCTTTGACTTTGTGCTTTTGGCCAGTGAGCGAGACACATCGCTACAGCGTCTAGCGGGTGCTGTGTGCTGCACGAGAAGACTAGCCACTGCGATCTTTCTCGCTCAATGTCAAAACGTAAACTGTGCTGTGAAATCAGGCTGCCCTTGGCTTTTATAGGGGTTTCATGGACACTGAAAACTCTGTAACTGTGACAGAGTTGACCGTGCATTTTGCACAGTCGGAAAATTCTTAAAACACACTGTTGTGGCTTTTTCCTGAGATTGCAGACCTTTAACAATATCGCGGCGAAACATTGCGACAGTGTGGAAATAGGACACAAAAGCACAGGGTAAACCAGTTCCCAAATAATCTCTCAAAGAAATGCAGCATGCTGCGCACAGAACAGCACAGGAGACTGGAGCCAAAATGGTTTCAAAAGCAACAAAAAAGCTGCATCATAACAGCAGATATTGCCTCCGAGAAATATAAAGCTTCCCTGAACAAGATCACAGGCTGTTTCGTTCATTCACTTTGTCCGAGGGAACAAAAACGCCCAAACCAGAGATATTTGCGTCACAATCACGGCTTTCAGCAATTCATGATAATCGAAAGCTCTCTCTGTCGTATGATAGTTATTGACCGCAGCAAGCGAAAACAGTCACGTAGCGATTTGCCGACCTTTGATAAAGTTTACAGGGCTGTAGAGGGTGAGGGGGTGGAGGGAGGGAGGGAGGAAGGAAGCGGCGGAGGGGGGGTGGGTGGGGGGAAGGGACGTGCCAGACACGTGGAAGACCAACAAATAAAAATCTACATTTGAAGTAGGAATCTCTGTCCATAGACTCGGTAACGCCAGAGAAGCGAAAATAAAACACTAAACAAAACCACAGGGTAGACAGTATCTGCCACAACCAGTGCAGCCAAACCATTTTTCTCTTCATACCGGAGAAATGGCTTTGTGCCTGCAAACGAATGCAGCCAGAGCGCTCTCGCATATAGTTCAATCATGAGTGCCTCAGTTCTTTCATAAATCTTTGATATCTTGATATCTCGAAATAGTGATAAGTAGCGCTGTGAATGCGGGTGGGGTGGGTGTGTATTTAGGGGTTTAACGTCCTTTTCCACCACATAGGGTGATATCAAAGACGGGGCAACGATGAAAAAGCCAGCACAATATTTGGCCCCAGCCGGGATCGAACTCACGACCCGAGCATTAGAAGTCCAACGCTTTACCACTCGACCACCCCGGCTCCCCCGCTGTGAACGCAATAATAATAATAATAATACGATGCCCTCAACGGTGACACGTCATTTCAGCGCCACCATTTCAGCGCCAACAATTTAGCGCCACCATTTCAGCGCCGCGTCTTATCAGCGCCGTACAATTCGACGCCGTACATTTCAGCGCCATACATTTCAGCCCGGGGGTGTGGGGTGTGTGTGTGGGGGGGGGGGGGCATTTGTTTTACGTGGTTTAAGTGATGTGAGTGATCATTCATATACCCCGTTGTGAGTTACAAATCGTGATGTGAGTGATCATTCATTTACCCCGTTGTGAGTTACAAATCGTGACTGATCATTCGTACAACATCGAGTAAAACAACGTCAGCATCCGTTCATTACTCTGAAAGGATGGCCGAAATTTACCAGAGTATAAGGAAAAAGGATAAGATTTCCTTTGGTGGATAACTCCTAAGGTTTGACAAACTGAGTGGCAAAGATCCAGCATTGTCGTTTTGGCGATGTGATGTTGACGGCTGCAAATATTTGTGGAAGCTCATTGCAGTCCTCAAAAAAGAGCAAGCGATGGTTCAAGCTGACGTTACGCGTCTTATTGGAGGTCAGGCTCCTGCCCCGAAGCGGCGAAAGTACAAAGACTTAAAAAAGCGTGTGAAAACCATAATCCTGCAGTACAATGCAGGAGATCGTTCTCTCATGGACACGATGGAGGGACTTGCATTTGCGTTCATGTTTTAGGCCAACTAGGCATGTTTTACAATGGAGAGACACCAAACGACCCATTTGGATTTTAGTGATTTTAATGGACACCATGGGTTTTAGATAATTTGTCATTAAAGTTTAACTTGTTAAAAAATGTGATTAGCTAGTTTATGTGTTTAGCTAGTTCTCTCTCTCTCTCTCTCTCTCTCTCTCTCTCTCTCTCTAATCGTTTGGCGCTGAAATGTACGGCGCTGAAATGTACGGCGCTGAAATATACGGCGCTGAAAACTCGTCGCGCTGAATTGGTGGCGCTGAAATGGTGGCGCTGAAATGGTGGCGCTGAAGTGTCATGGAACCGCCCTCAACAGATGTCGAAAATTCAAATTCTATTAGTCAGAAGTTAACTGTGGCCACAATACTACCTGACTTCTTAGAATACTCGCGTCGATTGTACCCTTCTGTTGGCTCGTTACCAGCATGTGAGATGCTGTCACTGTGCAGGTGTTTAAGTGGTACGATATCAGACACTGTCAATAGAACGATTTGTGAGCATAAAAATGATGGAAGATGGACATTCACCCCCCCCCCCCCCCCCCCGGGTCGATCAAGGTTACATACTTATTAAAAGTTATTGAGGACCTAGCGGCATTGAAGACAGATTAGATACAGATGTGCATTACCTAGACTTCCATAAAGCTTTTGATAAAGTTCCGCCCATGAGATTGAATGAGAAATAAGTTGAAAGCCTCTTGAGTGAAGGGAAATTTACTCTACTCTATAAAGTAACTTTTTAACCAACCGAAGACAGAGGGTAAGATTAACCACACCTCTTTTTCAGAACCAGCCGAGGTTACTAATGGTATCGCTCAAGGGGGCATCCTGGCACCACTGCTCTTCCTAATTTTTATATTAATGATCTTTCTGATGGCGGATGCAAGACCTGTATAATTTTGCAGATGATTCCAAGCTTTGTCTGTCAAAGCCCAAGCCTCGACACTCCCTGCCCACTACATGATAGTGAAACAGAAAGCCACTGCACATCAGTAGGAGCCACTTCAAGCCACTATTACGCAAGGCGTGGGCATTCCCCGCTAGGCCCGAGACCACTGCAGATTGCAAAATAGTGGCTTGAAGTGGCTACTCATGATCTGAAGATTTCAAGTAAAACTGCGATGTTTGCATGGTCTGTTAAGAGTTATGGCTTTTGGAAGTTGACAAAAAAAAAAAAAAAAAAAACCGAATGAGACATGTTTACTGATAGAAACTTATTCTGACGCACTCGTTGTAATACCCCTATTATTTGCGAAAAATTGTATGTCATATAACAAGCCTGTACCAAGCATTAAGTCGAAACTTGATGATGATGATGACGATGATGATGATGATGATGATGAAGGAGTCTGGAAAAGTTAACTCGTGCCCCTTTAAAACCGACAGCTGCTTTGGTAAAAAAAAAAAAAAAAAAAAAAATAGACCAAAAGTGAACAGGCCCTCCCACAGAGCACAAAACCGTGGCAGCACCCCCCGGAGGCGTGCAAGCCACTTGAGAAAGATATAACTCTCGGCACAACCGGGCCATAAAAGCGGCGCGAAACAGGCGCCCAGAACTGGCAATCAATTTCGGATCACATCGGCTCGCACACGTCGGATACATAAATAATTATGCAAATGGCACGAGGCCTCCTGACCCACATTTTTTTTTTTTTTTTTTTTTTTGCAACCTGTATACACACAGACAGCAGTATTTTTAAAGGTGCAGTGATCTTCATCGGATTTTTTTTTTTTTTTTTTGAGAGTAAAAACCACACGGATCACATCGGCTCGCACACGATAGATACATGGGTAATTATGCAAATGCCACGAAGACCCCACATAATTATATGCGCCCTGCACTCAAACACGGCACTTCATAAAGATGCGGTGATGTTGATCGGGAAACGACTAGACAAAAAGATAACAAAACAGCATAAGAAAAATAAACAATCACGCAAATACCACGAGGCTTGCTGGTCCACATTATGCACCCTGAACTCAAGCACAGCACTTTTTGATGTAAAGGTGCGTTGATGTTTACGGGACATGACTGGACATTTTTCTTCAGAGTAACAAAAAGCAAGAGATGACACAAAGAATTACCATCGGTTCAATGTAGCATCGTGGTGTCTACGCAGTTGATCACAGGAAAGTTCCTGACGAAATGTTGACTGATATAGGTCGAAACAAACGGGCGACTGCCGTATTTTCCAGTGCAGACACAACCAGCTTAGCTATATTTACGTCTTACACGTACATGTGCATTTCCTATCAATCAATCAATCAATCAACCAAGAAAACTGGTCGATGTAAATTTTGAACGTTCAAACATGGCGGCTGCAGACATGTAGGCATCGTCACAATAAACCAAATCACTATGCAACTTTAAAGCTTCAGTGAGACATGATCGCCAGTAACCATTTCCCGAGGCCCCATTTGATGCACCGTCTTCGCTGTAATTGTCTCCTCTGGTTGGAGCTTCGTTTGATGGAAGCGATTAGCGGGACGGACCCATAAGTGCGTCATCATGATCAGCTTGCTACATCTCGCAAAAAGCATCGAGACAACTGGTTGCTCTCCAGAGATTTGATTTTTTTTTCAACAACAACAACAACAAAATATAAGCTCTTTATCGTCATGGGGTAAACGATGAGTAAAATCCCCCCCCCCTCCCCTGTGTGTGTGTGTATGTGCGTGTGTGTGTGTGTGCGTGCGTGCGTGCGTGCGTGCGTGACGTATAATTCAGTATTACCTTCAGTTAAAAAAAGACACAACAACAATGCACTCAGCGGTTCAGATAAAAGTTACAAAACGTTTCCAGATGCTGCCTACGTTCTTGGAATATATTTACAAATATGACATATCCACCCTATCAAGTTGAAGCAGATGTAGGGTGTCGCCTGAAATCAGTGGGCGGCTGAAGAGATCTTCTGTATCAAAAGCTTTCGGGTCCTCGTTAAGAAGATTCTTAAAGCAGCTATTAGCGGACTACGACAAAAGAACGACGCACACATCAAACAAAGCCAGCGACCATACTTTCTCATTCTATACGAACAGATGCATTATTCATAATCCAGACAGCAGCGCCCTTAAGATAGGATCCTCCTTTGAAGCTTTATGTTGTATTTCTTTGCAGATTACGAGCAACGCAAATTATGGACCATCAATCTATGAATACACAACACGACAGTTAGAAACTCGGCCAAAGGATTACGAGAGTCAAACATCTTCAGTCGGATCACACGCGACAGGACTAGTGTTTCGCTAGTCTCCGTTCGCACACCACTCTCTCTCTCTCTCTCTCTCTCTCTCCATGTCTGGACAGCCCAATCACTTACCACCTTAAAAAAAAGCTTTTTACTTGCTTTTTCTAACATAAACAAAAGACCATTTTTCATATGTACATCGCATATTGCCCCAAGTAATTTCCAGCATCCATGTTACCTAACCCATCTAACAAATGTATCATTAAGTTTTGATGATGATGATTCTAATCATGTGTGTGTGTGTGTGTGTGTGTGTGTGTGTGTGTGTGAGAGAGAGAGAGAGAGAGAGAGAGAGAAAGAGAGAGAGAGATTACTAAGAATCTGTAGTTTAGCAACGGCAGTGCTCTCTCTCTCTCTCTCTCTCTCTCTGAGAGAGGATGATGATGATGATGATGAAACTTCATTTATAAACGGTTAAAGTTTTGACAGAAATTCGCCAGTTTGCAAACTTGCCGTTGCTAATACTACAGAGACTACCTACTAAGGAAAAACAAAGAGAGCAAAATGTTTTTTTTAAAAAGGTCAACACAGAAAATTATGCACTAAACTACAAGAAACAAAACCATAGAGAAAAACATCCATCAGGTCAAAACGCATTCACACATGTACGACCTTTTTAAACACAAATCACTGATATAATACTGAAATGATGTAAAATAGAAAATCAAAACAACAGGTTGCCGCGTAACGTACGAGAGAGAGAGAGAGAGAGAGAGAGAGAGAGAGAGAGAGAGAGAGATGATCAGGCCATTACAGACAGACAAGCAGACAAAGTAATAACTACACAGGTCCATCAGCCATGAACGCATAATGTCATGTTCGTCAGCAAAGAAAAAAAAAATTCAGTGATTAATTACTGTATGCATCAATTTATACCGACAGACCCAGACCTAGACAAAACATGTGCCAGGCAAACAGAGCACGGGAATGAAAACCACTCACTCACCCTTCGCCCTGCTTGTATAAATGGTATACATTCGCACAAGAGGCCAGAAACGGTTACTGTTGCAGGCAGCCTCAAGACCAAAAAATTCCTCCGGTCGAATGATTCAGCCCCAGAGCAAGAAAGAACTGTTTTGAGGGAGCATCTGTGTCGAGGTTGTTATGGCATAATTATGTAGGGTATACCCATCAGCCAGTAAAACGGTAAATCCTTTGGTGACCCAGAAAAGGGTCGTTGTTTGTGTGTTACTGAATAGAGTGTATGTGCACAGGTGTTGAACAAGGTGGTGATGATGTTGCTGCTGATGATGATGATTTCTTGTAGCGGACTGAACACAGCATGCTCGTAGCGCGGGATTCAGGGCCCGTATGTAAAACTCGAGGTTAATTTAACCCACGGCTACGGGCCTAACCCAGACTAGGACAAAAGAAACCCCAAAACAAAATGAAATAAAAAAGGACGCGAAGAAAGAAAGATAAAAAAATCTTTCTATGACGGCATAGGCACCTTGCTGGAATGAACCCGCTTCCTGATTTAAAACAAAAAACAACAGAAAATTTAACCCTACAGCTAGTTTAGTTCGAGGTTAGACTCTAAGCCGGGGCTAAACTCCTTAACCCCGACTTTTACATGTGGGTCCAGGTCAAATAAGCTCTAACTGACTTGTGGAATTTTAACGGTTAAATGGGGCAGCAGCAGCGTACAGAACGACGTCGTGTAGTAAGCGACTTTAGCGCCTTTATGCTGGCATCCTTCCCGATTTGTGTCGGCGTCACAGCTGTTTGAAACATTACGTGTGTACGGGTGAAGTGCGTATTAAGGGCAAAATGCATTTCTGTTCATCACTTCCGGTTTTGAAATTATTACTACACGTGGTATAATAATTTCCTATCAGTTTCCAAAAGTCTTAAGAATCGTGAATTTTTTTTTTTTTAACAACTTAACAGTTGCACTTAAAACCAAACGAAACGGAACAATTTTACAAAATGCTCTCTCTCTCTCTCTCTCTCTCTCTCTACGAGAGGAATGCAGAGCCACATCATTGTTAGTTATGACTTTGAGGTTCTTACTTGGCATACAGCCAATATCATCGGCACATGCCACGTATGTTTTGATTTGTTTATCATGTGTACTTTTCTCTCCTTCATTTCCTTTAGATAGTTAATATTTTTGTTTGTCTTTTTTATATTTTTTCCCTTTTCCCCCTTGTTTTGGTGTTGTCTTTTTTCAACACCGTTTAATGTAGAATAGCAGGAACACAGGCAGCAATGCCTAAATGCTCTATCCTGAATTTAAAAAAAAAAACGTTTCATCATCATCATCATCATCATCATCATCATCATCATCATCATCTCTCTCTCTCTCTCTCTCACGCACACACACACACACACACACACACACACACACGGTGGACAGCGACATCATTCTAAAGAAAATAAACCCAAAACCCCTGATTTTCTGTCATGTGCCATTGCGTAACGTTCTTTACCCTTTGCATTGATCACATGTCCTTCGGCTATGTGAGCTGACATTTCAAAAACAGAAACTTGTTATTTATTTTAAACTGGATAGCCGTGGCAATTAATTTGTTTCTGCTCCCGAATAATCTTCTTTCTTTTTTTTAATCTCGTTTGGAAGTCGTGTTTTGCCAGTAGTCTGTCTCTGAAACTCTATCATGAGTTATAAATACACCAGTGAAATGTCAAAGAACACGTTCAAATGTTTTCCGGTCATGTTTGAAAAAAGGTAAGTCCTTTTGCATGAAACCTCCCCGCACAAAACGTGTCGCTCCGTTTAGGTATGAAGCCGTTTAGTTGCCTCCCTCTTTATTTTCAGCAGCCAAAGTACGAAGCTGTATTGTTGAGATTGTGTTTATCAATTTCTTCTATCTTTTTTTCTAGTACCCTGAGCGACAGTTTTACCTGTTACTTCGTTGTTTGTTGAAATACTCAACATGAAGGGGAGCCCGGATAGCCGAATGGTAGAGCGTTGGACTCCCAATACTCGGGTCGTGAGTTCCAATCCCGGCTGGGGCCAAATATTTGTACTGGTTTTTTTGTCGTTGCCCCGTCTTTGATATCACACAAACGTCACTTGGTGGAGAAGGACGTTAAACTCCTGAAACCCCCACCCACCCACCGCATCAACATGAACCGTTGAGAAACCAGCCTACTGCTAACACGAAACCTGCAATGAACTCGTGCCAAATCGATTTACGAACAGGTCCACCAATAACAGCAAACTATTTGTCTCCGACCTGCCTGCAACCCCATTCATCCCCACCACAATCCCCCATCCCCCCCTACTCCCATATGTTTCCTGATGGACAGGTCCACACACAACAGCAAATTATCTGACCACCTACTTCCCTTACAAAACCGCCGCCCCCAACCCCACCCTCCCCTCTCCCCGACACACACACACACACACACACACACCATCACCACCACCACCACCACCACCTACAACAACAACCCCCCCCCCCCCTTCCCCCCAAGTGTTTCCTGACGGACATGAGCTGCTTATCGCGCGACAAGGTTAAGCATCTGTTAATGGAGAATCTAACGCAGATACTAGTTGTTTCGATAAGGAACGACAGCCGGCTTAACAAGTCTCCAAACACGATCTCCCGCTGGCTTCACAACTGTCTTCCTCAGCGTCGGGCAGTGAAATCCACAAGGGTCTGCTGAGAGAACAAGATACCATCCCTGATTAGTCTGCAAAAACAGCTCGCGAGATGGATGACGGCTATAGGTGAGGGAGAGCTCAGGGCCGCCTCAAAGAACTCCCCCAACCGCCCACAAAGAAAGAAAGAAACAAAATCTAGCAGACAATGGTCCCGAATACACATACAGCCGGCGCAGATACAGTTGCAGCCGAAAACAACCTTCACTCCATTCAAAGACTGCGACTGCACTTTCACACCACAGACTACGTCATATTGTGGAGCTGTTGTGGTGCTTTCAAATATGATGACGACCCAACCCCCCCCCCCCTCCCTCTCTCCCGGGTGTCTTGCAGAGCATTGTTACCTGGCAACATAAAATAATAAAAAAAATGTGTGTTCCGCTCAGGCTGTGTTCAAAGTCTGTTGGTTACCCCTAAGGAATGTACGACAAAAGACCGCCACGCCGCGTCCAGCAAGCTAGTGGCTTTCCCGTCGATAATGTCGGCAAAAGGTTTTAAAAATAGATGACCCCTTGGAAGATCAAGAGCAGATAGTCGAATCCAAGGGAGACTAATCGCAGACTACACGTGTAGACATGTACCACGCGACTGTTGCTGGATTGTTAGTTTATTGGTTTCCAGGGTCCCTTTGACGTCATCAGGTCAGCTGGAAGTCCGCGCCCCCACGCGGCGAAAAAGGTGCGTGCACTATAGACAAAAACAGCGCTGACCGGGTCAAAAGTATCCTTCGAATATCGGCGGCACCCTACTATCAATTCCACCAATCATGAACTTTCTAACTGGACGTGGGTGCTTGATTACAAAAGATGAATATTTCACCTTTCCGAGACGACAATCGATACTTTGAAAGAGTACCATGTCACCGAAATTTCATCCGTTTTTCTGTCATGAACTTTTCTAAACTGGGCGTGGGTGCGTCATTCACAAAGATTAATGTTCACCTTTCAGAGATGGCATACAATATTTGGAAAGTGCACCATTCCACCCTCTGATAATGCCTTCTGTCCCTGTCATAAACTTTACTGGGCCGATTTGTAATCAGCTTGACTGCACCTTTCAGGGATGGCATTTAATATTTTAAAAATCTAGCATTCCAACCTCTCATAAAAATTGCCTTGCTTTCTCTCAGTGTCATGAAGTTTTCTCAACTGGAGCCGACATAGTTGTTTACAAAGATTTGTGTTTCATCATCCGTATTCACTAGATGGTAGTCCAATCTTTGAAATTCAGTGCAACAAAATGCCTTGCTCTTTTCTTTCACTGACATTAACTTTGGAGTTTCCTCAACTCCTGTCATTTTTCTTCCTGCATAATTCAAAAGATCGTTTCCTGATTGAGGTGAAATTGAAAGAGCGCAGCTCAGGTGCCTGTATATCAATCAATCTGTCTGTCTATTCGTTTGTCTGTCGGGATGGGGGGGGGGGGGGGGTGAATGGGATGGGGCTGGCTCAATCGTTTGAATACTGGAGACGTAAGTTGCAGTCCCTATCGGAATCCGTCAGTTGGTGGAAACTCTCTGCTTGATTCTTTATTTGTTTGTTTGTTGTTGCTTTATTAGTTTTATTGCAGTGGTGGTTTGTGTGTTTGTCTGTTTGTTTGTTTTTCATCCTGACCGCCTCTCTGATCAACCTTCTTTCTCTCAGTGTTGAGCCGTGTGTCAGCGTGCACTGTTTGAAAAAAAAACACCTACTTTCACCAAATCATTTCCAGCACAATTTCTATTAGCAAACTGCAGCCATAAACGTGACCGAGTTTATTTCCTGACCACCCCCGCTGGGGCGTTAGCCATCATGCATGCATCTCCAGTGCACTAGAGTGAAGCTTGACGAATCTCTCTGCAGCGCTCCCCCGACATAAATATATTAAAACCTTGTTTCTTTCCACAGTCCCCTGGGCCCTAAAGAAATCAATCTGAATGGCTTCTGAAGAAGGGATAAAAGAGTTCTTGCAACCCTCGCTCCTGAACGATGATGGAGTGCGCCCGCCAAGGCATGTAAAGCCACTTTTGATTGGTCAGTTAGTCCCGCGGGATTTCTTTTCCAAGGCAGGTTTAGACAGCCACATTGGAAAAAAGAATCCCTAGGCTCGGTTGTCTGCCCGGCCTGAAGCAGAGGAAGGGTACAGGACAGCAGGAAAAGGGAAAATGCAGTAAGACAAACATACCAAACCAACATCATTGGGGATCGCTGTAAATAAGACTTCGGTTTCAAACGTCCGACAAGGATTTAATGTCGCATTAACATGTATATGTATAAGAAACACGACTGCCTGGTATTTACCTGGTCGGAATATACATGCACATGAACATATATACATGTTGTGGTCATCAGCAGATTACGAAAACGAATAATTCCCCTGTAATGAGCTCATCCACACAGGAGGGGAATTAGTCTGCGTCGTAACATATGGCCATGCGCATCCAATCAACAAACAATGGGCGCCGACCGCCTCTGGACAGCAATGTACACGTACATTCTTCTGGCAAAGCTGGAACGGTATGCTGCCAGAGCGTTAGTAGTTCCACGCTAGTAGTTAGTATGCCGGCAGAGCGGTGTATGTATTTACACTGCCTAATGACAACCGCGCGGCCCACTAGTTGGATCCAGACAGTAACGTTGATTTTCCGCCGAGCAAACAACGGGACCTTCATCACTATCATTATACCCTGATGCATGTAAGCTCTCTTTATATTCTATGGCGGACTGATTGGTTGGAGAGCAGAATGTGGCGGATAAAACGCTGGTTGTGATATTGTGGGAAGTAAGGGATAAATTACTGTTCAAATAGGAAGAGGTCAACGACGAAAGTTCTGTTCTAATATTGGCAGCGCCAGTAAATGTAGTTTTCTGGTAGTTTTGCTCTTTGTCTGTCAAGACGTAGGGACTGAGCGTATTCATAACTGATGCGCTGCTGTGATACTAAGGAATGTGTGCAAGATTCTCTCTCTCTCTCTCTCTCTCTCTCTGGCTTGGAGTCACAATTAGACCTGTTTCCGTTTCTGCATGTTTTTCTCGAAAGGATTCTTTCTGTCTTTTTCTCGGCGAATTTGGAAAAAATACAAAAACTAAAACACATCTGCCTCTGAGTGCTTCCGTAAAAAGTCAAAATGCTGACTGATTAATACATCCCCGGAGGATGTCATTCAAGGTTGTTGTTGGTTTTCCTCTCTCTCTCTCTCTCTCTCTCTTCTGGATCAGCCATGTCTACGATTGGAACCGGGGGAAATATTTCTTGCACGCATTTCAATATTCCGAATTAGGAATGGGGTTTCGGGTTTGTTTGTTTTTATTTTCGTTTGATAAAGTTAAACCACGAAAAGAAAGGCGGAATGTAGAAAAGGTTTTCTCGGTTAAAATGCACTGCCCGTTTCAAAAATAGCACATCTGAACAATAAAGGAAATGGTTTGAAGGTGCTGAAGGCGTTTGATAACTTAAAAGCAGTCTTTTTCTTAAAGGATTTCATACGCAGAAAAAAAAATGTATGTGAGCCATAAAGACAGCTATAGACAAGGAACACTGGGGATTAGATCAAAGGCCTTGGCTTACCATTGTCTTTGATCAGATCTTACCACCTCAAAACTGCAGCGCTGTAACTGAGTATCTGACAATAACGACACGTGCATCCCACCATAAAGAACAAAGACCCCCAACACGTTTAGAAAACACTGCAGATAAGATACTGCCGTCTTACAGTGATATTGATCCAGGACATCGAAAAGCAGTGCAAAAAACAAGATTCCAAGACATGTTTATCATGCATGTTTGTTATGTTTCAATGGCGAGAAGATGTAGAGCAGACAAGGATCAGAGAAAGATCAGATACGAGAGAAATCTCTATTTGCTGTAGAGCCACACACAAAGTGCCGGTAAAACAGGTTTTAACAAAGGTAAACGATTCCAGCAGGTGTTGTTTGTCTTACCGGCCAGGTGCGCGGTGAAGCTGTCGATGCCCAGTGTTGCACGAACCAGCGATTTCAACATCGTGGCCATCTGACCCGACACGGGGGGTCGTCGCCCCAGTGGAAACAAGGGAAAATGTTACGCTTCAGTGGCGTCCTGTGCACCTGTCGTCAGCAACGTCACCATCTCAAGATCTGTAGAGAACTGTCAACCTGACTGCAAAATCAGCGTCCTGTCGTGAAATACGCCAACTCGGGTACTCACGCTCGCCACTTGCACCAAGTCTTTTGGAAATGATTTTGTCTGGCAGCTCTCCTGGTGGGGCGTGTTCAAGCCGGCAGCTCAGAGCTTGGTAAAGACAAAGTGGGATTTTGGAGGTTTCGAACTTTCTTATTTTCAGTTCTTGTGGCTTTGTCATGTGCGTTGTCCTCGAGGGTGTTTTGAATCAGTCCTTTCGCATTCTGATCTTCTTAACGAATTTTTCAGAAGAGCCAAAATGGAGATGGCCAAAACGTTTTTTATTGGTGGTGTAATAAGGGGAGTACCCACAAACGCCTCAAAACGGAAAACAATGGGAGCTTCCTCACTGATCACTATTCTCTGTCTTGGGCAAATCCCCATCAAGCGTCTCCAACCAGTTCCAGTGGGAGCTGCACAAAATATGTCTCTTCCACAATCGTAAGCTGAGGAGGCAGAAGACGCGATGACACGAGAGACTCAGACTGTCTGCTGGCAGCAACTGAGCAAATACCCGCAGTAACGTCACAATCGTGATACACCTACGGACTCCAATGCCAATACCACGTCACACAAGTGAACCTCGTCCTCTGTCACTGACGAGTTGCCAAGTCCCTCCTCCCTCTCCCCTTCTGTTTCGCAATGACGACAAGGTGGACACGTCTGACAGACCTTCTTCTGCTGCTACTGCTGGTGGCGATAAGCGAAACCGAGATGGGAAAGGAGACACAGAGAGAGAGGGAGACAGAGAGCGCGAGAGAGACAGGGAGAGAAATACCTGAGACACAGGTGGAAAAAAAATCCCGCGCTCTACCAGTCGATCAAGCGACAATAGCGCCAAGCCACACCTTTTCAGGGCCCGCAATTGAGGCGCCATTCTTTCCCTCCCCAGCTTGCGTTTGGTGCGCTACATCGATCGGCCGCCATATTTGGGTAAATTTCAAAGGGCGCTCTAAGCTTTAGGCCTAGCTTTTTTGAAACCTCAATCACCGGCTAAAACTAAATGACATTTTTTTTTCACCCAAAGTATTGTTTTGGCGTTTCTTTCTTTTTTGTGTTGGCAAGTAATGGGTATTGAGAGCGGTGGACCAAAAGGAAATTGGTGAAATAGTGGTATTTGCACGGCTGATAAAGAAAACAGTAAAAGCTCTTTGTCGATCCTCCAGGCAGTGCTGCTGTATAAGACATAGATCTGGATCTAAAACTGGATCATAGAAACGCCTTGACCCTGAAGCGCCCTGCTACCATTTCATCGGCGGATTACGAAAACAAAATTTCAGAGTCCATGAACATTGCAGCCCACGATGGCCTTATTACACCAAAGCCGCTCAGTTAAACAGAAAAATTAATATTTTTAGCCTGGTTAGTTCTGTTTTCATGAATATTTTAGCCGATCCAGGAGAGACTCTGTTCCGTACGATGGATGTTTATGGCATCACGCGTTTTTCATCTTCTTGTTTGAAAAAAAGGGAAGAGTTTCACAAGGGAGAAAAATCTCTAGAGAACAATGACTGTGGAGATATGTGTAACCTTTATGAACAGCAGCTTCTTTCAGAATTCTTGGATATATTTATAATTTGCCAAAGCACGTACGCAAAGTCTCGTATACGCTGGTTTCAGTAACACTGGATAGCAGGTCAAAGTAGCAGTAAAACGTACGAGAATATAAAAAAAGGCTCTTTTAAAACGATACATTACATTCTGAGGGAATGTCAGCAAAGCCATAAAGAATAATAGCATGAACATGCAGCAAACCTTGTACGTCAACTGTCTCCATGACGTTGTTCAATGCGAATTCCCTTTGTTTGTTGTTGTTGGTGGTGGTGGTGGTTTGTTTGGTTGGCTTTGTTGTTTTGTGTTTGTTTGTTTGTTTGTCTGTTGTTGTTTTGAGGGGGTGTTTTGTTTTTGTTTCGTTTTGTTCTTTGGGGTTTTGTTTGTTTGTTTGTTGGAGGGGGGGTGATCCTTTTTCTCTTCCTTTTTTGCGGGGGGGGGGGGGGGGGGGGTGTTAGCAGTTTTGTTTTACGGATATTTTCAATACTGCTGCTGTGGGATCGATCTGTAACTGAAGACCCACATAACCCAACAACAATGTCAAAAAACAAACTATTCCAGTACCTGACACAGCATGACTTATTGTCTCATCTGGCTCAAATTTCGAAATTTTTAATCAGGCGAGTTCATTTGCCAACGGGCAAACAAACTACAGTGGAATGATACTGAATTCAAACCCAATCTCCAGTTCTTGGGCGATTCATCTTCACAGAAAGTCAGTCAGTCAGCAACAAACCAATCTCGCTATAGCCAAGGCCCATTTTCGGCTAATGGCAGGTCCTCGCGGGCGCACGATAACAATTATTTCATTTCCACATCAGCAGCCAGCGAAAGGGAAAAGAGAGAGAGAGAGAGAGAGAGAGGGACAGAGGCAGAGAAAAGTGAAGAGGCGGAACACAGCCCTGGCGATTGCCTCTCAGGTAAAGGTCCATTACAACCCGATTACCGGGGAAGCGCTCAATCAGCGTGAGCCGCCAGGCTTTCCTTTGCTTCGTTTCCAACCGCTATCGGAAATCTCATCCCCGGTCCAACTTTTCCTGTTTCTGTGCCTCCTGCATCCCCGCCATCTTTCGATCTCGAAAAATTTAGATCTATCTCGGGGAAGTTTTAGCCTTGGTTTAGCCTGGGGAAGGGGGCGCACTGGATTGGCTGATCAGTTTCTCTGAGTGATGCTGGAGGATTCTGAAAGGGGTGGTCCGAATTGAGGGCAATTTTTAAAATTAACAGAGAGAGAGAGATGCTGGGTTGGTCAGGGAGACGGGGTTGTTACCAGCTA